>JAXCLP010000010.1:1698864-1774723 GCA_035584035.1 Lepidocolaptes lacrymiger
GGCCCGGCCGGGCCGGGCCGCGCCCGCCCCACATCGCGGCCTGCACCGCTCCTTCCTCCCTCCACCCTTCCTTTCCCTTCCCCAGCCGCCCTCAGGCCCCGCCGCGCCTCACCTCCAGGTCGCGGCCTTTGTTCTTGAAGTTCTTGAGGCGCTGGTTGTCCAGCTTCTCGCTGTGGGCCATGGCGGGGGCGGCGCGGGGGGAGCGCCGCGGCCCCTCCGCCTCCGCCGCCGCCTGGGGCCCGCTGCGAGCCGGATCGGGGTGGGGGGGAAAGGAGGAGGGTTAGGAATGAGGATGATGAGGAAGAGGAGGAGGGATAATGAGGAAGATGAGGATGAGGAAGGAGCGGGCCCGGAGCGGTCCCGGAGCGGCCGCGCGGGGGAAGGGGCGGCCTGAGGGGCGGAGGGGGGGGTGGTGGTGGGTGGGGGGAACAGCCTCGCTCCGGGACTCGCCGCCCATTGGCTGCGCCCCGCGCGCCCCGCGGCCAATGGCGCGCGGCGGGCGGAGGGAGGGAGCGGTGACGCAAGAAGGGGGGGGGGAAGCGCCCTCAGAGCGGCCGCCATCTTGGGCGGTGTGAGGGGCGGGCAGGGAGGGAGCGCTTGGGGCGCGCACAGGGTACGGGGATTGGTGTTTTAATGTGTGCAAACGAGGGGATTTGTGGTCCCTCCCCTCGGGGAGCCCATTGTGAGTGGTTTAAGCCTTCCCCACACGGGGATTTAGTGTCCACTCCCCTCGTGGAGCCCACTTAGGGCTTTGGGGCGGCCCCACCAGTGGTTTGGTATTCACTCCCCTCATGGAGCCCAGAGTTCACGCTTCAGTCCTTCCCGGCGCTTGGTTTTTATCTTTGTCCCCTCATGGAGCCCACAGCGCTTTAAGCTTTCCCCACCCATGATTTAGTGTTCGCTTCCCTTGTGGAACCCACAGTGACGCTTCAGTCCTTCACTGCACTTGTTTTTTATCTTTGTCCCCTCAAGGAGCCCACAGTGAGCACTTTAAGGCGGCCCCACCACTGGTTTTGTGTTCATTCCCCTCATGGAGCCCACAGTCACAGTGAGTGCTTTAAACCTTCCCCACACGGGGATTTGTGTTCGCTCCCCTCATGGAGCCTGAAGTTCACACTTTAATCCTTCCCTGCACTTGGTTTTTGTCTTCATCTCCTCATGGAGCCCAGAGTTCACGCTTCAGGCCTTCCCCATGCTCGGTTTTTATCTCTGTCCCCTCATAAATCCCACAGTGAGTCCTTTAATCCTTCCCCACGCGTGGGTTTGGTGTTCACTCCCCTCATGGAGCACAAAGTTGACAGTTCAATCATTCCCCTCACTATTCTTTACATTTGCCCCTTGTGGAGCCAAACTACACTTTGTTTCCAGTCCCCTCATGGAGCCCAAAGTTAACAGATTAATTCTTCATTTTATATTTGCCCCACTCATGGAGCCAAAAGTTAACACTTTAATACACCCCTTCATTACACTTTGAATTTGCTCCCCTCATGGGGCAGAACTAGACTTTGTGTTCACCCTCCTTATAGAAACCCAAATTAATAGTTGAATCCTTCACCCCATTTTGTGTTTGCCCCCCTCATGGAACCCAAAATTAACATATTATTCCTTCATCCCGCCCCACTTTGCATTCGCCCCCTCATGAAGCCACTCCTGACTATAAAACTCGTGGCTGGAGACTTTTATCTCATGAAATATTCCCTCTTGACAGTGACTCTGCAAAGATGCAAAATAAATCCACAGCTTTTCTGTGCTGCAGGTGGTCAGGCTACCCAAAGTTTGTGGTGAGGTAGAGACCAACAACAGCCAGGGACACAAAGTGGTTTATTTATAAAACATCCAGCACATTTCCCTCTCAAAGCTCGCAACCTTTGGGACTCAGGAAGAAAACATGCTCTGAGTAATACCTGTTCCTCCCAGGATACCAAAGTATCAGGAAAAAAAAAGCTGCTATCCAAACTCAGTTTTTATTATTATTATTATTATTTATTATTTCAGTTTTTATTGCAATGAGGTAAAGAGTATTGAAAGAAGTAGAGATACGCTTGCAGAGCAGAGGGGATGGTAAATTTGTTCCTACTTCTACAATTTGATCCAGAAAATAATACCTCTGTGCATAACTAGAAGCACTCTTTGGAATGCATGTATATATATATATATATATATTTATATTCTGCCTGATCCTGCATGTAGTCTGTGCTCACTTTTAATGACTGTCAAATCAAGGCAGGGGGTGTGGGGATTCCTCTCTGTTGTCTTGCATGTCCACAGAGCTCCTGCCACGATTTTCCAGGATAGCTGTTGGGAAAAGCCAAGGCTGTGATGGGATGTGCAGCCTCCTGGGCACAAAAACCAAGGCACTAAGTCACCAAGGCTCTCACTGGCGAGAATCAGACAAGAGAACTTGATTTAGCTCCCTGTGAACACACAGAAACGATGATTTTTCAGAAAGAGGAACTGTGTGTTTTGTCTCTGGACGTTTCTCCGAGGACGAGGCTCTGGTAGTTCCAGATCGTTCTCATCGAGACTGAAAGTGGCAGCAGCTGAGTCACCACAGCCACATCTGCTGCCGAAATGTAGCAGCGATGTCACAGCAACACGAGGAGGGTAAATTAGTCAGGGCTAATCAGTCCTCTTGTCTACTGATATGGAAAGTGTTTTATTCAAACCTGGTGTAGGGACAGCAGCCCTTTCACGTCACAGGCTGGATAGACAAAAAAGGACATGTTCTCGATACAGCTATTTACATTTACAAATGTAATGCACTTTGTCCACCTGACAGTGTTTTAGAAGACCACAAACAGAAAAAGGAAATAGATAATCTCCTTAGTTAGTGCTCGGTTTAATTTACAGACTGGGAGAGCTGGGGGTGTTCACCTGGATAAGAGAAGCTCCAGGGAGACCTGAGAGCCCCTTCCAGTGCCTAAAGGGGCTCCAGTGTCCAAGATCCAGCCCAGAAGGTATGAAAGAAAAGCCTTTTCCCCCCATCATCACCCTTTTCATCACTCCCTTTTCCACAGCTTTGCTCATCCCACCAGGTGACACCTCCCACTGTCACCCCTGATTACAACAGCGAGTGGTTTGGGATGGATGGAATTGGAAAGGCAGCACATTCTGGAGCGACCACACTGACTCAGTGCCTGAAGTAGTGACAGTGACCTTTCAGTGAAGCCATCTCTGCTGACCTCCCCTCCGTGCTCCTGGAAAAAGACTGACAGAGGCAAGGGGCTGAGAGTAATCATGTTCTTTTATGAGTAACCATTGGAGAATCACAGTGGAGAATCCTCCTTCAATCCAGACCTGCCTCAAGGTCTCCAGGGGTACCACCCTGTTCTGACGTGCCCAGGTCCCCTCTGTGCAACTTCATGTGAAATACAAAACATGCTTCCCTCTTACTAAATTATGGATGTTCCGAGGAAGACAATCCTGCAGTGCTCTTTGATCTGGGATTGTCTGAAGAATAATTTATATTGTGACTTCATTGAAGACATAATCAGTGGTTAATCAAGTGCATTTTGTGTAACTGTGGTCTAATTAATGTTTGGCTCTCAGAGGAACAATTACCACGTTATTTTTCCTTGATTTTACCTCAGATCTGCAGTGCAAAAACACTCAGAAGGCCAGTTCTGAAGAACAGACCAGTTCCCTCCTGAATTCTTGATCCACTGTCACTGGGCTGTCTTTAAAAAAAAAAGCCACCAAACAAGTGGATATTTTGACTCTAAATTAGCTTTTCCTAGAAGGATATTTTTTGTTTAAATGTAGGTGCCTACAACATAATAAATTATGCATGTAACACAAATTCTCTTGGTATGATACTGTTCAGCCTTCATGTGCTACCAGAGTACAAAGCTTTGATATTTTTGGATATTTCTCAGGTTGGGAAATAGTAATGCAAGGCAGAATTTTTATTTGTAAAATCTATATAAAAATGTATCCTGCATTTACTAAAACATATACTATGTATTTACTGAACGTATATTTAGGTAAAAGGAGTTCCTGCAAGTGGCTTTTCATAGCAAGAAAATCTATCCCCCTACTACAAGAAGCAAAGTACTCTATAAAGCTGCAAAGATTTGTGGTGCACATGGAAAAATTCCCATTAATCCTGGGCTTTATACAAATGGCATAGTTGGTATGAACAAGAAGGCAGCCCACTGGCCTGCTGGCAGGATATTTTATGGTGTGCAAACACAGGGGTTTGCAAAAGGCAGGCCTGAAGGTGGTTTTTGATGGAAGTTGGCTGAAGTCCTTTGGGTGACAGCAGCAATAAAAGGCTTGGCCCATAGGCACTTAAACAGCTCTCCTGTCCCTGGCTGCGTTCACACTCAGGGATTCTTCCCGTGGGCAGGGACACTTCCAAAGTCCAAAGATGTAGAGTTCCTCTTCGTGTTTCCCCTTGGGTTTGTTCCTTTAGGACCACTGGCTACACTGTATTTTAGCTTTCCTTGTAAGTAGAAAAAAAGAAGTATTTATACCTGGCAAAACATACACTTTATTAGGGGTGGTACTGAAAGCTGTAACATTTACATTGTCCTGTGTCCCCTCCAGCCTGAGCATCCCAGCTGCCCCAGGGATCTCCCCCACGAGGCCTCTTTGAGTGTGAACCACCCCCTAATGAGCACTTTTTTCCTAGTTAGACCCTCTGTAATTTTATTGTCATTTTTTGAACCTCCCATGTGACTTGTTCTGTGATAGCACACAGTATTTGGTTTCTTCCAGAGGAGGGGCTGCAGCAGAACTCCCCAAATGGTGCAAATTCAAGGTAGTTCCAGTGGCCTTTGCTGATTCACATCTGCTCCTGTGACTGGAGAATCATCCCAGGGCTCCCACATTCCTGCAGACACACAGAGGGGCCATCAGCTTCAGATTTATCCTCAGAGTTCCAAGGCTGTCTCTGCAGCAGCACACCAGCCTATTTCTGATCTCAGCCGTTCTGTTTTAATACCACTTTTTGTTTAACAGGGCCCTTGATTCGAGGATTGCTTTTAATTGACATTGATGACGTTTGCTACAATTCAGCCCAGATATGTCCGGGTTTTAATGCACTAGATCAGACACATTTATAGATTGGAAATGGCCATTGGCAAAAAACATGTTTCTTGTTTCAGAGCTGGAGTCGATCCCAAAAATCCATCAGCTACAAGTAGCCCAGGAAGAGCAGGAACTGATGATCAATCAGCACTTGGTGGAGCTGCACTTCCCTGCCTGTGTTCCAGCTGCTCCACCTTTTCAACAGAACCATTTCCTATTAAAGGCGAGGGAAGAAAATTGAATTAGAGATGAAAAGTGAAGAAATGCTTAGTGAAATGAGCCATTTCAGTATGCCCTGAAAGATCCAGGGCTACAGTCTTTCCATGCCAAGACAAATTCTTCTTAAGAAGCCCCTGGTAGCACCACTGATGGTAAGAACACTGAGAGGATCATAAAACCAGAGACATTTTGGGGGGACATCTCAAATCGAAGCTCTTTGTTGTGGCTGAATTGTCAGGGAGCCGAGCACAGAATGCAGCAGCAAATCCAAGATGCACCTTTGATTGCAACAAAAATGGGAATGGCCAGATGCAGATTGCCATTGTCAGGCTCCTTTTGAAAGGAAACTCGAAGGCACCACTGAATAAGGAATTTTGAAAGGCTCAGGGACTGACAGTGAGCAGAGATGGGAAAATACTCCAAGTTTGCATCTCTTTTTGTCATGAAGAAAATGAGGGCTCTGAGCAGCAGCACTAACAAGGCCCATTGTCCCAAGGATTAGGACTGACATTGCCTTGGTTTTCTGATGTCTGCTAAAGAGTAATATTTCTGTTTCAGCTTCTCTTCTGAGGGGGAATAATAGGCACAGAATTTTCCTGAAATAAACAGCCCTTTAGCAGCTTCAGGAACCGAAGATCCCCGAGATCTTTTAATGTTCATTACTTCTCTTTATATTCAAATCTCATTTTAGGTATGAATGGTTTTTCAGGGCTCTTATAAATCACTAATGTGAAAGAAAAAGTAACAATAATGGGAATCCCAGTGTAGGAATCTGCTTGTTTGGACAGCTTGGACCTCACTCACAGGTATGAAATTTCAGTGAAACATTAATTTTAAAGCGTAATGAAACCAATTGTGGATTTTACCTAAAGAACAGAAATTTATATTTAACAAATTGTCACTATCAGGCTTGAAATACTTCACTGAAAAAAGCGAGTTACAGGATTTTTAGCTGTGTGGTTTAAGCCCCTGGGAACGAATTCACAGCCCCATCGTTGGCTTTGATGAGCTGCAGGACACCTCACTCACCACAAGATGTCTCAGTGTGGAAACACTAAACTTTATACGGGAATGTTTTTTATAATATCACTCAATAAGATAAAGATTTTCTGCTGTTTGCCTTGAGTTTTCCCTAATATTCAGTGGGGGCTTTCAGCAGCACATGAGGAAGAGAAGCCTGTACAAATTTACCTGTTATATTTTAAATAATCAATGAACCAAATGACTCAGTGGAAAACCTAAAACTTCCAAAAGGAAAAGCTCAGTGTATAACCCTTAATAAACAGCTGAGAACTAAGAAATATGACAGTCTTCCTGTGTAGGTTAAATGGAAGAATTATTTGAAACTATATTTAATTTCCACATAATAAGATTTTCTGTATTTTTTAGTATTCATACTCGGGTTTAATCATGTTTGGAGTTACTGTAAGCCAGCTCTTTGCATAATATTTTCTCTAGGGTGACATCTTTAGGGTCTCCTGTTCCTAAAATCTGTGAAACTGTTGCCTTCGGTGTAACTTGTTCAGAGAGAACACAGGGAAGTTCCCACCTGTTTGTCCACATGAGATGTTGACTTTAAAGAAGAGGCAGCTTTTGAACAGACTGTTGGCACAGGAGTGGTGCAAAAGCCACTCAAGGGTTGGTGGCTGGGAGGTGATTTTGCTTTTTATTGTTTTGTGTGCCTGCAGACACTCAGGACTTTGCCCTGAGAATGTCTCTCTCTTATTTTTCTTTCCCCTTTCCCACTGTATCGCTGTAGATTATCTCTCCCCACTTCCCCTCCTGCTGAACTCCCAAAGTTCTTTTTCTGGAACATCCTCTTTCTTATTTTATTTAACCATTTCTGAGTAATTCAGGCTGGGTTTGTACTCAACATGTAAATAATTGAGGAACACACAACCACACCGTGACCAAAATATGTTTTATATATATTGAATCTTCCAGTGTAAATCCTCAACAAAGTCAAATCCACATAAATCCAATCAAAAATCCACTCCTTGTGTTGGGAAGAGCTGATGGCCCCAACAGTGGGCTCTGGGCATGAGTTTTACCCCATGGGGAGATTAATTTCTCATATATTAATTAAGCTGTTCACAAAATGCCTTTACACATTTTTTTTTGCATCCAGGTGATATGAGGGGTTTTCACAGGAATCTCTGATGGTCCTGGAAGAAATAGAACTCCTCAGGCTTCGGAATCAGGTAAGGGAATGTTGAGAGCCCCACATTCTTCAGTGATTAATGTGTGTGCTTTAGATAAAGGAACTGAAAACTATTGATCAAGGCACAGTTACCCTTTAACAGCCAAGCAGGATTGCAGAGGAGATTAGAATTTGTCTGGATCAATGAAATTGTTCCTGCACTTCCCAACTATATTTGCCAAAAAGAAATAACACACATGGCTCGGGTTTCAGAGCTAGATGGTTTATTAAACTCACAAAATTCCTTATTTGTGCAGATTTTTCACCAGATTCAGATGACTTACACCACTATCATAAGGTCTAGAAACTTCTCATCAGTCAGGCAGTGCAGGAACACAGAACATAAACATGATCTTTGCACCAGAGAAGGCACCATGAGGGAACAGATGAATAAATATGAGGAGAACAAGGAAATAATAAAAAATACTCATCAAAAGGTATGGGTCAAGACTTGGTCATAAAACCCTAACAGCTATTGTCATGAGTTTCGTGTATGTCGTGGGAAAGGAGTGCTTTGAGGAAGAAGCTGAAGGAAAACTCTGAGATGGGATTGGAAGTGTTGTTTGGTTAATTCCAAGCACAAGGAGTGGCACGGGAGCGAGCACAACAGCACCATGGGAATCTGATAAATAATAATAATAATCAGAGTATTATAGAAACAGAAACACGAGGCAGTGCACAATCGAAATCAGGTGTGTTTGGACTTGTTTCTGGTCATGAATTCACATTTGCAAATGGTCCCTGCAGTCAGTCTGGTGCGTGCTTTGGAAGCAGGGGCTCCACCCTCAAAAGTTTCCATCCCAAATTACAGACACTGGGATAATCTAGGCTGGAGATAGACGTCCAGAATCCTCAGTGCTGAACACAAGCACTTGAACTAATTAGAAGAGGAAGAAGCCTGGTTGTAGCTTGGGTCACCCTGCTTTGAGCTCTTTGATGCTTATTCAGCTCGAGTGTTGTTGTCTCCCTTTGCAGTAGACTTAGAACTCACTTGATGCATGAAGGTCTTGCCTTTGGTTCAGTTTCTTGTCAGAAATGAGGAGGAGACAGCCCAGAGACATCTGAGTAACGCCCAGCCCTACACAGTCTGAGATTGGAAAGGCCTTGTCCTGCATTCCTGGGACATTCCTGGGACATTACCCTTCCCTCTGACTCTGCAGAGGACCCAAGTGATTCTCTCCCAGACAAAGGAGGGGCAAGTGTCACCATGCAAACCTGCAGTGGTTTCTTCTGCTGCTCCACACCTTCCCTAAAATGGCATTTCATCCCACTGGAATTGTGTCCAGTGAACTCCATGAGTTATTTCAAAACGTAGAAAGCCCATCATGACTTTATACCACTTATCAACAAATGGCCAGGACAGGTCTCCACCCTCTGGATTTGCTGACTTTTAATTGTCCCATCCAAACATGTCCGGGTGGATAATCTCCCTGAGGGGGCACAGGGTCCTGCATGCCCTGGGTTTCACAGATCCTTCTCCAAGCCCTTGAGCTTCCCATCTCAGGTGTGTTCCACCCCTCTTGGGTGACTCTTCTGTCAGCAGAGAGGAACAGGAACAGCAAACTGTGTCAGGAGCATGAGCAGCCACTGGAGAACTGAACACTTGAACTACAGCACAGCTGCAGAGGTTCTGCAACTTTGCAGAACTTGCACACAACTGCCAGAATGCAGGGATAAAAATGCAAGGAACACCAGGGTGGCTCGTGGAAAAAATTCCCAAACCTGAAGCAATATAAACAGCCAACCCAAACTCTTGAAGATCTTTCATCCCATGCCAACTCTGCAGCTCCCAGAGTTCAGTTCCACCTCTTTTTCTCATTCTCACCTTCTCAAAGCCTTCAGAAATCCTAAAATTGTTTGTAGAGAGTAACCTGTAATGATCATAAATAATAAAAGAAGATGAAAAGCTTATCAAGGAATAAATGTTGCTTCCAGGGCTGTGTTTTTAGCACCACCAGGATTCCCCTTTGCCCTGCTCTGAAACACAAAGCCAATTCTGCTCATCGTGCTCAGCCGAGCAGCCCCCAGACCTCAAACTGGGCAGAGCAGGACGGGGCTGGAAAACACCTCTGCAAGGGCCCTGCTATTGATTTCAGCATGGGATCAGATATCAAACCATTCCCAGGCCTGGGATGAGCCTGGGGCACCAGCTCTGCTCTGCTCCATCCAGGGCTGAGGCACAAACACCGCTTCCTCTGCCCCTTCCTGCCCCAGGAACTTCCCCAAACCCACGGAGGGCTCAGGGAGGTTCTTTGCTCTGAGTTCCCAAAGGCACTTTGGAGCAGAGGGTCCATCTCCTGCCTCCCCACCCTAAGGAAGCCCCCCAGGACTCTGCTTATTCCTGCAGGATGGGAAAGACCAACCAGCTAATTAAGCTTTGGATTGATGATCTCTTGGCTCTCCTGTGGCTCAGAAGGAACATTCATCTTCACGGGGATTCCTTCTGTAGCTTTGCCTTCACTGGGGGCACAGGGGTGGTCACTTTGCTCTGTCTCACTGATTTTTTTCAATTAAACTTTCAGGCATCTAATTCCTTGGAGAAGCTTGATTGATATTTATTTTAAAGCTTCAAAGTTATTCTGGAAGGTTGGGCTCTCTGTGGGCAGATATAATGGGCATGCCTTCACTTCCCCAGGAAACCAAGCTTTTAGAAAATTCCATTTTTAAATACTTGATATTCTGTAAAGTGAATGGAATCGAGTTTATTTCTCTCCTTTCAAGCACAATGTGAGATATTTCTTCAAGCTGATGGGAATGTCATTTAGTCTAATTTGATAACCTGCAGAAGGGCTTGTGTGCCTGAAAGCTTAGTCTTGGTTTTAGCTACACGAGCTGGTCTGTTTTATGGCTTTATTTCTCCCCTTAGGACTTGCTTCTGGTCTAATTAGAGCCCCTGGTGCCCCTCATTAAATCTCTCAGGAGTGTCTCTCCCTGAGGGAGTCCCGAGGCCACAGGACTGAATTGAGGTTTATAACAGATACCTGATGAGATGAAGAGAATTCAATACATGCCATGCACATGCAAATGCTCATAAACATTGATTTGAAACATTACATTTTTGAACATTGAATTGCTGGGTTTGGAAATCTCCCATTAATGACTTTTACAGATGTTTTAGGGACAGAAGATGACATTTTATATTGAACATAAATCACCAGCCCAGGCAGGGAGACGTCCAGATCCCTGCTCTCCTTTTAGCAACAGAGGCTCAGCATGACTCAGGATTTAACCCCTGGGGATTAGTCTCAGTATTAATAACAGCTGATATTGAGAAACCTCCCTTTGTTTACTCTTTCAGCAAATTCCCCTGATGATTTTTTGGGCTTTGAATAATAAATGCATGAGACAACAGGGTACGTCGGGGTGATCTTATTGCTGCTTCCCCCTCCTGTAACTTGAATTTCCTGCCTGTTTATTAGCAAGAACGAAACGCAGATTTCCGACGTGAATTACTCGGCATCATCATTTTGTCACCCAAAGAAGGACCCCCTGCCACGGCTTTTCCAGAGCCCATGACTGGGAAGTTCATTTTCCCAGAGCACAGAGTGATTGAATGACTTGTCTGTGGCCAAAGATTGTGGTAAATGTAGGGGATAAAAAAAAAATCCAGGTATCTGAGCAAGCATCCTGAGCTCTGGAGCATCCCACCCTCTGCCAACAATTGGGCTGGATTTTCTGGGACTGTAGAACCAAGAGGTCAATGGTCTCTTTTCTCCTGCATTTAACAGAGCAGGCCCTACTAACTTGTCAGCCTTAAACTGTTTTCAGAGTTCAATTAGTCTACTGGTTATCAATCCTTCATTTCTCTAATTCAGAACACTAATTCCCTCCTTCAGCCAGCAGGAAATCAGCACAGAAATTTCCTTGGGAATTTTTTTCCTACAAACTGTAGATCCTGCCTGTCATAATCTGTTTGGGGTAACTGTCTTTAGAACAGAGTAAAAGCCAGCAGGTTCTCTTGGCCATAATTAAGAGCTTAAGCTCTAAACCCACTCCATTTGAACATGAGAAATCCACCCACGGAGCATTTATTACAAAACAGCCCTTTATGGTTGCTTAACAAATGGCTTGGCTCTTTTACATCTTACAAAATGACTTGAGGGATTTAAACACTTCTCACCTGTTTTGCTTCCAGGTGCTCAACTGCACCTTTCTCATCACTCAACAGTCACATTTCTGAGCTGGATAACACTGAGAGAACACACAAAAATATTAAAATGTTGCAGAGTCCCATTTCAGAAGCATCTGCAGGTATAGCAGTAGATTTTAATATTGTCACAGGTATTTATAAATATATATGTATAAAAGTCCTCCAGAGTCCAGTATGTCCAGATTTAATCTGTCCAACAAAATATGTTAACATCCACCAGAGTCTGATGCTCGAAATCCTCAAAGCGTATCGATTTCCCTCAGGATTCTGAAAGACTCCTTGGATCTGGTGTACTGTTTGGCAAAGGTGGCCACTCTTCGGAGAGCATCTTCCAGCCCTTCTCCCGTGATGGCACAGCAGGGCTGCACATACCAAGTCCTGTCCCCACAGTACTTCTTCATCTTCAACCTCCTGGTGATTTCCTCGGCGTTCAAAGCTCCAACCAAGTCCTGCTTGTTGGCCAGCACGACGACCGGCACGTCCTTTATGGATTCGTTCTTCAGGATGAGTTCAAACTCTTTCCTCGACTCCTCCAGCCGTCTCTTATCAGAGCTGTCCACCACGTACAGCAGGCAGGCTGTGTCCTCCAGGAAATTGCCCCAGAGCTGCCTCATTTTCTCTTGTCCTCCGACGTCCCAAAGCGTCAGCGTAAAACCATTCTTCATTTCGATCATGTCGACGTTAAAGCCGATGGTTGGAACGGTTACATAAACCCCTTTACACCTCAAGTTGTACAACAGTGTGGATTTCCCTGCAGAATCGAGTCCAAGCATCACTATATTGGCTTGCTTTGCTTTGGTGTTGTGGTGGCCCATTGATGCTGTGGAGTTCTCTCTCCCAGCCAGGCTGGAAGACCCTCTCTTCTCCCCTGAAGCCAATTTGCATGGATGTCTTTCCTCCTCCGTGAGAAGAAGCCCAAAGATCGAGGAAAGAGAAGAGCAGCTCCGTGCTGTGCACTCAGCAAACCCTCTGTGCAAACACACGTGGCTTTTATCGGGCTGATAAGAGGCTGGCGGTGCTCGTGGAGGTGCCCCCTCCGTGCCAAGCCTGTGGGTGGGACTGCTCTGAATAACCTACCCATTGGTCACGGGCACAAAGGTTGCTGCCTCCCAGCAGGTTGGAACAGCAGCCACTCTGCCAGGACCAGCAACCTGGGTGCTCCCTGCTCTGGGGAAACGTCTGCCCTGGCTCAGTGCATGCTCAGGGGTCAGTCCCTGCACCCACACCCTTGGGGGAAAGAAAGGGAATGTAAACACAGCCAGGGAGGAGGGGAAATCTCGGGGTTTGTCCTTATTTATCGGCACACAAAATGGCAAGGTACCCAACTGATCAGTGCATCTCATCTCCCAGCAATAAACTGATCTTACCTTGAGTCTTGTGTGCAGCTGGGGCAGGCACCAATCTCTTCACTCTTCTGACCAGGGACAGGACCCAAGGGAATGGCTGGAGCTGTGTCAGGTGGGATCTCAGGAGAAGGCTCTTCCCCCAGAGGGTGGTGGGCACTGCCCAGGCTCCCCAGGGCAGTGGGCACAGCCCCAAGGCTGCCAGAGCTCCAGGAGGGTTTGGACAACGCTCTGGGGCACAAAGTGTCATTCCTGGGGTGTCCTGTGCAGGGCTGAGGGTTGGACTCAATGATCCTGCTGGGTTCCTTCCAGCTCAGCACCTTCTGTGATTCTGTGCTCAGTGTCCTGTGAGTCTCCCCATGCCCAGTGGGGACTCAATCCATGTAAGACTCCAGTAAAGCACCTCTGCTCCACCCGGCTGCCTCTGGCCACGTCAGGGCTGTAAACCCAGTGAGTTCTGTTTGCATGAACAAGTTGAACTGCAGGATGACACAGTAACTGAATAAAGCCCTTGCGAACCAGTCAGGCTGCACTGCCTGAAGTGAAACAATTCTGTTCCCTTCATTCTGCTCTGCCCTGTGCTCACGATGGTTTCCTACAGGGAAGGGACAAGAAGCAGGGAAATAACTGAGCCTTGATCATTTTTTTTTGCCAAGATTCTAAAGAGGAGGTACAATATTTAGTCTAATATTATGGAATTCCTACTGAATCCATATATTTTACACCTACACTGGGCTGGTCTGACACATCCCAAGTGCTGCAGTACTGACTTGCCCTCACACTCAGGTAACTATTCATCTTTGCCTCAGAAATTACACCATCAGCAAAAAGACTTGAAGGTCTTGGTGGCCAAACAAGCTGCTGACTGATAGGACAATCATTTCAATAATTACGACATTGATTGCTCAGATATTACACGTTATGTAAAATAAACCTCAGCCTCGACAGACAAGTTATAACCTGGTATCTCCTGGAGCTAAAAGGGTTAGAGCAGAACTAATTGGGGGCAACAAAAGATGACAGTGACGTGCTCAGTGCTGGGCATTTTTCATGCTTAATAACACTATGGATTATGGATTAATAACATGTATGGATTATGTGTAGGACTTTTTGCAGGAGCAGGTCGTGAGTTATTAAACCTGGGAAGAAAGGATTTGTGTCTCTTTATAAACAATGTATATGAAAGAACTGAAAGATGAGGAGGCAGGGAACTCTGCAAGGTGTTAATGCAGCCATAGGAATCAGAATTCCCTGGAAAACTGCAGTCCTGATGAAATCTGGAGATGGTGAGCAAGGGCAAAGCCTGGCTTGGGGATGGATGGGGCTGGGATGTGAGGATCCCTCCCGGTTCTCTGCCCTGTGTTGGCTCCACCTGTGCTCTGTATTTACAACCACAACTATTAATTCTGACATCAGAATTAGGTGAGTTTTTACCCCCTAATTGATGCACAGGCCAGCACAGAACGGCTGCTCTGGGAGGGCACCCATTCCCAGCTGTGCCCCAGTCTGCACCAGTTTGGTTCCCAGCGAGCTCTTGTGGTCCGGAGCCGCTTCCAGGGAGGATTCCCGGTTCGAAGTGAAACCCCGGGGCATCGTGTGCCCCCTCCTGCTCCGGGCAGGGTGGCACAGCCGCCTGTGCTGTGACCAAAGGGGTGTTTGCTCCGCCCGGCCGGGACTATCTCGGCCCTGGAGGGTTTGCCTGTCGCTCCAGTTGCACAAGGCAGAGTAATAAACCCGGGAGCGACTGATCTGAGCCCAAAGTGCACGGTAACCTTTCTGTAAACCCGACAGCTTTAGGGGAGCTCTGCGGCTCGCCCAGGTGCCCGGGCAGGTGGGTCCCTTCCTGGAATCACCGGGATGGATGGAGCGAATCCTCCCGGGGGCCGCTCCAGCAGGGCGAGGAAGGTCCCTGCAGGTGCGTGGCTCGGCATTCCTGGCGGAGGAAAGCTCGGGATGCGGGCTGGGAAGGAGGGGAAGGCGGGGACCGGGCGGGGACCGGGCGGGGACACGGAAGAGGAGGCGCCCTTCCCAGTCCCAGCAGCGACAGGAGCCCCGGAGCGAGGGGGACACGGTAATGGGAGCGGGAATGGGAATGGGAGTGGGAGTGGTACCCACGGGCCGAGGGATGCGCGGGGGATGCCCCAAAACCGCGTTGCTGCGGTGCCCGATCGGGATGGGAATGGCTTGGAATGGTGCCCTGGGTTCGGCAGAGGGCGGCAGAGCCCCTCGCAGCGATCCCACGGCTCTCCTTCATCCATGGTGTGCCTAAAAGTGCCGGGGACACGGAACCGGCCTTGCCAGTGGTTGTTAAAAGTGCAATAATTCCTAAAGCGTTGTGCACCGGGGGCTTGAAGAACTTCCCGGAGGTTCCACACGGAGAAAAACATGGAATGAGCGGCCGGTTGGGCTTGGAAGGACCTTAAGGATCATCTGGTTCCACGCCCTGCCAGGGGAAGGGACACCAGGTTACTCAGGGCTCCATCCGACGGGAATATACTTCCAATTTATTTCTGTCGGTAGCTTTACAAAGGATACTTCAAAATCTTTAAATTGGACTGTATCGTGGTTATTGGAATTACTAGTCTTTAACAAATAGGAGCATTTTGCCCCTTTTTCCTGCCAAGCATGTCCACATTCCATAATTCCCGGGCTGTAGCACAGTGTGAGATGGATCCCAAATCCCCCACGGAGCTGTTCAGTGCCTCACACTGGTCCCAAAGTTCATCAGTTCTGTCTGTTGACAAAACCTCAGTGCCAGCTTGGGAGAAAATGAAAGCAATTCCCTGGAAGGAGCAGTTCCTGACCCGGGGCTGCTCCTGGTGCAGCTTGGATTTGCCTCTTTTCCTGCCTGTGTTTGAAGGGGTTAATGATCCGGGAGGGTGACTGCCATAAAAATCAAAATCCTTGGGTTTTTTTATCATTAGGTAGCCAGGAATTGATCAAACTGTGGCATGCTTTTACTTTTAAGTTCATCATCAAACCCTGATAAATGTTATTTAAATAATATCAAATAATAAGCACTGATACATATATATATATATGTAAACGTAGGTTATTTTCTTCCAGTCTGTATGTTCTTATCATTCACTAAAAGTCAGGTTGGTCCATATAAAGAGAAGATTCTTCTTGCTTCTTACTGGTTTTGAGAGGGATCAGTCCCAAATTCTTCTATTAAATAGTTATTTATATAACATTGCTTTAAATCCATTTAAAATACATCGTTGTTGAAATGTGCTCCAAATAATCCTTCCTGTAAAGGCTGATGAATTTAAAGTCAGATCCCTCACACAAATACCAGCCAGGTGGGCTCTGGCAAATCAAATTCCCTTGGATTCCAGCGTGCTGTTGGGGCTTGGATTTATTTGTCCAATATAACCCATTTAGAAGCCCCGTGGTGATGTTTTTGAAGATAAAAGAGTAATTAATTGTTCTGTGAAAGTGAACCTTCCATCCTCCTTCCTGTCTCTGTGAGTGCTTTACAGGGCAGGGTAAATATCAGTCCTGCAAACATCAGAAATCCTTTGGGATTCCTAAAGATGTCTCGTGGTATGATCAGTTCTTTAAAGAAATGCAGTAAACAGTGGCAGGAGGGCACAGGGCTGGGGGCTGCTTTTAAACTGAATTTTAAAAGATGATGAAGATGTCCTGATTGGAATCTCTGATCCTGGCACTGTGGGAAAGGCTCCAGCACGGATCCCACGGGGTTTGGAATCTCTGATCCTGGCACTGTGGGAAAGGCTCCAGCACGGATCCCACGGGGTTTGGAAGTACCTGCTGAGGAGCTGGGGCTCCAGCCCAAGTGGGGTGTGTGTCAGATCCAAAAATGACCTGGCTAATGGTAAAAATGCTGATGATTTTGGTCACAAATGGCTTTATTAAATCATTTGATTGGGTGAAGCTGGTTTTTACCTTCTTTCTCCTGCTCAGCCCTGTGGTGGGGATGAAATACCTGTGTGTGCCTCTGCTGTCCTGGCTGACTGTCCCCAGCTCACACAAACCACCAGCACTTGTGTGTTTAGACAAAATACCCTTTTTGGAATTCCCTGAACATCCATTTGGTGGGCACTTTGTAGCCTTTGGATTTTGTGCCCCGTGTTCCTTCCTCGGGGTGGAACTGGAGACGTGCTGGGATCTCTGGCATCACCCAGGGAGGGTTTCCAAGGTGAAAGCCACCAGGTTTCCATCCCAACCATGCTCAGCAGTGGCTCTGCTGTGACCTGTGGAGTGCAGGATGAGGCTTGGATTTGCCTTTGGGACATTAACCACAAGGTGAAACTTGAATGAATAACACACTGAATGCTACTCTTTCATTTCTTTTTCAGCAAGAAAGGTGCTCCAGGACTGTAAGGGATTCTGAAGGCCACCAGTGCTCTCCCACAGCCACCATGACACTGGTCCCAGCTGCTGCCACGTCCATGAGACCCCTGAAATGGGTGTTCCTGTTTCTCCTGGTGTTCTCCACGGTGACCATGTGGTACATAACCTTCTCTCCCAACACGGGGCTGGAGAAGGTGAACCTGATGTATTTCTATGAGTATGAACCCATTTACAAGCAGAACTACCTCTTCACACTACGGGAGCTCAGGAAGTGTCAGGACATCAACCCTTTCCTGGTCATCCTGGTGTCCTCCAGACCGAGGGATGTGAAGGCCAGGCAGGCCATCAGGATAACGTGGGGCTCCCAGAGCTCCTGGTGGGGCCAGCGAGTCCTGACCCTGTTCTTGCTGGGGCAGGACCCCCAGGGAGGGGACAAGGCCACCGAGCTGTCGGTGGAGGACGAGAGCATCCTCTATGGAGACATCATCCAGCAGGATTTCAGGGACACCTACGACAACCTCACCCTGAAGACCATCATGGGGTTCCGCTGGCTCTCCGAGTTCTGCCCCAACGCCACGTTCCTCATGAAGGCCGACAGCGATGTCTTCATCAACACCCCCAACCTGGTGAGGTTCCTGCTGAAGCAGAACTCCTCCGAGGACCTTTTCACTGGTTACCCCTTCGTGGACAACTTTGCCTACAGGGGCTTTGCCCAAAGCAGGTCCATCTCCTACCAGGAGTATCCCTTCAGGCTGTACCCTCCCTACTGCAGCGGGCTGGGCTACGTCCTGCACGGCAAGCTGGCCCTGAGGATTTATCAACTCATGAGCCACGTCAAGCCCGTGAAATTTGAGGATGTTTATGTGGGAATTTGCTTACACCTCCTGAAAGTCAACATCAGTCTGCCAGAGGATGCAGAACTGTTCTTTTTGTATAAAATTAAGTTTGATGTCTGTAAGTACAGACGTTTGATCGCAGTTCACGGCCTGACACCGAGGGAACTCATCGAGATCTGGCAGGATTTGTCCTCCAACAACTCCACGACTTGCCTTTGATTCTGGATTCATACAGAAACTTCCACCTGTTTTTTGGTCTAAAAACATTTCAAGGGCAGGGCAATGCAAAAACCACCTCTAGACTTGACTTTGACAACTCTGCAGGGGCAGCATTTCCTTGGAACATCCCAATACCCTGAAATAAAAACACCAGGAATTCACAAAGCACTTTCCCATGTTTGCATCCCACACGCTCAGGGTATTTTGGAATTCTCAGGATACTTTGGAATGCACTGCCCCCATGGTCAGCTGGAGGGATTTCTGCCTGAACCTGAACCTTCTGGAATGGATGAAATGCCTCCCAGGAACAATGTTCATGCCAAGAAACCAGCTTTGAAGGTGCTGCCCAAATTCTTCCAAGAGCATCCCAAGCCTGGGGGTGCCGTGGGAGCTGCAGGAGCTGATGGGCAATTCTGCCAGTGGGGTGCACTTTTTGGGGGTGTCTCTATAAAATAGAGTGGCTTTGGTGGCTTTGAGAGTGTTCACAGACCCCTGGAGGGCAGGTGGAGTGGAGTTCCTGTGCACTTTGGTTATCAGACCCCAAAAACAACCCAAAACCCCAAAAACAACCCAAAACCCCAAAAACATTGGGATAATCAACCCCCACACACATCAACACCTCTCTGTGTGTCCTGCTGCATCCCAAGATGAAACCAGAATAATTTCCATTGTTATTTATGCCTGGTTCTAAATCAGTTCCCTTCCTTGCCATGCAAAGGAAGAAATCCCAATATTTATTTTTAAAGAAGACAAAACTCTGCCCCGTGTGGAAAGACCGGTTTGGAATCACTTTATTCATATCAGCAAGGCCCAGATTTCAGTAGTTTACACTTCCAAGAGACAACAACACAGAGTTTGCAATGGCATGAAGAGAATTAACCTGGCCACGTCCACGACACGGGGAGGGGACAGCGGGGACATCCTGGCCAGCTCCGTGTCCCCAGGGCTGTCACTTGCCTGCCACAATCCCCCAGTGTCCCCCAGTGTCCCCCAGAGACACCAGGGGTTTCCAGAGACCTCCAGGGCCACGGGGGAGGTTTCACCAGTGGCTGCATTCCCTCGTGCTCAGGATTGAGTTGGGGCTCTTTCCAACAGCTGCACGTGGGGTTTGGATGGAATTAGAGGAAGGATTGGGTTTTTTTTAGGTATAAAAGTGAGGTCTTGGGGACAACACTCTCTAGACAAGATGTCAGTGCTCTAAGGATGGATGTTAAGCTCAAAGCTTTTAAAAAATAACATTTTTCTTTTTGTTAAATAGCTGAAAATACAATCTTGGTAACTGAGGGAAGGATGCTCTTGTATTTCCAGGAAACAGGGAAAACTACAGCTGTGCCAGGGGTTCAGGATCTGGGATTTGATTGTTCTGAGGGCAGATCCTGAGAGCTCTGGGAGAAATGTTGGACTTGTTCTAGGATTGTTTCTACATCTCAAAACCCCAAACCCCTCTGTTTTTTACAAGCCTGCCGTGCCATGTGTTCAGAAAGAAATTACTTGCCACGAGAACACGGATCCTGCAGCACATTTTGTATTGCTTTTCCCCCCCAAAAAATGGAATTATGGCTCTGCAGCCTTCAGGAAACAGAGCAGAGGGTGCTCCTGGGGAGGGAGAAGGGAGGGTGACCAGGACACCCCATCACCTGTAGGACCTGGGGGTTGTGCCCAGTGCTCCCAGCTTACCCAGTTTGCCCCCAGTGACCTCTTGGATATTAATTGTCACCCTCAGGGACAGCAACTCAGCACCAAATCACACTGGAAAACACTCCTGGCTTTTCTGACAGAACCCTCATTTCCCAAGCTGGCTTGTATTTGAGTCTGACCTTATTATTGCTTAAAAGGCTGTCAGATTCCCACCTAAGCTCCTGAAAGTCATGACCAGGGAAGTTTTCAGCCTGAGCAGCCATGCAAGAGGTAAAAAACCTTAAAACCACGAGCTGATCTAAGAACTGAAGTCAGGGATGGGCCCAAATTTTATTGCATCAGCCAAAAAAACTGTACTAAAAATGCCTCAATCTTTTGCAGATCCTAAAGGTTTTCTCTCCTGCAGCAAGGGGTTTAAAAGCTGCTGTAAATGAGAATTCCAAGTGCTTGATTTTGGTAGGGAAATGAGGGTTTCTGACCTGAGAAGGCTAATAATAATAATAATAATAATAATAATAATAATAATAATAATAAATTGGGCAAAGATGTTTGGAAATTGCTGCTGGATTGGGAGCAAAGGGGGTTCCAGTGTGGAATTTCCAGCCTGGGTGCTATTTCAGAGGAGATAAAATGTTGAAATACTTCATGTGCATTCTGGAACAAACAAATTCCAACTAAACCAGGGAGCAGGAGCAGCATTCCCTGTGATCACCATTCCCAGGACATTGGGAACATTCCCCTAAGTTTTGCCTTATGTTTCCTAGCACTGCTAAAGCACTTCCAATGCAAGTAACTCACAGGTGTCTGGATGCACAATAAATAATGGGATTTGATGAGATTTCTGTCAAATTTCAAGTAAAATGTGACTGAAGGATGTGCCACTGAGTTCCTGCTTTCCTTAGGGATGCTGAAGGAGTGTGGTTAAGGTTAAGGACTTAGGACTGAGCAGACCAGACCCAGGAGCTGAATATTTCAATCCATTCCTCAGGAATTGCTCTTGACCCCTCTATTTATGGTCCTCCAAAGGTTTCACCTTCATCCTTTGCACACATTTTGCTCCCAGAGCACCCAGACATGAAACTGGAGGCAGCTGATACCTGGAACTTTGAGTTACCCAGGGGAAAACTGTGTCATAAATAAAGAGCTCCTCCCCAAAACCTTGTCTAGGCAGCACCAGAGGACTCAAACTAATTAACCTTCAGCTCAGTATTAACTGGATGGATTAGTTTGGCTCAGAGTCCTCAGGTTTAGAAAGGTCATGGATGAATATCTGGAGCACAGCAAGGGGCAGCAGCTCTGGGCTCTGCAGTTCCCAAATTCCAGCAGAACATCCTCAGCTGGAAACTTGGGGAAATGAAAGGCTGGGAAGGGTTTTTTTTCTCAGTTTAATCACTTACTAAATGCTTTTCTGTGCAAGACAAGCCTCAGCTACATCAGCAATATATCCATGAGTCAAAGCAGGGCTGTCCTGCACCCTGAGAGGCAGCTGGACATTAAATCCCATATTTTCAGGTGTGCTGTTGGTGTTTCTGCAGCAAACACTGTTCAAGCTGATGCAGCACTTTAACCTGTGGATTTTAAAAGCTTCACAATATTTTACTTTTACCTCTGTGAATGGTTTCACACTGCAAGAGCAGCAGCAGCACCCAAAGTCAGTGGAGAACCAACGATGCTGGATGGCATTTGCCTTATTTTTATTTATCTAAGCAATCTATCAGTACCACAATTCAACCTGGGGATTGTTAGAGATTTTAGGAGCACAAGTGATGCCACTCTCAGTGTCCCCTGTGCCCTCCTGCTGGGGCAGGATCCCTGTGCCCAGGGCTGGATGGTGCCACAGAAGCAGCATCACTTTGATATGAAATAAAACAAAACTGTGTCTCCTGCCAGCCCTGAGGTGAGCAGGGAATTCCTGACTCCAGCTCAGGAGAAAAGGCACAGGGAGCCTTTAAATCCCATCCATGTGTCCCAGGGGCTGAGAGATTCTATGGAATCAGAGGGAATGCCATGGAATTCCCTTTAAATCCCTCCCATGTGCCCCAGGGGCTGAGAGATTCTATGGAATCAGAGGGAATGCCATGGAATTCCCATTCCCAGGGCAGGCTCAGGCCACTGGATGGAGCCATGACCCCACCAAGACCAGCCCCAGAGGGAGCAGCAGGGAAAGCCACGGCCCTTCCAGCAATTTTGGGAACCATCAGCCTGTCTGAGCCCTCCTGGGTGTGTGATCAGTGATGGACCCCATGGCACTCCACCATCCCAGTGCCTGGCCACTGGAACTTGGGAGTTTGTGCCCAAATTCCTTCAGCACTGGGCCAGCTGACTCGTGACAAGGTCCATTTTGTCACGTTGGACCAGAGCAAAGATGCTCCTTGGCAGCGACTCAACCCATCCCTTCCCGGCCACGGGAGGCTCCTCCTGGGGGAACAGATGTCACCAAGGGAGAACTTCCATGGCCACAGGAGCTCCCAGCTGGCCACTTCCAAAAGGCAGCTCGTTTTTTGGAAGGGTGCCCAGGCAGGAGAGCTGCAGGGAGGAACCCTTTCTGCCACGTGGGATGTTCCTGGCTGGAGTGTTAAGGCAGTGGGAGAACCTTGTCTTGCTCAGGTTGCATCAGGGACATGGATGTGGCTTTGTCACGACGGAATTTGGCACAAATCAGCAAAGTTGGGGTGTTCAGGTTTGGGTTCAAAGCTTCACAGACTTCCAGCAGGGAGCACGGGCAGGCACTGTGGATGTGGAAGAGCACACGAAGCCTCTGTCCTCCTTCAGGCCTTCAGCTCGAAACCTAAAGCAGCTGAAATTTGGGTTTTAAAGTAATAAACCCTCCAGTCACCGGGCTTGGATTGGCATGGGTGGCTCTGGCCAGGACAGGCTGAGGGAGCTGCAGCTGCACACACAGGAGAAGGTCCTGGATCCCTCAGGGATACCCCAGAGAAGGTCATGGATCCCTCAGGGTGCTCTGGAGAAGGTCCTGGATCCCTCAGGGATGCTCTGGGGGTCATGGATCCATCAGGGATGCTCTCGAGAAGGTCCTGGATCCCTCAGGGATCCTCTGGAGAAGGCCATGGATCCCTCAGGGATGCTCTGGAAAAGGCCATGGATCCCTCAGGGATGCTCTGGAGAAGGTCATGGATCCCTCAGGGTGCTCTGGGGCTCATGGATCCCTCAGGGATCCTCTGGGGGTTGTGGATCCCTCAGGGATGTTCTGGAGAAGGTCCTGGATCCCTCAGGGATGCTCTGGGGGTCGTGGATCCCTCAGGGATTCTCTGGGGGTCATGAATCCCTCAGGGATGCTCTGGAGAAGGTCCTGGATCCCTCAGGGATGCTCTGGAGAAGGTCCTGGATCCCTCAGGGATGCTCTGGGGGTCGTGGATCCCTCAGGGATTCTCTGGGGGTCATGAATCCCTCAGGGATGCTCTGGAGAAGGTCATGGATCCCTCAGGGATGCTCTGGAGAAGGCCATAGATCCCTCAGGGATGCTCTGGGGCTCATGGATCCCTCAGGGATGCTCTGGAGAAGGCCATAGATCCCTCAGGGATGCTCTGGAGAAGGTCCTGGATCCCTCAGGGATCCTCTGGGGCTCATGGATCCCTCAGGGATGCTCACTAACCTCGAGCTAAGAGCTTTCCCTCCCATGGTGTTAATCTACCATGTTTTTCTGGGAGGTGACCATCATTCCAGTTCCAACTCCCATAATCCCCGTGAAGGATTAGTGGTGATGCCTCTGCTGCACAAACATCCCTGTCCTTTAGAGCTGCTGGGGGTGATTCTCCTTCTCCCTGGCAGCTCCCCAGGCTGTGTCCTCCAAAGGGAAGCTGGTGCAACAGGGACATCTCCTGGGAAGGACAGAGGGAAGGCTCTGGACACTTCTCCCCTTCTGCTTTCCACTTTTCAGAGTCAAGGGGCTCTCCCTGGAGTCTGGGATGAGCAGAGGCTGCCAAGGCACCCCGTGGACAGCCCTGGTAATGGCAACAGGTCTAATTAAGAGCTGTGATTATCCCCAGCAAATTAAAGAAGTTTCTCGGGGAAGAGGTAACCTAGGAACAAAACCGAAAAGACTAAGATGGGAATTCCTTCTTGAGCAAAAATTGGTGCTCTTTGAGTTTCACCTTGAGAGAAATTGGTGCTCTTTGAGTTTCACCTCAAGAGACCCAGACCTGCTCAGCACCCAAGGACAGGCAATGCCAGGTGAGGCATCAGATCCCTCATTC
Organism: Lepidocolaptes lacrymiger; assembly: GCA_035584035.1. Taxonomy (NCBI): domain Eukaryota; kingdom Metazoa; phylum Chordata; class Aves; order Passeriformes; family Dendrocolaptidae; genus Lepidocolaptes; species Lepidocolaptes lacrymiger. Next base: position 1,723,032 of record JAXCLP010000010.1, read on the forward strand.
ACCCCTGGATCCAACCACCACCAACCTCCATCTCCCTGAAGACTTGAGCAGGTCATCCAGCACCACGTCCTGCAGGGAGATCCCCAGGACTGTGGAATTATCTCTGCCCATCTCACCCACAGCCCTGTCCCACTGCCAGGAGGGAGCTGGTCCCACCTGCAAACTCACGCTGTCCTCGCTCAAACAGCAGCCACAGGTTCCAAAATACAATTAAGTACTGAAAGTTAGACCTAAACAGGCTTTTATCTAGATTTAGAACACAAGCTTTCACCTCTACAGTGCAATGATGCTGCCTGGCCCTTTGTCCATCATCCCAAAACACGGCTCTGCCCTGGGATTGCCCCCACAAATCCACCTCCAGGGGTACCAGGAACAGCCTCTCCACTTTGGGAGCTCTGAGGAAGGCCCTGCTTGGAGGAATCTTCCAACAGTCACTAATGACATTAATTTTACCTTGCATGACTTTCCGAGTCCGTGCCAAAAAAGTAAGGTCAGGGTGATTCCTGGTGAAGGACGGGCATTCTGCTATCAGAGCTGAGCTATTTTCTGATGGGGGGGTGTCAAACCTCGGAGTATTTGGCTGAGGTTCCCCATGAGCTGGTTTGGATACAATATGGCCTAGAAATGTTCTAGAGGAATGCACAGCCTGGATAAACATGTGGCTTCAGGTAACTCAGGAACTCTACCTACTCACATGCTTGGCAGGGGTTCATTGAAGGGGGGTGAGGGTAAGGAAGCCAGAGAGCCAGGTGACAGCAGTGGGACATTTGGCTCCTCTTCCTCCTTCCCATCAGCAAGAGGCCAAGAATCACAAACCTTTCCCTATTCCACTGTGGATTGAAGAGATGAGGGACATGAGCAGTCACAGCTATGGGGGGGAAGCAGCAGCACTGCCCTGCCCCTGCCCCTGGACCGACCCCGGAGCGTCGGAGCCCAGAGGGGAGGGATCAAACCAAAAGTCTGCGTGGGTTTTGTAAAGAAAATTGGGCAATGGAAGGTCCCAGTCAGTCCCTAAGGAGCAGCAAGGTCACAGGAGGCAGGGCCACGTGGGCACACCAGTCTTGCCATGGCTCAGCATGGATTTGTTGTATTGCTCCTTTCGTCAAGCACAGAACAAAGGCCGGAGGGATCGGCTCCCAACATTTCCTGGAGCTTCCCCCGTGTTTGCTGCGAGTCCAGGGCGAGCTCCCGCTCACTGCTGCTCCTCTGCTTTGCTGCTATTCCTGAACTTCACCACCATGACCGTGATGTTGTCGGGGCAGCCTCTGTAGAAGGACTGCAGGACGATGCTCTTGGCGCCGAAGTGCGGCTCGTCCAGGCGCTCCTTGATGAACCTGACGGCCTCCTCGTTGCTGAAGGCGTCCCACAGCCCGTCCGACGCCAGGATCATGAACTCGGGCTGCAGTTTGTCCAGGTCGAAGGTGAGGATGTCGGGGTCGGGGATCACCACGTTGAGGTTCTTCAGGGGGTAGTCGCCCAGGGAGCGCGACATGGCCAGGATGCCCTGGACGCGCCACGAGCCATTGAAGCTGATGAAACCACCTGGAGGGGAACACCAACACTTAGAGCAGCTCTTTGAAACCTCAGAGAGTTTCTGTGGTCCCTGCCAGACCCACCCAAAACTCTACCCTGAGGGAGACAGAGCTCAGCATGAAGGAGATGCCTTTGGAGTGCTGTGGGGAGAGCTGGAGCAGAGGAATCAGGAACCCACAGCCTATGGAACAGCACAGGAATTCCTGTTCTGCCCAACTTACTGCTCAGGGAAACTCCTGGGGACGTGCAGAGGGAAACAGAGAAATAAATCTTTACATTGCTGTGTTTGTGAATGCTTTTCCTGCGTGGTTCATGGTTCTCCACTGCAGGTCTCTGAAGGAAACAGCACTGAGGACACCCTGAAATGGGACACACGACTCCCTTCAAGGCAGAGGGCAAAGAAACAAGTGCAACAACACTGACAGGCTCTTCCCAACCTGCCTCCAATGAGCTCTGTCAAAAAACCGAGGAGAAAACTGGAGTTCAGGTCAGAAAAGCACCCCGTGGGATCTGATTTCACCAACCCCAGGATGGAGGATCCAGTTCAGTCTCTTTGCTGGGGGGTTGCTCAGAGGGAGGGATGTTCTGCACTGCAGTTGCTGCTGCTGGCACAGCCACACCTGCCCTGCTGTGCCAGGAATGGCAATCAGGCAGGACTCAAGGGCACCACGTCGAGCTGGGGCACCTCCAGCTCCTGCCCATCCATCTGCACACCAACAGCTGGTCCATCACAGCCTCCCTGTCCTCTCCACAGGAAGGAAAAGTCACTCGAGGACAAACCATTTGCAAACACGGAACGTTGAATGTAGGACAGAATTTTCTACCTGCAGACTGTCTGCTCTGCTGTTCTTACAAATGTCCCCGTTCTTTGTTCAGCCTGGGTGTTATTTGTCAGCTGTCACCTAAATCTTCCCAGAGCATTCCAATTCCTGCCTGGCTGATCTGATCTGTAAACTCCTGCTGCTTTCAGGTGAAACTCTTTCATTTAGTGATTCATTGTTGCCTAATGCCTGAAGCTTGATTGGTGTCAAAACCAGCAGAAACAGAACTTGTCACTGCTGTTCTCTTGGACTCTCCTTATGGAGCCTCCTTTAGGAAGATGTTTCCTTCCAAGGCCACTGTCCTACAGGGCAATGTGGAGCTGGACAACCCCAGTGGAACCTGGTGAGGTGATTATTGTCACCTTCTGGAGTTCCTCCTGACAAGGAAGGGTCTGGATGCTGGAAAAAGCCTTTGGTCATGGAAGCAGCATGGGCTGGATAATTCAGCTCGGGCACTTTGGTTCAATTTTACACTCAGTGGATGGAAAAAAGGGATGTTCCAGAATGTGGAAATATCTGGCAGTGGAATAAACTGGATTGTATGTTTTTAACAGCACTGTGAGGTCACAGCAGTGATGAGGGAACAGAGAAGGGAAGTCCTGGAGTCACAGGTGTAGAGGGAATGTTTCCTGTTCAGCTGCAAAGAGTTCCAGCATTTACCTGTCCATTAAAATAATTCCTCCACAAATTGGAAATTCCTGCAAAAATCCAGGTACACTTCACCTCCTGTTGGGTTATAAAGCCTCACTTTTAGACAAATCAAATAATCAGATTATTTTTTCTCCTTAGTGAAGGCCTCCTGGGTTTGGCTGAGAGGGAAGTGATTTTCCAGATCAATCTCCAGATTTTATTAATGCATCCCCCAAGTCCAGGGTGGAAGCAAAGAGAGCCTGAGATTTTTTTATTCCTTCTTCTCAGGACTTGGATAGTTTCCCTTCCCCTTTGGGGAGCACACGTGGCCTTGGCTCTGGCATCATTGTGATAACCTGTGGGTTTTAAATACGTTTTACACTCCTGGAAAAACTTATTTCCATTTTACAGAGGAATTCAGGGAGGCAGAGAGGCCCTGCCCCTCAGGGGGCCAATGCTCAGTGTAGGGTTAACACAAACCACAGCAACTTCTTCTCTTCATCAAATAATTTGCTGCTGCTGTGGGAGCAGAACCAGAAATGGGTTCAAAAAGCCCTTGATAAATTCCTGGAGAATTGGCTATTAAACTTGATCCCAGTGCAATTGCTGGCCCAGGAGGTGCCTGCACTGACAGGTGAGGAAGGGAAGATTTACTGCAGAAAGGTCCCTGTTTGTTACACTCTTTCCCTCTACTCCTGCCATGATCTCCATGATTGTGCTCATTATATAAAAATTAAATGATGAATTGGGTTTATTTTCAGCCCCAAATCTCACTCAGACCCAGCCAGGCTGTGATGCTGCTGCTCCTGGTTATTCCTTTGCTCCCTGCAGAGATCCCAAGGGATGGGATGCTCCACGGGCTGTTGTTGCTCCTCTTACCCCAACCCCAGCTCATTAAGGGGTGGATCATCTACTGCCATCTCTGTCTGCACCCCAATATTCCCCTGGAAGTGTTGTATGGCCAAGGGGAGATTTGCTCCTGGAAGTGTTGTATGGCCAAGGGGAGATTTGGCCTGAAAATGTTGTATGGCCAAGGGCAGATTTGCTCCTGGATTGTATGGACAGGGGGAGATTTGGTCCTGGAAGTGTTTTATGGACAGGGGGAGATTTGCTCCTGGAAGTGTTGTATGGACAGGGGGAGATTTGCTCCTGGAAGTGTTGTATGGACAGGGGGAGATTTGGTCCTGAAAATGTTGTATGGACAGGGGGAGATTTGCTCCTGGAAGTGTTGTATGGCCAAGGGGAGATTTGGCCTGAAAATGTTGTATGGCCAAGGGGAGATTTGCTCCTGGAAGTGTTGTATGGCCAAGGGCAGATTTGCTCCTGGATTGTATGGACAGGGGGAGATTTGCTCCTGGAAGTGTTGTATGGACAGGGGGAGATTTGCTCCTGGATTGTATGGACAGGGGGAGATTTGGTCCTGAAAATGTTGTATGGCCAAGGGGAGATCTGCTCCTGGAAGTGTTGTATGGCCAAGGGGAGATTTGATCTGGAAGTGTTGTATGGACAGGGGGAGATTTGCTCCTGGAAGTGTTTTATGGACAGGGGGAGACTTGCTCCTGGAAGTGTTGTATGGACAAGGAGAGATTTGCTCCTGGATTGTATGGACAGGGGGAGATTTGGTCCTGGAAGTGTTGTATGGCCAAGGGGAGATTTGCTCCTGGAAGTGTTGTATGGACAGGGGGAGATTTGCTCCTGGAAGTGTTGTATGGACAGGGGGAGATTTGCTCCTGGAAGTGTTGTATGGCCAAGGGGAGATTTGCTCTGCTCATCCCTCAGCTGGGCACTTTCCAGCCTCTCTCAGGGGAAAAACCTGATTTTTGGAGTGAAAGAAGAAGATGAACCTCCAACCCAAAGCCAAAGCGACTCACCAGCTCTCTTAATCCTCTTCCTCTCCTTCAGCTGGTAGGGCTTGTGGTCGTGGGACAGGGGGATGGCATTGCCATCCTTGTCACACAGCACCCCCCGGGAGTCGCCCACGTTGGCCACGGTGAGCTCCTTGTCGGAGAGCAGCGCGATCAGGCACGTCGTCCCTGGGCAAACAGAGGGCATGGCAGCAAAACTAATTAATGTGGGCTGTGGGGGTGTCTTTATATGCAAATGAGGAGAGGGGGAACCATCCTGCCACCCCAGAATCCCCCCAAGGTGAGCTGTGCCCGATGCCCGCCGTGCCACCCAGGGCACTGAGTGACACAGTGACACAGAGGGGTTGCACTGCTGGACTGTTTCCCATCCCCACCCCACTACTGGGTTTTCCCAATGGCCAAGGAAAGTAATTAAAGCACTAATTAACCCCTTCGATGGTGCCAAGGGTGGACCCTGTGGCAGGGCTGGGGTGACCTAGAGCTCCCTCCCCTCACCCCCCACAACTCAGGTCAGTTCTTTAGGCTTTGACTGGAAAAAGGAAAAGACATTTTTAATTCCTTTAACCTTTAAATACACGGCAAATGGAATTAGTCACTGACCACTGTGTCCACCAGTGTTTGTTGGCTCACATGGCAGGAGAACATGGGACAAATGGGGTGTTTTTCAAGTGTGAACACCCCAGTTTGTGTCCTCCCTGTTCCAATGGATATTGAGCAAAGCAGGAATTATTAAGACCATGACTTTTCTGTATTTCCCCTTATAAATACAAGCTGCATCTATAAAAACTCCAGCCCTTACAAATATTCCTTGCACAGGCTTTGGACCAGACAGAACCATTTCATTAGTGCTGCACAGTCAGGAGATGGCAAAGGAAGATTTCAGACATGCAAATTAAAAGGGGACAAAGACTGAAAGGGAATTTTTGGCATCAGAATTTTAGCACTGACTGCACAGAGCTCCTAAAACAGCTCCAAAAGGCACTCTGGTGTCTCTCAGAGAGGGACAGAACAGCTGTCCTGGGAGTTTGGGTCAGAAACAAACCCCATGAGATGTAACCCCAAGTCCTGCTGGAGGGAACACGGAGCCAGAGCAGCTCCAGGAGGAATTTGGGGTGCTGCAGGACAGGGACACACGTGCCAGGTGGAGACTCCATGAGCCACGTGGGAGCAGAACCAGAAATGGGGTCAAAAAGCCCTTGATAAATTCCTGGAAAACTGGCTATTAAATCTGATGATCCCAGTGCAATTCCTGGCCCAGGAGGTGCCTGCACTGACAAGTGAGGAAAGGGAGGAAAATTTACTGTTTGTTACACTCCTGCCATGATTTCCACGTTTGTACTCATTAAATGGGAATTAAAAATAGCTTTGATGAATTAGGTTCACGCTGGGCTTATTTTTGCCCCCAGACCTGGCTCAGGCTCAGGCTCAGACCCAAGGAAAGCTCTGGCTGTGCCTGCCCACAGTGCCCTGGGTAAATAAATCCCTGTGCCCTCCTGGGTGCCAGACCCTCCCCAGGGGGTGTTTTTCCTACAGGGAATATCCAACATCACATTTCCCACTGAGGAAACATCCCACTGTACCCCTGGTGCTTAGGGAGCAAAATGCCTCCCAAACAGAGCCATTATCACCATAATTTATATCAAAATGATAATGTTGAACACAGCCCTCTGCTTATATGAGCTGTGTGAAGGAGAGGCTGAGCCAGGGGATGATTCCCAAGGTGATTTAGGGAGGGCTCAGCTCTCTCCTGGTCCTTGATGGATGGTGGGACATCATCCCATCCCTCACCTGCCACGCCAGGAGAAAGCAAACTTCATTTGACTTTGTTTTCTTCCCCATCTATTTTTATTTCAGTCCTTTAACCTCGTGCAGAGTTAGGAAACACCGTGCTCCTGTCAGCAGGATTTAATGCAATTGCCCAATGGAAAATTCCCAGCAGAAAGGGGCTGGAATTGAGAGCACATGTTACATGAGCCCCTGGATGTGGCAGCCTCAATAACCCCCTGCTGGGCCCTTGGCAAAGGAAATAATTTAAAAAATGAAAAATTTAAAACCTCTGCTAGACTGGCTGGGGAGATGGTTTTTTTTTTTTTTAAATCAGGTAAGATTATTGGTGTATCTTAGTATTTAGTATTTTAGTATATTATATATTTAGTATTTTACTATTTTAACTTAGTCTCAGAGAAGGCCAAATAGCAGTTTAGAGATAATTGTTTTACTGAGGGGAGGAAAACATGAATTATATTTATATAATATTGTATCTAGAATGTATATATAATTATATATGTCTATTTCCCATCCCTTTGGAGGGGTCTCTTCCCAACCCTTTGGTGAAGCCTTCCCAACCCTTTGGAGAGGTTTTCCCCTCCCTTTGGAGGGACCTTCCCAACCCTTTGGGCAGAGACAAGCCCAAAACAAAAAATTCAGTACTTGCTGGGCTGGATTGATTAAAACCCAAACAAAAAAAACCAACTCATAAACTCCATCCCCACCTTTTTTCAACAGTGCTCAGGCTTGAGCTCCCACAATAATTCAGCCAGAACTGGGATTTTTGAGCTTCAATAATCCCCAGAAAGAAACAGCCTCAGTCAAGCAGTGCAAAAAACAGATTTATACTCCTATTTACTCTGCCCCAGCAACTGGCCCCACGTGCAGCTTCGCCCTCATTTACAGCCCATTCACTTCCCCTCGCCTTGCAGGGACTTTAAATCCTGAAAAATGAGACTGCAGGAGTTTGCAGGGCAGGGATGTGACACTTTTATGGCTCCCATGGCTGTCCCTCTGTGCCCATCTGCCTCAGCCCCTCCCTGGAGCCCAGCCATGTGTCTCCTGCCTTTCTCTTTTCCATGCTCAGCACATCCCCCTCGGGCAATGCAGATAAAACTTTGATTATCGCCCCTGGAATAGGCAAGACTGAGAAAAAAAACCACCAGAAGGAAGTAAAAAGGGAGGCTCTGGCTTCCCAGCTGCCAGGAATATGGATATGAAGTGGTGGGAGATCATCAAGATCATGGAGTTCCACCCAACAACTCTAATGCAAAGCCATGAAAAGAAATAAATCTGATTCTCCAGTGATTGTCTCCAAGACAAGCAATGCTCCAAGCAAGCAGCAGATGTGCTACAGCAGGGAGAGCAAGGGCAGGGATTGCTCTCCAAATTCTTCTGCAAAAGTCACTTCTGCAAAGCCTGAACCTAAAAAGAACCATTCTATAAATTCAAGCTCTCCTAACTCCTTAATCATCTCAACATAACGTGGGGGGTTTTCCCTCTAAAATTAAAAGAACTGATTTTGAAACAGATTAAAAAGAACCATCAGGGTCTTGGAGATATACAGAAATGACTTCAGACCTGTGAGGCTGGACTTGAATTTCCAGCAGGCACCAATTCCCACCTGGCTGTCCCTGGTCCTATTTTAAACATTTATATTTGAAATAGAGAACCATATTGGGTTTTTAATGACATCTCTGGATCATGGAATGGTTTGGGTTGGGAGGGACCTTAAAGATCATCCAGTGCCTGTTCTCCCCCCAAGCTCTGCCTCCCTGGGAATGGCTTTGGCCAAGATTTGGAGAGAAATATTCCCAAAACTCTTTGGCAGGACAAGGATTTAAACACCTGATGAGTTCCTGCTATGGAAAGTGTATTCCCAGATCTCCCCAAAGGCCAAGCCCTCTGTGAAAAGGAGCAAACACAGCCCCAAAGCACAACCCAAGAATGACCCTGCAGTGTAAGACACTTAATTTCTCTCCCATCCTAGGATAAACATCCCAGAGAACTCATTTATCTTCATAAATGGGGCATAACAATGACTTTACCTGGCAAAGCTCTTTGCAGAGGGGAAAAAACCATTTTCCCCCAACAAAGCATTTATTATGCCTATTATTTACAGTTTCTGGTGCCATTTTCCCACTCTAATGTTCTCATTTTCTGCCTGTTATCCCTTTCTCTGGGAGAAAACACCTGCCTGCAGTGCCAGAGAGGGAGCAGTGCCACTGGAAAGGGGCATCTCACCCCCAGCCAGTGGCACCCTGGCAAACACCAGCTCAGAGAACACATTCTTGGGCTGCCACCTGGCTCTGGATGCAGCTCCTAAATATCAATTTCCTTCCCTGTTTGACAGCAGGGAAAAATGAAACTCCTCTCTTCTGTAGGGCAATGATGAAACTCAATTTCGACAGGATTTTGGGGGAGAGGGCCCATCCATTAAGGAGAAACCTCCAGCTCTGGAATGTGCCAGGATTGAACGCCCTGGCACCCCACCCTGAAATGCCAAAGGGCCTTTAAATCCCCCAAATTGCATTTCTGCACCCCAGATGTTTCCAGATGCCACGAATCAAAGGAATGGGATTAAAAAGCCGAGCGAGCTCCATCAGAGGAAACATTCTTGCACAAAATTACCCCGGCCTCAGTCAAGAATGCCACTTTTTAAACGAAGGGATTTAAAGATTAGGAGAGGATTTGTATCCATCTGTCACTTTTGGCCTCCTTTCCCTTTGCAAAGCTCCAACCTTGCCAGCATTTTGACTCTTTTCAGAGGGACTCGTTTTGTTTGGGAGCTCTGATGGATTGAGTTCCTAAAGGGAAAGATTCAGTGGGATGTGGAGCCCATGGAAGCTGCAATGGATTAATAGTGAAGGTTGCCAGAAAGGCCAAATCAACCTGCAGAATTGTGCCAAAGCTCAAGTTGTTTTAGGGCACTTCTGTTTGATTCTGGATGTAACTGAATCCCACCCACTCCAGGAGACATTCCTGGGAGAATGGAGGGAGCTGGGGCTGCAAACTCCTGGCAAATGAGGGATGGGAAAGGTTTCCTGGATGGAAAAGGTGTGGAAGTGCTCCTGTCCATGCAGCCACTGACCCTTGGGAGCTGGGGCTGCAAACTCCTGGAAAAGGAGGGATGGGAAAGGTTTCCTGGATGGAAAAGGTGTGGAAGTGCTCCTGTCCATGCAGCCACTGACCCTTGGATCACCTTAAAAGTCACCTTCCAGTTTCCCTGGCTGACATGGGGCAGAATTCCAGGTGATTTCAGAAAGCAAACCCTTGACAACACCCTCCAGGGTGGGTTTGGTTATCCCTCCCCTAATTCCCTGCCAGCCAAAGCTGGATTTCCCCCTTTCACCAGTGTGGATTTTAAGGGATTGTCCCTTTCCCTCTGCATGTCCCACCAGCAGCTCCAGTTCCTCACTGCATTGACCTGGCTATGGAAAAAGGCCAATAAAAGGCAAATATTCCCCCAGTGATGGAGCAGCTGAAATTTTGGGGGTTCTTCCCAGCTGTGCTGTGTCTCTCTCCTTCTGAAGAAGAAGTGTAATTGCTGGGACTTCTCTAAGCCAGTTATTTCTGCAGCTTTTCATCTGCACATGATTGTTTTACTGCAGGATAGAAATCCCCAAATATGGCTTTCCAGCAGTTTCAGTCTTTATTTTCCCTTTTCATAAAGGAAAAAGGGTTTTTTTTTCCTTCTGACAGGAGTCAGAGGTTTCCTCCACTGCATTTTCTCCTTCCTAACAAAGTTCTATCCATCAAAATGACTGGAGAGGCCAAACCAGGGGAAAAAGATTTACATGATTCACTAGAGTGGGAAATTCGGTGTGAAAAAAAGATAAAGAGAAGCAACAGAAAGAAATAACTTTGGAAGCTTCTTTTTTATGCATCATTAAAGACAGGCCATATGTGATTAAGGAAATATTCTGCACCCTCCTTTCAGCTTTTGTCCTCTGAGAACTCACAGGACTCTGAGCTCCTTCTGCCTGCAAAGGCAGCTCGAGAGCAGCTCAGATCCAGAGAGCCAGCCTTATTTATTGGGTTAATGAGGGAATGGAATTGATAAAGTTTATAATTACTTGACTCCAGCACAGCTCCCAGCCCTGGGAGCACCCAGAACTCAAAGTGGCATTTGGAGCTGCTCGAGATAAAAGGAACTCAAAGAGAATCTCCTGCCCCTGAGTGGGAGGCTGAGGAGGAGCCTGACCAGAGCTGAGAAGTTGTTGTTGTTGGAGCATTTTGAGTCCTTCAGGGCACTGAAGTGAGGACAAATGGTAGAACAAAGGACCAGCAGCTTGGCAGGACTCCCAAAAGAGCTGGAGTGATGAGGGACTCGGATGGTGGCAACTTCATCAGGGTGTTGGTGGCCAAACCAGGGGGATCCACAGGGCACTGTCTGCCAAACCCAGCTGAAAAGGGTGAAAAACCATCTAGACAGGGGTGAAAACCCAACTCAACAGGGTGAAAAACCATCTAGACAGGGTGAAAACCCAACTCAACAGGGTGAAAACCCCAGTTCTGAGTTGGAGGCTTCTGCCTAAAGCAGCTGGAAGGAAACCCTGGGGCTGAACCCATCACAGTTCCACCAGGACACCACCAGGTTCCAGGGGAGGGAACAGAGCAAGGAAATGCCACCAAGAAGTAAGAAAAAACCCCAAAATGGGGACATCCTAAGCACAAAGCCTCTTTCTGTGCTACAAGGCTGCCTGAGGGTGGTTGGAGGGCTGTGGATGAAAGCAGAGGGTGGGTCAGAGCTCCCAGTGGTTGAGGAGGAGAACAAAGAGCAGCATCTCTGACTCTGCAGCACCTTCAGTCAACTCCCTGCCAGGACCATTAATTCAGCAGTGAAATAATGAACTGTTCTCCCTGCTTGATTCTTTCTTTACAAGGTCACAGGTTAATTTCAATTTATTTAAACACCGAGGAGCTTGGTGAAATTCAGGGCACAGGCATTTGTGGGGGGCTATGTTGGAAAATCAGCCAAAAACATCAAGAGTCTTATTTTGCTCTGTAATTGTAAAGGAGTCCACCCATCAGGACAACCCTGTGGGGGACCTAAAGACATTTCTATCTACTAGAGAACAAAGTGCTAGTAAAAAGCAGATATCAAAACTGACCCCCCTGGAACTGCACTGCTTAGATGTCCCCAAAGCCCCCATGTCACACTGAAAATCAGGTTCTGGGCCCACCCAGCACACCCTGAGCTGGGAAAGCCCCAAACTAAACCAGCTGTGAAGGAGAAAAGAGCCAAAAGCAGGTGGCACCACCTGCAGGGACAACAGAGGGCCATGGGGAGATCCATCCCCATCAGTGCCCAGAGTGCTGGGAGAAACCAAAGTGTCCTCTCAGCTGGGTGACATCCCATCACTCAACTGGAACTTGAGGAGCAAGAAACACTTCACTGAGTGCCCTCAGTGAGTGGGGACAAAGTTGAAGCTGCCAGCACGAGGTGTTTGGGGCCAGAGTGAGCTGAGCAGCTTTATGGAGCTCAGAGGGAAACCCAAGCCCACCTGCTTCGTCGTAGGACACGGTGAGCTTCTCCAGCATCTCCCGGTCGATGGACAAGATCTGCTGCTCCAGGATGGTTTGGTAGGACAGCACACTGTTCTCCTTGTCCTTCTCGTAGTCCTGGAGGTGCTGCTTCAGCACCTCGGGCAGGCGGGACTTCACGTATTCGGCTGCCGACTGCGGGGCAAAGAGGCAAAGGGTTAATTAGCGCCTTTGTGTTAATTGGAGAAAGGGAAATGAGGGCCCACGTTCCCCTGAGCTGAGGCACCACCCACCCTTCAGCTGCGAGGCTGGGGCAGTGCAGAGTCACCCACAAACCCCTTCCAGGTATTTTGGAAATATAACCATGAAATACAACATTTTTAGTTGAAATGTTGAGGCACGAAGCAAAAATCGATGTCATTTCTGGCTGGGAGCGCTCGAGGCCACGAGGAGAGGAGCTGACACAAGGGGGCATGGTTGCACTGACGTTACACAGCCTGGAGTAACAGAGTAGTAACACGGGAGTAACCACGGAGAGCAGACCTGTCAGTGCTGGGACAGCCCCATCCCTCGGGGTGTGGGCTCTGACACCCCACGGGGACCCAAACACAACCTGCTGCCCTCTTTCCAGCACTGCCACCCCTCTCCTCTGAGTATCACACTCCTGCTTTAAGATGGAATAGAAATTCCCTCTTTTTGGCACGGGTTTGAGTTGGGTTTGGAGCAAGGGATGCTGCTCCCTGCTCCAGCTTTCCTGCCCACCTCGAGACAAAAGAGGAAAATATAAATTATACCAAGGTTGTTTTCTTCCAGGCCTGGGAGCGACCAGAAGTTACCTCTGCTCTTCCTGGGGTTATATTTAGTTTTCCAAAGTCAACCAGCGATTGAATTGCAACCTTAAAATATCCCTGACGTCGTGTTCCACGTCCCTGCACGCCGAGCAGAGGGAATTATTCTGGGAAAAAGAAAGGAGCTCTCCCCACGAGCACAGCAGAACTAATGGGACATTTTTAGAGTGGTTTTCTTCCATGGGGAGGCCAAAAGACACATTGGCCACGGGGTGATGTAGCCCAAGTTCAGGCATTTGTGTGGAACGTTTCCCTGGAGAAGAGGTTTGGCTCTGGGAAGGGGGAGGGATTTCTGTGCTCTCCCAAAGCCCTGGGAGAACGTAGGAATTCTAAAGCAGAACTGAGACACATCCATTTGTGCCACACATCTCGTGCCAGGGAGTCACTGCTGGTGCCCCACGGGCTGTACCCATGGCAGGGAAACACCCATCCTGGCCCAAAGCTCCTTTGCCCAAGTGGAACCCACGGGGGAAATCATTGGGGTCAGTGCCAAGGGTACCCAGGCTGGGATGGCACCCATGCCCAGGGAGATCTCACAGAACCCAACCCTTGCTCCAAGGGCACCCAGGGATGGCACCCATGCCCAGTGAGATCTCACAGAACCTAACCCTTGCTCCACGGGCACCCAGGCTGGGATGGCACCTATGCCCAGGGAGATCTCACAGAACCCAACCCTTGCTCCACGGGCACCCAGGCTGGGATGGCACCTATGCCCAGGGAGATGTCACAGAACCCAACCCTTGCTCCACGGGCACCCAGGCTGGGATGGCACCCATGCCCAGTGAGATCTCACAGAACCTAACACTTGCTCCAAGGGCACCCAGGCTGGGATGGCACCCATGCCCAGGGAGATCTCACAGAACCCAACCCTTGCTCAGCCTCTCACAGGGTGGTGAGATGTTATTAAAGACTGAAACTGGTACCAGCTCCTCTCCCTTCCCTGTGGGAGCAATCCCATCCCCAGGTGCACCACGGGGACCAGATGGGTCGTACCAGATCCTACCCAGGGCAACAGGACTTTTGTCTCCCTTTTAAAACATCCCTGGAACATTCAAGAAGAAACAGTGGGAGGGGGTGAGTGCAGCTGTTTATACAGAGGTGGTGGGACTCCCCACCCCTGGAAGTGTCCAAGGCCAGGTTGGACGGGGCTTGGAGCAACCTGGGACCATGGAAGGTGTCCCTGCTCATGGCAGGGGGTGGGATGAGATGACCTTTAAGGTCCCTCCCAACCCAAACCATTCCATGATCTTGGTATGAAGGAGACCAAGGAGCCAACTGTAGGAGGAGAATGAAAATGAAACATCTAAAAAGGAACTCCACCATCCCCCAGGAATCTGCTTCCAGTCTGGAGCACCCTCCTCCAAATCAAATAAAGGATTGGACTTTAATACCTTAATTGACTTTAGGGTATTTTGTCCTACCGTGGAAAATGAATATTTCATACAAAGAGAATATATTTAAAAATACCTGCATACAATGAAATGTATTTAAAGAGATTATTCAGGGGGAAAAAAAAAATCACATTTTCCTCTGTTCACTAAAAAAATCCCATCAGGAATTGCTGAAATCCCTCCTTCTGCAGCAACTGGAACCCCAAACACAGGCAGTGTCCTTCTGTCGCTCCCAGATTTGCCCACATTTTTTTAATTGCTGAGAAATCCTTATTTAAAGTAACTGTTCCTTTTATAACTCACGCCAACCACACGCTGAAATTGGTTCTGCCTTTCTGAAGTGGCTCCTTCTGGGAGCTGCTTTGTACGTGGGCAAGGAAAGGTCTAAACTGGTTAATTAAAGGCTGCTTTATGAAGCTACTTCCAAAGTCGAGGGGTGGCTTTGCAAAGCATCTCCCCACCCACTGATCTGGGGGATTTTGGAAAGGTTTCCCACCATATCCAGCAGGGACAGCTGAATCCTTCCTCATCCTCATCACATTGGTGATGGGGACACCAAGGATGATGCAGCTCCACACCTTGGGAAACAAAGGCCATGGGAAGAGCAGAACATGGACACAGGGAGCACTGGGGGATGTGATGAGATCTCCATGACCCACCTCATCCTGGTAGGGATGGCCCTGATTCCAGGGTTGAGCCAGGACAGCTTTGGGAGCACATTCCAAACACGGTGAGGATTTGTTCCTATCTCCCTGTCCTTCCAAGAGCTGTTTCTTGGCATCCCGATGCTCTGGAAACCATTAAAGAGTATTCTTCGTGTTCCTGCCTCCCTGAGAGCTCAAATTATGGCAGCCAAACCACCTTCTCAATGGGAGAGGCTGGTTGGGATGGAATTGGGACACCAAAATTCCACTTCCAGCCCCACTGCAAGTGATTCCAGGGAAATTCCCACCCCTCAACCCCAACTCTCCCACCCCACACTTGAATTTTGGATCAGCTGCCTGTCCTTCACCAGCGTGACCAGGAATAACTCCCCTGAAGTCAGTGGGATTTTTGCTGAGCCAAACCCCTTGGAATAAGGACATGGAGCTATGAATAGTTATTCAAAGGGAAAACACATGAGAGCAAAACATAATCTGCTCTCAAGAGGATAATACAACATCTACAAATGGCACCAGGACAAACAGTTTGCCCTCTAAAAGCAAGAACTATTTAAAGGACAAACATGCCAGTAGAGTTTTCCTCTAACACAAAATTTCAGTACATTTAACCTGTTATTTCTATTAAAAAATGCCTTTTTTTCTCCATAATAAACATTCAGTTCAATACTATCGAACTAGGAAATTCAAACTCACAATTTAAAATCAGTTTAGTGGCTGAAGATGTTTGAGGAACTCAGAAATCCTCTCCTAGGACTTTCAACGACGCTGAACGCCCAAAACACCACTATTATTTAGCAGTTCCTGCCCAATTATTTCCATAGCAGGGAAAAGATTAGCCTGGCAAACATCTTGACTTAATCAGACACTCTGTAATCAGGAGGAAATTAACCTGATTCCGAGGAGATGGGTAAAGTTCAGATTAATATTCACTCTGGATTGTCAGAGATGTAGGAAATGCATAATTACAAACAACGAGCTGCCCAGGGAGAAGAGGTGTCCATGGAATGGGAGGAGAAGGCCATGTAGGGGGAGCTTTGTTCATCCCCTGGGCATGGAGAGCTCCATCTCCTTTGACATGGTCTGGATGTCCATTTGTGGCCACAAGAAACCCAAAAAACAACCCACCACACGGCCAAAAACACAAACATGAGCGTTTATGGCTCGGAGCTCTGCGTTGAGTTCCTTCCCTAAACCAGCCCTTGTTGCTCCCCGCTGAAATAGAATTATTTGAGTGGTCCAGAACGAGGAGCAAGGAAGGGAACCAAAGTTGGGGTGGGAAAATGACACGTTCTGTTCTCCCCCACCATCAGTCCCCTTGGGATGTGTGGCATTCCAGGAGCACACCTGGATGGGATGGGGAGGAGACCAAATAAATGCAAACCCAATTATTTCCCATCTTCCCATGACCAGTCCGAGTCGTGTCCCTCTTGTAAAATAAAAACCTAATCAGAGAAACCCACGACATTGCTTTTAATTAATTAATTAGAGCGAACAAAGGCACGCTCCAAGCAGTCAGTGGTGCCACAGATGAGGAAGACAAAGCACTGAGACCGATTTGTCTTGGCTGCACTTGGCAGAGCCACAAGGAATGTTCTGGAATCAGGGTGTCTAATTAAAAGATTAATTTCATCCAGGCAAGGGGCATCGTTCTAATTATCTCACCTGGCATCCTGAATCAGGACCACAGCACTTCCCTGCCTCATCCTCTGAAGGAATAAGTCATTTTGAAAAGGGTGAGGACGGGGACAGAATCTTCCAGAGCCTTTGGAAGTTAATTATCTTTGCTGCGAGAGGATAAATTCCCCTTCCCCACAAAAGGGGCACGTTATTTCCAGCGTGAATCCTCTGTTATCTGGGACTTTCAGCCACTGAATCAAGTCAGCTGTCTGCTCACCTACACTGCTCTTTCTCATGCAAATCCATGCAAATGACTCAGATCATTGAGAACTCAACAGCAGAGTCCCAGCACCCATTCCCATCTCCTCTGCCACTGCTTCTCCTTGGGACACTCCTGTTTTCCAGCTTTCCTTAGGGGGAATCATCACAGCAAGGGAGGGAGGAAATGTTATTAACACCAGAACTGCTTCCTTACTTTGATTAACCCCGTGCCTCGTGTTTCCTGGCCCACCAGTGATTTGGGATCTCCTGGACAGCTCATGGAGCACCCAGACCTTCCTTTAGGACCTGTGCAATAGGTCCACATCCTCCCCTCTTGGGCCTGTTGCTCATCAGTGGGAAGTTCCCTTCTTTGGGAAACCCTTTGGGTTTTGTTCTGTTTTCTACTTTTATTGCTGTTTTCTAAAACCCTCAGATACTCTTTTGGTTCTCAAACCCCAGCTGTAAGAACACTTTCCCATGAACAACTCTACGACAACTTTGCCACCATGGCTCGTTCTTAACCTGCTGCTTCCCCCTGTTGGGATTCCAGTCCCCTTTCCATAATCCTACATTTCAGCTGCTTCTCAGCCCCCTGACCCCCAGGCTGGCAGGCAGGAGCAATCCCTTCTCCTGGCACAAAAGTTTGCTTTATTCCTGCCTGGTGTTGGATTAGTTGGATACAAACTGGGAATTTGGTGCTTTCCTCGCCAGTTCCAACTCCTTATTTGTGACATGGGGCAATCCAGTGGCCTTTTCACACCCAGAGAGAGGAGAGCAAAAAGGTCATAATTAGGTTTGAGCAGAGCTCAGAGTTGTTCTCCTCACCAGGTTTAATCCATCACTGAAGGAAATGTCATGGTGCCCTGAGGTGGAACATGGAAAGGACTCCAGGACCACATTAACTCTTTGTGTGCAGGGTTTGGCCAGCCTTGGAAGGGACAGACCCTGGGAAATCCAGCTGGAACAAATCCCAGAGGTGTCTCCATGCAGGATTCCCTCAGGTAGGGCTTTGGGGATGAACCCCAAGGCTCTGCAGCCTCCCAGACCTTCCTGCTCACACCCAGGGCTTTATCTCCATCTGATCCCCTTCTCCTCCTCACTGGGACTAATTATTGACAGGATTTCTTAATGCAGCATCTTTAGGGGGTCACTCCTAAAGAGAAACTTAACCAGAAGCTTAGGATTTGCTTCCAGCATTCCATTTATCCCCTTGAGGAAAAGCCTCACCAGGCCAGGGCTTGGCTCCAGGTTCTTTGCTGGTTCTTCTGGCTGCAGGTGATTTATGACTGAGGAAGGCCAAATAATCAGCTTTTTATGCATTGATACTCAGCTGTTCCCTGAGAATCCCTCTCTTGTTTTCTCCTTGCAAAGCTCTGGAGTTGTGCTGGGTGGGATTACAGAAATGCTTCTTTTAGGAGTGCTGGTTTGGGGAGGAGGAGGAGGAGGATGGGGAGGCAGGTTAGGGAGCAGATGGTTGGAGTTTGGTGAAATTCAGAGTGAAAATAGAGTCTTCTGGGTCTCCTGTGTAACAAAACCAGATGGAATCTTTCTAGTTTTTGTGATTATTTCTGCTTGGCACAAAGTGATGTCTCTAAATCAGGAGAGACCATTTAGACCCAACTATTCCACTCCACTCTGTGCTGGGAGGGAGAGAACAATGGCAAAGAAAGATGAATGCTCCTCGCTATTTAATTGAGTCTAATAGGCTATAAATACATTTTTTCCCTCAACTACAGGGGGAAAGGCTTCTGGTAAAACTGGTTTTTTCACTACTGCAAAAGCTTCTGCCCAGAAATACCTGCAGAAATCCCCTGGAGGAGTTTTAAGGCATTTAAATTGCTGATAAAAGCTTTCAGTGCAGGGTCTGCCTCGACTCAGGGTTACACTCTCAGAGATTTAAATGTCATTTCAAGTTGCAGTTGTTTTGCAAACCTCATTTTTGCCTTTCTGGGAGCTCAGTAAAACATCAAATGCTGGAACCAAAATGAGGAGGGTTGGTTGGTTTATGGCACTTTTGACCATTGTTTTCAGGGTTGTGGCTCTTTCTCTCACTTCTGCTTGTTTATGGCAATGTAAAAAAGGAGCCTCCTTTGCTTAGATTTGATTCCAGGGATAAAAGAAGGTGTTTCAGGTGATCCTGGTTGGGTGGAATGTTTTTGGCAGGCCCTGAGCAGGTGCAATCTCTGCTACAGAGCTCCAAAACATTTAAATTTAGTAAAGAAATTGGAATCTGGCACCTGGATTTTTCTGCACTGTGAACTGGTAATGGACAAGTCTTTTCATGCATTTTCAAACCTTTTTTAATGTATCCTGATTTAATATTCAGCTCATCTATGTTAATAGTTACAGCCAATTAGCATAAAAACCAGGTGAGATCTTGACATGCCTTTTTTTTTTTGCTTTTTAGTACTTCTATCCAAAGTATTTTGCTTTGTTCCATTTGGTAAATGAAAATATTAGCCTTGTATCCCAAATAGGAATGTCCTTCAGATGTGGAAATCAGAATTCCTTTGTGGCTGTGCTTGTGCATCTTCCAGGAGTTGGGAAATCCATCCCTTTTACAATCAGCTCCAGACTTCTGTTTGTTAAAACAGGAGCCTTCTCCTGTTTGTGGAGAAGGCTCTGAAGCACGAGGGGCTTTAGAGATGCTGGATTGACACAGGCTGGAAAAGAGGAGGAATCAGACAAATCTCAGATACATCAGTCATTGAGGACAAAAAGAATGGCCTTGGCAGGATCATCCCCCACTCAATCTTTGCCTTGGGATCCTCCCTTTCCATGGGGTGTTTCACCTCCCAAGCTGAAGGACCTGGAAACTCACATTACACCAAACACCTCTCTCAGTAAGAAAAGACAAACCTTCCAGAGTGGACAGAATTGATGTCAGGGAGTAATTATATAAACCACTTAATTAAATGGCAGAGACTCAAAGACAGCGACTTCATTAAGTAGAAAAGCAGCCAAGTCAAATCCATAAATAGTTCCCAAAGTGTGTTCATTTTCTGGGGCCATTTCCCTACACAAACACTGAAAGCTGTACCCTTGAGAGAAGGAGAAATATAAATCAGGCCCCAGTCAGGACAAACACAAACACCTTCATGTTATTCCTTTTTCCCCTCTAGAAATGCTCATGGCAAGGAATAAACCCAGAATTTCTCCTCTCTGTGTCACCAACACACCTTTGGTTATTGAGCCCAAAAGCACTTGGGGAGCAGGGAATGCCTTGGGGGGGTTGCTGTTCCCAGCCCTGAAGTGCCTGAGCAGCCAAATCCCACCAGAATTTTGGGGGGAATAAGGAGGGAAGGGACAGAAATGGCAATTAAAGGGAGAAGAGTGAGTGATGAAGGCAGAAAAAGGAAGGATGAAACCAACTGTGTTTAAGAAACAACTGGAGCTCTGGGTTAGTTGACAGGGTGGTGAAAAAGTTGGACTTGATGCTCTTGGAGATCTTTTCCACCCTTAATGAAACTGTAATTCAATGCCAGGGAAATCCAAGTGACCATTTAAACAACATTTTCCTGAGCCACACTTTAATTAAAGGAGGCAGTTTCTGTATCTCATTAGGACGAGGCTTGTTAATCACACTTGTTAACAAGGCAGAGGGTCAAGTAGATTTTCCAGCTATTTCCATCCCTGAAGGGCTGGAGAACACTGAGCCTGAGCTGGGCCATTCCAGCAGCATCCCAATGCCAGGGACAGCCAGGGCCACCCTTGTGGAGTGAAGCTGATTGAATAAATAAATATTCAAGCAGTTTCTCCCCCTTTTTACTTCCCTTTGCAATTCCTTCCCATCTTTAAGAGCAGCCACAGCACGGATTAAATGTCTGTGATACCACACTAGAAAAACTTCAAAGAAGCCACTGCAAGTTATTCTGCTCCTACCTTAGAACCTCCTTGAAAAAAAGCTCCTGCTCGGCCGAGATAAGAGCCCAGCTTTGATTTTTAAGGCTTTGGTATGGCTTGGAGTGTTTGCCTGTTGAAGTGACCCAGGCTGATGTTTGCAGACTTCACAGCCAGCCCAGAGACAACAAAAGGCACGTCCCTTTTAGCAGGGGCACCGAGCAAAGCAACTTATGCAACATATTCTGGAAAAGTTCCCAAAAATATTCAACTCAGCCCTTCCAGGAGTTTAATTTGAGCAAACCTGAGCTGATGTTTGAAAGGAAAAGTCATTGGAAATGAAGAGAAATATGAGATAGCACAGTGGTTCTTTGGGCTTTCACACCATGGGGATGTTGCTGGAGAACTGCTCAGGAATAGCTGGGCTCCCTCTGCTCCTCATTTTTGGGATCACACCCCTCCAGGACTCTGGCTCCACATGCATCTTGTGCAGAGAACAAGAGATTTGCACTAAAAGCAACCCCAAATCCAACGTGGCTTTCCCCAGGAACCACAAGGACTGGGCTAACAACCTGCTCATCCCCCCTTCCCAAACCTCACCTGCCCCTTTGGGAATAAATCCCTCAGGTTTTCCTCACTCAATTTGTTCTTTTCACAGAGGTGAAAGCGAGGGGGGCTCAGGTTTATTTTCTCAGCCAGAAGGGCTGGCAGCAAACCCTCCTTTTGCTGTCACTCAGGTTCTGGTTTATTGTTTTCTGAATTCCTTAACTTTTCCCCAAATTCTTGGGCACTTTGGTGAGATGCTCTGTCCATCAGCCTGGTGCTCCTCCCTCCCTCCAGTGGTTTCCTCTGAGGATGGAAGAACTCTGTGGGGTTTTTTTGGTTTTTCCTGCTGCTAATAATTCCACCTGGATCTTTCCCCCAGAATTCTTCCCATCCCACCTCTTATTTTCCATGAGAGTTTCATACCACTTGTCCAAGGCCACCACCATGGCCAAGTCCCCCTCCCAAAACCCCCACCAGGTGTGACCTTTAGCTCATGATGTCCCTTCCAGAACCTTCTGGGCTAAAATCCAGGCCAGGCAGCTTTGGGGATGTTCCCACAGCAGTGCAGGATGAAGCAGTGGAAGCACCACTCTTAATCTTCTCCTCCCTCAAGTCCTCCTCTCATCCCAGAGAGCAGGAGAACCCCAGGATTCCTCTTACAGGGATGTTTCCAAGGTGTTATCCCTGACTTAGCTCTGGTTACTCCACCTGATTACTGAACCCTGGCTAAACCTTCCCTGTTCTTCCCCTTAAGGTGCTTTTAAACCCAATGTGGGTGTTCCATCCCCTCCAGGCACTGCATGATCCCAGCTCCTGGCTCACCCTTGGTGCTCTCATCTGGATTTACTTCCAGCTTTTCCAGCCATGCTGTTTCTCTGCCCACGCCACTGTAAACCCTATTTTGAACATTAAAGCTGTGGGGGAGACCAAAAGAGAAGAGCAGAGTGGAAAAACCCAGTATTTGAAGTGTCTCGACATCTCAGGACACGAGTGTGAGAAAACCCTTTACAGCAGGAAACTGGAGGGTTGTGGTTTCCTGCCCCAAAAAAAGTGGGTTTGTTTCTCAGAGGACACAAACAGAGAACGAGGAAAAAACATCTGAGAGGATTCCAATGTCAGGAGTCAGGTGGAAAAAACAGTGCCAATACAGAGCAAAAAAAGGATGAAACACAATTTGGGAATGCTGTGGGTGTGAGGGAAACTGATCTGAACACAGATAAATAAAATACCATGGGGCAAAGGTGGGGGTGGCAAAAGCCTGGTGGACACACAGCAGGGAGAAACCAGTGGTGGAGCCAAGGGATGATGGCAAGGAGGGACAGGCAGGGAGGGAAAGGGACAAAGGGGACAGCCAGCCATCAAAACATTGCCTGAAGGAGAGGAAATGTTAAGGGACAGCTTCAAACAGGTTTGGTAAGAGGTTAAAAGGAGTTGGAGCTGCTTGAGGCACATTGTGAGTCAGAGAACATCACACCTGCCTTGGGAGGGCTTTAGGATGTCCAAAATCCACGTTCCAGCCACATCCCAAACCTCCCCCATCTCCCCAAAGGGCCAGAAGGTCAGGGCTGAGGAGCTGAAGGTGCTGGCAGAGCATCCTCAGCCCTTGGTACCCACAAATCCCGGGCTCTGGCACTGCCCAGTGCCCTGACAGGGATTTAAATCCCCCCCCAGAGACCATGGATTCCCTGTTTTCCAAGGAAAGCTCACTGGGATGGGGTGAGAGCTGAGAAGAGAACTGAGCTGGGCTTCCCTGAGCAAGGAACTGCAGCTCGAGGTGGCTCTTCCAGCTGCAAAACCTTGGGAAGATCCTGGGGCTCATCCCTGCCAGGGCATCCCTGCCAGCTCCAGGCTCCAAACCCAGTTGAGCATCCCTGCCTTGGTCCTTTCATTCAATCCAGCCCATCAGAGAGAGGAGAAAATGCCCTGCAAAAGAAATATTTTACCTAAAAGAGCTCCTGGTACTGGTGGATAAACCCAGACTGGAAAGCTGAGAGGGAATTCATGGCATGAGATGAACTGAACACACGGGTGGCTTTGGGAGGCAAAAACATTTCATTTCCCACCTAAGAGGCTTCAACAGGACAAAATATATAAGGAAAAAGGCCAGGAAAATTAAATCAGGGCTCTTTCTGAGCTCCTTATCTCAATTTGGGAGCCCACAAACTCCCTCTCCCCTCCCCGCAGCTGCAGTTTGTTCCTAAAGTGGATTTTAGTGAAGTGCTAAATCAAATTTGCCAGAGCAACGAGTGCAGGAAATCATGAGAAAAGGCCTGACGTTTCCTGACACTTAAAATAATATTCTAATCTGGTCTCCTGAAGTTTGGCAATAAACTCTCCTGGCTTGGGAATAAGGAGAAGTCACTGGGGGAATGAATTCAAATAGAAAGTGATGCAATGAATGTTTTCATTACATACAATTAGGGGAGATTCTAAAGAACTGCAGATTAAACGGCCTGAAAGGGAAAGCTTTAATCCCAGCAATGAAATTGAGAAATAAAATCGAATTTCTCTTGATTTTCTGGGTGAAAAGGAGCCCCTTGATGCTCCCCATCCGTGCCCAGGTTTCTGGGGAGCTGCTACAGGAACTCACTGGATTTCTTTTCCCTGAAGGTTATTTTGGTGCCCTGTTCAAGTTTCACACGGCCACGAGGAGCTCCAGGCTATTTTTTGGGATCAGTGTGATCTTTGCCCTGCTATTTTTGCCTCCCTTGGCACAGCTTTCCCCCTCCTGTCCCTCCCCCAGTCACCCTTTCCTACAGTACCCCAGTTTATTCCCCTTAAATTCTTTAATATATTTGAATTTAAGGGCACAGCTTTCCAGCCTCGACCTTTACCCGACCTCGTGTTCTCACTGTGTGTTTGCTGCATAAAGAGACATTTTAAATATTATATTCCATTTGATTTTATAGCTTTTTTTTGTGGCAGAGAGATGTCAAATAAGGTAGGACCTGAAGAAAAGGCTTTTCACTGCTCTTTGCCTTTCTCCTCAGAGGAACGAAATAAAACAAAATATATAAATCCAGGGACAAGCAAAGAAACCTGTGGAATATTTTTATATTTAGATGTCCAAGAACTAATCTGATTTTCACTTAGGAATCCAATCAGAGAGCCATCCATTCACCCAATCCCCTTTGGTGGTTCAGCATCACGTAGTGGAACCCATTCCAAGCCAAATCCCTGCTCTGTTCCCTTCCCAAACATTCCCACAATAACACAATCATTTTCTTTCTGAAAGGACTGGCACGTCCTTTAATTGGGAAAGGCAGCTAATAAAATAATTGCTGTGTAATTTATCTAGAAAACAACCTGAGCTGTAAATACAAGAGAACTCAGGGGAGCAAATCCCCCCTTTAATTTGGGTTCCCCATCAGTCCTGGGACTTCTTTCCAATTAAAGGTGTTTTTGCCTAAAAACTTTTACCATGTTTGGCATTTTGAGCTTTTTAACACAGACCAAAAGTTTTAAAAAGCAAAACCCTTCCCTTTAATTCTTTCCACAGCTTTTTTGAACCTTCTTAATACTTTTGGTCAAGGTCAACTCCAGCAATGCCAAATCCTGGTTGAAGTTTCTGCCTCCTGGGACTCTGGATCAGCCCAAAATATATTTAATTTGTGGCAGTGAGAGAAAATTGAGGTTTTTTTGCTCAAACACAGCGATTTCTGCAGAGATTTAGAGCTGCAAATGGGAATACTTTGATTTTTCCCCAGTTTTTCCCATTCCTTGGCAAAACTGGCTGAATTAAGGGGGTAATTTCTATCCAGCTTCCCCTTCCTGGAAGCATCACATTCCAGGGGATGGTGACATAATGAGCAGCATCATTTAATGAATTTAATTAATTTTTCCCCACTGGATGCAGGCAGGTAGATGGAAAACTGAAGGAACAACCAGCCTACCTTAACTATAACTCATAAATCAAACTAAAACCCCACTGCACTGAAACCACTGGCACAGAAAAAGCTTTATAAATAGATAAACTCTGAAGTTCACAAATCCTTTCTCAACGAGGAAGCAACAAAAAATATTATTAATACCAACACATCCTATCCAGGGCTTTGTTTGCAGGTTTATTTTAGATGGGGGGGGAAAATAAAGATTCCACGAGGTCTCTCTTTGATGTGCCCTTTACAGTGTTTGCTTAAGAGACATTTTTGGAAGTGGTGCCACAAAAGTGCACAGGATGTTTGTACACATTTGGAAAATGGAATTACTGGACCCTGGAACAAACAGCAGTGCCTGGAGTTCCAAACATGCTTCCCATGGAAGCTGCCAGGAGAAAAGCTGGGATGTTTTGGAATATTCCTGCTCCCAAATCCACCCTCTGGGAGGTGATCACAGTCCCACTCCCATCACCCACCTGAACGTAGGGAGAGACAGAGACAACCCCCCCTGGATGCACCAAAAACCCCAGAATTAATTCAAGATTGGACAACACCAAGAGACAGATGATTAAACCCCAAGGATCCCTTAAAATCTCCCTTGGGAGATGGCACATGGAGCCAAAACCACACCCCGTGGCCACATTTTTATTCCAGCAGCAAAGATGCTCTTTGGCTACGCTGTTTTCCCCCAGAGATGCAGGACAAGGTGGATTTAACCTGAATTCTCCTCGTGCCATCCCCAGGCACATTCCCAAATTCCAATTCCAAGCTCTCTGCTATCAAACCCCACGTTCTCCCTGCTGTTCTTCACACAACACCCCTGGGAGCACCAACAAGGACTTTATCCAGCTTTGTTTTCCTTGCCACTGATCCAAATATCCCATAATTTACTAGGAACAGCCTTTAGGAAGAGCAATCCTAATCCTATATCTCTCCAACAGCAAATCTGTGGAATTAAAGCTTTCCACCATCACTACTAGAGCTGTTCTGTCCAAGAAAAGCTTCCAAAGGAGGGTTGGCTGGACTCAAAAAACACTGGCTGGATCCCTGGCCCCGTTTCAAGGAGCTCATTTATTGAGCCTACCCCAAAATCCAGAGCTTTGTTGTGGCTTTTAATAAACTGTATTCTCTCTTTAATTGCCCTGGGTGTTCCACATTTGCAGTGTCCAATACACAGCACTGGGTGAAAGCAGCATCAAGGAAAAAAAGGCATAAAGGGAAAAAAAAGCATAAAGGAAAATCAACTTCAGGGAATGGGATATCCAAAATACCTTTGTTTTCCTTTCAGTGCAACCTGGTCTGGAATGGGATGGGAGGAAACACAGAGAAGTGAGTTTGCCCACAGGGCCTGACTGAGCAGGAGTGAAGTTGGTCCTGTGGGATGGGGAAATACTCTTTTTAAGAGAGGAAAAGAAGAAATGCCCTAATTATTCTGCAAATTTCAGCAGGAAAGGAGTACAGATAGAACAGGGCACAGACATCAGCACAAACACACCTGTGGATAAAGGATTTCTACTGGGCCAGTCCACTCAAACCTCTCCACTAACCATCATTTCTCCTTCATGAAGAACAACAGCAGAGATCAAATATAAAACACAAATTCATCAGGAGAGGATAGCACAAGAATTGCTGCATTTCTCCTAAATAAAGAACCTGAGAGATCTGAAATAGGAACATAAATGTCTATACAGAGACCAAATATAAAACACAAGTTCATCAGGAGAGGATAACACAAGAATTTCTGCATTTCTCCTAAATAAAGAACCTGAGACAGGATATATCTGAAATAGGGGACATAAATGTCTATACAGAGACCAAATATAAAACACAAGTTCATCAGGAGAGGATAACACAAGAATTGCTGCATTTCTCCTAAATAAAGAACCTGAGAGATCTGAAATAAGGGACATAAATGTCTATACAGAGACCAAATATAAAACACAAGTTCATCAGGAGAGGATAACACAAGAATTTCTGAATTTCTCCTAAATAAAGAACTTGAGAGATCTGAAATAGGGGACATAAATATCTATACAGAGGCCAAATATAAAACACAAGTTCATCAGGTGAGGATAACACAAGAATTGCTGCATTTCTCCTAAATAAAGAACCTGAGACAGGATATATCTGAAATAGGGGACATAAATGTCTATACAGAGACCAAATATAAAACACAAGTTCATCAGGAGAGGATAACACAAGAACTGCTGCATTTCTCCTAAATAAAGAACCTGAGAGATCTGAAATAAGGGACATAAATATCTATACAGAGACAGAGATATGAAGAGATCAGCAGGTGTTGGGAAGGTTTATCTGCCCAACCTGGCAGGATTTCAGGGGACACCTCAGGAAGTGCTGACAGCTGGGAAACAAAGCCCTGCAAAAAAGAGAGGAGCAGAAAAAAAACCCTGATCAAAGAAGAGGAAGTGATTTATGAGTAAGTGGAGGTGCAGTTCTGAAGGTCACTGCCTGGAGGAGGAGATGAAAGCCCTGCCAGGTCACTCACAGAGCAGGAGATGAAGGACAACCTGGCTCAGCAGGGCTGGGACATCTTGGGAACAGCAAGAAGAGGAGCCTGAGCTGGGCTGGTCCTGCCAGAACTCTGTGCCTGCCCAAAAACAGGGGGGAAAGCAGCCTGAAACCAGATGGTGGCACTAAAATTTGGGTTTCTTCAGGTCAGGAGATCTGGTGGACGACACGGGGACATCAGAATCATGCAAGGTTTGGCTTGGAAGGACCTTAAAGATCTCATTCCATGGACAGGGACACTTTCCACCAGCCCAGGTTACTCCAAGCCCCCTCCAATCCTTGGACACTTCCAGGGATGGAGAACCCACCACTAAAAGGGCATTTTAATACCAGGCAGGATCTTTCTGGACTTCCAGCTCCCTGCACTGGTGAAAAGGTTTGTTCTCCACTTCAGCTCCAATGCCCAGGAGGAGTTTTCAGCTCAGCAGCTTCAGTTCCTACCTTGGTATTTTATATTATTTTAGCTAATTCAGGCTAATCAAAGCTGCCTGCACAACTCACACACACCACGGAGGGTTTGGGGAAAAGCCACCACATTATTCATAATAAAAGATGAAAATAGGAAGGCTAAAGATATAAAAATATTTTAAAAATGAATGAAGGAATGCAAGTCAACTCCCTCCCCACGTTTCAATTGCTATTCCCCTCAGGAACAGCTTTTTCCCAGCTTGTTCAAATTCACACATTGTCTCTTGGTAGATGCAGCACTGGAAAAATAATTAGAGAAGATGACAAATCAGGTAAACTGTGCCCAAGCTGTGGCTGTAAACCAAAAAAAGCTGCCCGCTTCGTGGGGGAATGGATGTTTGAAGAAAGCTCAGAGGTTAATTCCATAAATATAAAAGTTTTAGAGCCTGGTTTATTCTATTCTCCAAGAAACCACAACCCCCAGCACTGACAGGGAAACGTCATTTCCCCCAGCAATGGGAAAATGCTGCTCAAAGCCCTCCCAAAAAAGGCTGCAGGAGTTAAAATGGAATGAAGAGCCAAAGAGAGAGGCTTTGGAATATATTGTGATTTGTGAAGGGAGAGAATCTCTGATCAATTATTCCCTCTTAGGGGTCCCATCCCTGTGCTCAGCAACTCCAGCAGCAGAAGGGAGCAAAGAGGAAATCACAGCCCTGCATTGGAATTTAATCAGGTGAAATCATTTTTTTTTCCCCTGCTGTAAATGCAAAATTAGCAACAGACTGTATTTTAAACTGCCAATGGGAGAGAAAAAAAGAAATCCAAATTAAAGCTGCAGCTCCAAGTGTGACTAGCACAGAAAGTGAATGTGGGGGAAGTGTGGGACATGCTGCAGGGATCAGAAACTTCATTCCAGCTCCTCTGAATTTAGGGATTACAGCCCTACACTGCTTTTCTAAACATCCTTAAAGCAAAAATAGTAGATTAAAGGGCATTTTCCTCCCCTCACTATGTTATGAGTGCCTATTTCTCTGCAGCTGCACAGTTCATTGAGCATATAGTGTACAAAAAATCATCATTAATCATGGAGGTTTTATTCTTGCCAAAAGCTAAAGTGGCCAAATTTAGCCACGTGTCAGGTTTTTCTCCCTGCATTTCTAATGGCACCAATATTTAATCAATGGACTTCAGGAACCAAATGAAAACCTCACACCAAGGATGCTGTAACAGTGCTAAGGTTGGAATTTCTGCTGGAATTTCTCCTCCAGCTGTGGATGCAAAAACATGATACAGAACTGAACGTTTGGAAAGCACAGAATTAAGGAATAATTCTATTATTCCATGGGAAATTCCAAAATGCCACCTGGAATGACCCTGCAGCAGAGCCTGGGAGATGAGTCTGCTGAGGGCTCTGCTGGTTCTCTGGGTGTTAATTCAATATATCCTACCTCCATTTAACACAAAATCATCACAGGGCAGAGAAGAGAAGGTATTTTGTTGTATTTTGTTGGCTTTTTTGCCTTTGATGAACATTCCCCACATTAATTCTGCTGCTTTAACACCAGCCATGGATTTCCTGGATTAAGGAATACACACTAATACATTTCAGTATTTTCTTTGCTTCTCCAGGGCTACTTTTACACCTCAACATTTCATAAGCAGAGGTGAAAAATCACTCTATAAATCACTCTGTAAAATCACTCCAAAGGTGGAGCAAGAGAAGAGGGGAAGGAAAAATCTGGGCATGAACAACCCTGGGTTCCAGAACTCCTCTTTAGCCCACTCTGGTTCCTGACCCTTCCTGAAAGCACTACTTGCTGCTCCAGAAGTGCCAAAAAAGCCATTGTTTTGGGAGTCTCCTGCCCCAAATGTGGGAATTCTCCCTCTGGCCATGCCCAAGCACCAAGAACAGCACCTGGGGACACTTGGGGACACAGCAAGGTGGGGCAGGAGGGACCTGCAAAGGTGCATCTGCCAGTGATGTGCCCCCAGTGAGGATGCTCTCAGGGTCTCTGAGGACATCAATTCCACCAAAAATCTCATTGCAGTGGCTTGGCACTTCATTTACAGGAATACTTGGAATGTTGTGGATGTTACATCAGCACAAAAAACTGATTTACAGAGCCACTTTCCCCATAGATTATATCACACATAAATAAGACATTCAGTCTGTACTACCAGGCAAGCACCACACAGCCCCTTTGCTTTACAACTCCAACATTTCCCTCTCCAAAGCTCTTGTCTCTTTGAACTAAAAAGCCAAAAGCAGAGAAAAGAGAAATTGTTTCAAGATAAACGTGGAGCAGCCCTTTCCAGGAGAGCTGCAGGGGGAAAATCAGGAAAATACTCTCCTTTCTTTTGGCTTCAGAGCAACTCAACCTACTTGCTTTGTTGTTGCTGACAGCAGTAGTAAAAGGGAGAGGATTTGTTTGGGGAAGCTGGGGGTGGGAGCTGGAGTGTATTTTGGGGACTTGATGTGCTGAAGCCCTTCGTGCCAATCTGAAGGCTGGAAGAGGCCCAGAGGAGACAGGATTTGTTATCCCAACATTCCCTCAACTGCTGCCAGAATCCCTGGAGAAGGAGAATTCTCCTTGCTGGGCTTGCCCATCCCTGGGTGATGCTGGAGGAACTGGCGTTGTTTAGGTCTGCACTGATGGGACCAAGAGAAACAGCACTGATGGTCTTTAATCTATACAAAGAATTATTCAATATTATCACTGTAAAATCAAAATGATGGGCTAAACATCATTGCTGAAGTTGGGACATGATATAAAAATGACAAACCTCGTGCATGCAAAATCAGATCTCATAAATCCCCAATAAAATGTCCTGTTTTCATCAATTCTTTATCAGTGCAAGTGTGGACTGGGGTTTATGATGTTGTTATTCAAAACAGGCATAAAAATGAAACCAGGCTCGTGATCTTGGCTTTACACTAAGTACTGATATGGGTCCACCATACAGAACATCACCAGGGAAAAAGCAACACCACGCAAATGATAAACTGGGCACAGCCAGGGTTTCTATCACTGCTTTGGCAACCAAAATTCCCCCCCAAAATTGAGGGCTCTTGCAAAACCCACCCCCAAGATGTGCTGCTCTCACCTACATCCTCTTCCATGGGACCGAGGAACGCTCTGATTTACCCCTGAAAAACCACCCAAGCAAACATTCCCTGCACAAACAAGTCCCCACCTGGAGAAACAATGCAAGGAATAATCATATTATGTGCCCAACAATCCCCCACCCAGGGCAGGCAAGAAAAATGAAACATGAACATGAAAAATGTGTGTGCACAACTCGAGGGCACTCCTTGAGCAGTCCTGAATTCCAGAGCCACCCTGAGCTGCCCCTTCTCCAGTCCCTGCAGACCCTCCAGCTTTCCCCCAGCCCCACCTTGCCCTCCCTCAATGTGCAGCGTGGCAAGGATTTTGGGGACATGGCAAGGATTTTGGGGACATCCCAAGGTCACTTTGTCACCCCTGGGGGGGAGAAAGGCTGATGCAGTGGCAGTGACAAGTGGCCCTGTAGTTGCTGCCAGCACAGAGCTGCTGGTGTGCCAAGGGCAAGGGGAAAAGTGCCACTTGAAGCCACTTTGGATCAACTTTAAACCCTGAGTAATTTCCTATGGGTGGCTCTGCTGAGGAGTGCTGTCCTTCCAGGGGGAACCTGTCAGGCTGATTAATTGCAATTGAAAATTACATCATTAATACCACCCAGGGGCAGCTTTTGGCTGAATCTGAACTGTCAGTGCTGCTCCACTGGATCCCAACCTGCAAAGTGCCAGGAACTCCATCCAGAAAGGGATGTTCCCTTGCATTTTTGGGGAGCTGGGAGAAGGAAGTGTTGGCACCAGAGGGAAGAGGGAAGGAGAAATATCAGCTCAGAGCAGACCTAACTCTTCCCTGGCTGGGAAAACAAGGGGGAAAAGCTGCCCTCCCATGCAGGGACATCACAGCTGGAAAAGAAAGAAGCCTGGGATGGGATGGTTTAAGGGAAAGGTGATCTGCCAGCATGAAACTCATGTATTAAATCCAAATTCCACATGTCCAGGCAGCCCGTGATCCAAACTGGGGTATTTCTACCCCAGAAGGTCAAAGCCCACCTTTTAACCATATATTTTTATATACATACACAGGTCCTATAGCAGTTTCAGCACCCACCTCTAAAGAATCAACAAGGAAACCAAAATAATTGAAATAGTAGGATACAAGAATTTTAGTGATGTCTGGAGAGCTTAAAACACTCTTGTGAATTTTAAGTGGAGGTAATAACTCTGCTGCCTGTGGTTTCCCAGCTGCTCTCCCTTAGGAACACAACTACACAGATTCTTATATATATATATATTAGGATATTCAGTTTAGTGCAATAAATCTCATCCATCACAGCCAGCTTGACAAGATCTATTTGCCTGCAAAAAAAAAAAAGATGAGGGACAGTTATTGATGGCTCCTCAAAGCACCTTTAATAATGCACTGGATTTTGGGCTTCACCCACAGGGACTTCCAACTCAGTTGTAAATCCAAGGGGTGGTTTATATTTATGACCTGTGACAGAACTCCACTGGAAATAGGAACTGGAAATAGTTCTCTCCCCCAAAAAAACCCCCATAAAGCAGAGCCCCCACTTCATTTCAAGGGCATCACTGGACACTGGGTGATGTTTTTGTCAGGATGTTGGAGCCGAGGAGGAATTTCTGCTTTATTTCAGCAGTCAGTTCTGGTCAGGGCACAGCAGAGCACTTGACTCTTTTATATAACCACAAAAATGCTCTTCAAAGAAACAGCTGCAAATGAGCCCTGATGTTGGTCGAGCCCCAGAGAGCCCAGGAATCAAATCAGAGCTATTTCAGGAGCCAACCTTGTAGGGTTGGATTTGTAACCCTGCAAGGGCTGGACCTCAGACACGAAGGTGATGCTGGAGGAAGGTTTTCAGCTCCTCTGTCCCACCCCCTGCCTTTGAAGGGTGGTTAAGCTGAGCTAAAACCATGCCAGTTTTCACCCCATTAACACAAGCACTCCCTCAGGAGCCCAGAAATAGAAATATATTTCTATTATTGAGAGAGATGCATCTTGCATGGTCAGTGAACACCTCCAGCTGTTCTCCTCTCTCACCTCCAGCCTAATGGACCTTTCCCTTCCTGCCTTCTCAGCTGCTCCAAGAGAAATATTAATGGCAAAGGATGGAGCAAAACACTCCAGTGACTCCCCTGCAGCTCCTTCACACTAAATAACACCATTAAAATGGTTTTTTTTCCCTACCAGATCTTTTCCTGGGTTTTACTTGGGTTCCTCCTTTCTGAGGGTTTATATAAAACTGGCTTGGAAGTTTGGGGGGGGAGCAGCTCTGTGGAAGCAAAATGCAATTTGTTTGAAACCTTTCTTGGGAAAAAGAAAAATACCCTCTGAGGGATGATTTTGGAGCTCTGGGTGTCCAAACTCTGGGCATTGATGTGCCAACATGAGCCCACCAGGAGTAAAGGATGCTCGTGGCCCAAAAAGCATGTCCTGGGTGCTGATAAAGGGGAAATACAGACAACAATTCCAGGCACAGTTCTGTTAAATTAAAGCATTAAATATGATGCTTTTAATTTGGGATAAAGGCAGGATGGATGTTCAACACCCACTGACCATCACTCCTGTGGAGATTGTGTTCTTTCACTGAGGCTTTTAAGGTTATATCTCCCCCCTTGTAATAAGTAGAAATTAATTAAGAGGGCCAAGGCAGCCCAAAATACCTGTGTGGTCTGAAAGCAGCAGCCAGGGCAGCATTTCTCCCCTCCTCTGAGCACAGAAGATATTTTATCAGAGCTCACCCCGTGCTCCCTGCTATGAAATAGAGTCTAAATCCCCCAGTAAATGTAAAATGAATAGTCCCCAGTCTGCACATCCCCAAAATAGCTCTCCTGGACATGATGCCATGAATAATTCCTCAGTTTGGGAATGCTGAAGTGCCTTTTAAAAGGGAGACTGTGCAGTTTGGACAGGGATATAGCTGGGGGCACTCAGGCCAAGCTTGAATCATTTCCCTTTCAGAGCTTCATTTTCCAGCATAATTTGCTTTCTCTAATATAACACTCCACACAGATCCATATTCATGGAGAACAGCAAGTTTGCCATTCAGAACTCCCAGGTATCTTTATCCTGCCAATGATTCTATCCCAAGTCAACAGAGAACAGGATAATCTCGGATCATCCCCCTTTCCAGGAGGGATGGGGGGACTGGAATGCAGGAGGAGGCTGCAAACAGGACACCCAAACTGGTTTGGGGTTTCAGTCTGCCTGGAAAAAGCAGCAAAACAAATCATTTGAAGAGCCTTCAAAATAAAAATGAGCTCAGGAAATGCACATTCCAGATGGGGATTGCATCATTGTGGAGATGTATAAACACAAAGGAACTGTTTGAGTTCAAGACAGATAAAATATCCTCGGAAAACTGATTTAAACAGGACAGAAATAAAGCTGGACACCTCTTTGAACCACCAAGTTAATTAGGAACTTGCTCTCCTTGCAATAATTGCATATTGATCAGAGCAACTCGTGCAGATGAAGGTGGAGGGATGGTTTAGAGGCGTGCCAGGCAGTGCCAACACCACTGATTCCATCTCACTCTGCAAACAAAAGCCCTTTTTGAGATGAAACTCTGCTGTTGGTTGCTGAATTTGCCATCTGATGAACTTCAAAGCAGCTGGAGAAGAGGCAGGTTTTAATTCACAGCTAATTCCTCCCTTCCTTCCATGTGAAGTCAGACAGGGGAAAAGCAAAACCATGCCACTATGTCCTTTAAAACACAACTTTATGGCCCAGAGAATATAATTTATAAATAGTCTAAATGTTGTGCTGTGGTGTGTCACCCAACAAAGCTCCAGCAAGGGGACATCACTCCATGCCACACTTAAAAGAGCTGAAAAATATAAATATGAAAAATATAAATTCCTTGGAGACCCCAAGGAATGGATGTCGACAGGTATGGCAAGGAAAAACCCAAATTCAGCCAGGAGTTTTCCCTTAAAAGAGCAATACCCAAGTCCCAAGTGGGGGCATCTCTTGAGGCTGATGCACTAGTGTGAGCATGAATAAATCAGATTATTCAACTGGCAACAAATTAAAGAAAAATGAACATTTATCTAAAGAGATGCACCAAAAAGGGCTCTCAGCAGTGATTAACAATTAATCAATCACTTTCCATTTCAGGTCACAGAATATTCCACGTTGGGAGGGATCCCTGTGCAATAATTGGGATTTGGCTCAGCCAAATCAAAGGAAGGGGGGAAGGCACGTGGGATTTGGGGTTCCCCGTGGAAACAGCTTGGAAATGGGATGTGCATCCCCTGGAATACACAGCTCTGAGAGTTAATCCCTGCAGGAGAAATAACTCCATCCCATTCTGATGCTTCTCACCTTGCCCTGCAGTCCCACACTCCAGCAGCACTTCTGAGTCCCTCCTAAAAACACCCAGGAATTCAAAGTGACAGCTCAAATATTGATCCAGAACCACTTTCCAAGCTGCAAATCCACATTCAGAGAATTCACCTGGCACATTCCTGTGGCTTGGTGGTCACAGTGCCCAGGGAAAGGCTGGGCTGTGGGGAAACAGGAGGGTTTGCAGGGAATAAGGAGCTATTTAGGGGCTAAAACAAACAGCTCAAAGGCTCACACGACAGCAGTGAGGGTCCCAAAAAATCAGTGCCTGTTCCCAGAGCTGGTACCACTTCCAGCAGGGAATTGGTACCAGAGGGAATTACTGGGATCCAGCTCTGGATGCAGGAATGGGGTGGCACTTCTGACCCGGGCACTGCCCATGGGACACTTGGCAAGTGCCTGGGCCAGGTTTTTGGGCTGGCACATCCCTGTGCCCCTGGATGATGGGGTGCCACCCCTGGA
This sequence comes from Lepidocolaptes lacrymiger, assembly GCA_035584035.1. NCBI lineage: Eukaryota > Metazoa > Chordata > Aves > Passeriformes > Dendrocolaptidae > Lepidocolaptes > Lepidocolaptes lacrymiger. The sequence continues at coordinate 1,758,998 of JAXCLP010000010.1, forward strand.
GCTGCTCCACAACTCCTGGCATTAATCCCTGCTCTGCACAGGAGTCAGTGCTTTTCCCTAATAAAATTAATATATTTCCCTCCTCCATCCTGGCTGGTTTTGTCTTAGGGATCAAAAAATGGCTTCGTTACACCTGCCCAATCTGTTGGTTTGGTTGGCAATGTTTCTGCTGATCTAAATCTATCCAGGGCTCAAACCACAACCCAAGTTTAAAGCAGTAACAGGGCTCGTCCCCTCCTATCCAAATCTCCAGGAGAAATCAAAATGGGTGTATTTAAAACCCTTGAGGTGATCCAGGAGGTTTAAAATTAAAGCACCTCTTAGGAAAACTGTATTATATTTCAGTTTGGCCAAACTCTCTGGAAGAAAAGCAGCAACTCCCCACCTGCAAAGCTTGGGAAGGCCATTCTGCTCTCCTGAAAGATGAGAAGATTAGAAACACCCCCTGCATGCAACCCTGCCCAATAAATCTCATTTTCCTTCTCACTATTGTACATGAAGATTGCTTAGGAGCAAAAAGTAAAGCAGCAATGAACATAATCTGTCCCCAAACGTGTTGTCTGAGCAAATCCTGGCTGGCTCCTGGCACCCAAAATCACCTTGGATCACAGAACATCAAGGTTGGAAGGGACCTTAAAGACCATCAGTGGGATAAAGGTCCTGCAGGATCCCAACTCTGAGCCTGCAGGGGTTACACTGACACCCCCCCAGTCCCCAAAACTCCAGGGATTTGCAGCCCAACCTATTTTCCTCTTTTGGAATGCCAGAAAACTGGGCTGGGCCACCCCCCAAGTGCCCAGTGACCCAGATGGCTCTGCCCAGAATAGATGGGAAGGGAGCTCATGGGCTGGGAGAAAACCAGGGCTGAAAGTGGCCCTTCATTGCAAATAAATCAATATTTAATTTGGGGTAAGAATTCAGCCATTTAACACTTCTGTGTCTATCATTTGCTGTTAGGACAAGGATGGAGACATGGAGACTTCCAGGGAAATCTGAATTTCGTGACTCAGAACTTCTTTAATCAAGAGCTGCATGCAATTAAAGACAGCTCATAGGGATAGAAAGCTCAATTCTTGACTGGCTGCTCAAGCCCCTGTACAACTTCCCAAAGAACAGGTATCAGGTAACACCTTAATCACTTTGGTTTAATTAATGGATCCAAAAAGGAACAGACATTTGGGCTCTTTGTGCTTCAAAACTGGAGATGGAAAGAGAGAATTTCCATCCCATCTATTAAGTGGTTTAGTCCCCAAATCTTCATTTGGGATAATAACATTATTTAGGGTCATGAGGAATGAGGCATTTCAACCCTGTGATGCTCTGCATGAGGCACTAAATAAGGAAACCAGGCAGGAACAGGGATTTTTAAGTTTCTGGGTTCTGAAAGATCCAGCCTGGTGACTTCCTCAGCCCTGTTGAACTAAATTAGGTGCAGAGCCACTCTGAAGATCTCAGAAAACAACCACCAGCAGGCTGGACAAACACCCCAAAGATTTTTATCACCAATTTATGTGCCCAAAATCAAGCCTTGCATTTTACCAAACCCACTGTGCAGCTTCTCTGCTGGGCATTAATGAATGAACCCAGCTTCCCATTAAAAAGGGACAACAGAAGATGTGCTGCAATCTCATTCATCACCAGTGCAATCTCATTCATCACTGCATTTGGCTGCACTTGATGACACCAGGTCATCTTTGGAAGCCACAGGTACTAAGCCAGAGCCAGAGTTACAGCTCCCTCCAGCCTCTCAGCACTTCACATCCTTAAAAAAAGAACATTTCCAACTGCTCTCCTGGTAAAATGAACACGGTTTCAGTTCAGCAGCCTCAAACCAAGTGTGCCCACAGGAAAACAAACCTGCACACTGCTGGAGAGATGAGCTTTGTTAGGTCTGAGGAGACCAATTGTACTGTTAACTATGTAAAAAAACATCCCTATTTTGGATTATTCATTGAAAAAATTGTTTGTTTAGGAAGTACATATTTTTGGGATCAGTGTGCCAGTTTTATGAGGGATCCACAAGCCTCATGTGTTTGTGGTGCCAGGGAGAGCTTTGCCCCTGCTCTCACAGATGGGGAAACAAAACCCATGGAAATTAAAGAGCTGCCCAAGGTCACACAGGGACCTGCAGTGGGGAAAGGTTGGTGATCCAATTAGGGATATCCAGGATCCAATAAAGCACCAGGCACAGGCTTGGGAGCCAGTGGAAGAATTCACAGAGTCAGACTGGTTTGGGTTGGGAGGGACCTTAAAGCCCATCCAGTGCCACCCCTGTCATGGGCAGGGACACCTCCCACCAGCCCAGGTGGCTCCAACCTGGCCTTGGACACTTCCAGGGATCCAGGGCCTGCCCACCCTCCCAGGGAGGAATTTCTTCCCAATATCCCATCTAAACCTACTCTCCTTCAGCTCAAGGCCATTCCCCCTTGTCCTGTCACTCCAAACACTTGTGGAAAGTCCTCTCCAGCCTTCAGGAAGCTTCAAGAAGCATTTGGATGATGCTCTGGGGACACAGGGTGTGACTCCTGGGGATGGTCCTGGTGGGTTCCTCCCAGCTCAGCTCATTCTGGGATCCTGTGATTCCCAGGGAATGCCAACACTGCAGGCTCAGGGCTCTACATTCACCCAGTAAAAAGGACATCCACGTGGAAAGCCATGAAAGGATTCGTTCCCACACTGGGAATTAAGCTTAGTACTTATCATGGAGCTTTAATTCACCAGAGAAGCCCAAGAGTGTTTGCTCTTCACATCCCAGAGCCACTCACATTACAATTAAATATTGCTGGGTAGTTTTCCACTCCTCACATTTTACTGCCTATGGCAGAGTCAGTTTTTAGGATTTTGTGTCATTAAACATTTAGCTGGACACTTCTATGGCCCTCAACCCTGTGATAGCTCATCTGTGCCCATCTGCCCTGGAATGATTAGGGCCTCATCTAATGAATTCATTGGGCTTCTCTCTTAGACCCTTCCTGAATGACAATGACCCAAGAGCAGCCAAAGCCCTGCAAGATGCTGGATGTCATGGTGAGAGATGCTGATCTCCAGAATAATGGACCTCTGCTGGAAGGAGCAGCAGGATGGCAGGAATGAGGGTGTTAAGGCCACTTCAAGCATCACCAAAACCAAGTTTAATATCAAAGCTGGCTCGGGGGGGTGGGAAGTTCCCCACAGCTCCGTGGCACTGGCTGAGCATTGAAATATCAATTCTTCTCCCTGTTCAGACCTGTCACTACAAGTTACCTGTCCCCAGAGCTCAGCAGGTGGCACTGGGCTGGACTGGGCTGGACTGGGGTGGAATTAAACACACCGAGGTGCTCTGCACACAGAGAGTGACACTCAGGGGAATTGACTCCCACCTGCTTCAAACACCTGGCTAAAAAGCAGATTTTAAGCAAGGTATTCACAGCCAAACCTCACTGCTGAATACTAATCACCAAAAACCAAGCTCTTTGTCCACAGAGCCCAGGCTGAGTGGGAGGGGGCTGACATTCCAGCACATGGAACAAGTGGAACTACCCTTTTCACCACCCTCCTCAATTCTGTATCACATGGGTGGCACTAAGTGATAAAATGCCACATAAATCAGTGAATAACAGCTTATCCAGCAAAGGGCTCAATGGGCACAGGGGGGACTGGATTTAAGCTGAAGGAGAGTAGATTTAGATGGGATATTGGGAAGGAATTGCTGGCTGGGAGGGTGGGCAGGCCCTGGCACAGGGTGCCCAGAGAAGCTGGGGCTGCCCCTGGATCCCTGGGAGTGTCCAAGGCCAGGTTGGAGCCACCTGGGACAGGGGGAGGTGTCCCTGCCCATGGGCAGAGGGTGGCACTGGGTGGGCTTTGAGGTCCCTGCCAACCCCAACCAGTCTGGGATTCCATGATAAGCACAGTCAGGTGTTGCTACAACAGTGAGCTGTTGATGTCACGTGAAGCTGGCAAAAAAAGTAAAATATTGGAATATATTTGCAAAGGATTATACAAACATTAGTGTTAGAACCTGGTTTTTTCCATATCAGTGCACTGAGCTCTGCTGTAAAGCTGCACACTCATCCTATAAAATCAAAGGTCACAATTCACTCAAATAAAACTAGAAAGGCTCCTCCCAAACCCACAGAACCTGTGTAGAAATAAGACAGAGAGATAAGAACGAGGCAATGGGAACCCAGGGCTCATTCCCAGCAGGAAAGGCAGGCAGGACAATAATGCAAACAAAATATGAGCCTTGACCCAAGCCTGACAACCTTTAGAGCTCAACCAGAGAGCAGGAGAACTCACTGGAGCCAAGAGGGAATTAATGACCCGAGAAAGTCCCTCCCTATTTAGTTGGAAGCCCTTGGGCTTATTAACCAGCTGGGAAACAGCAGAAAAAAAGAGATAAAACACAGTCAGTCAGTCCCAGGAAATTAATGAGAGCATGTCAAGGTGTTGCAGAATTTAGCCCTCAGATCTATGGGGTGTCAGTCAGGGAAATGAGAATAGAACAGTGATGGATGAGCAGAGTTCACCTTTTATACCCTTAGTGGGAGAAGAAGAAACAGAAGGGCCAAGGAGCAGCTTCCAGGGACCCTCCTGGAGGGAAAGGTGAAGAGGAAATAAAAGTGCTGAAAGAGGAGGATGGAAGTGAGAAGGGAGATAAACCCAGGAAAAGATGGGACACAAAAGCAGCCAGAGGTGTGAACTGGGACTCAGTGCAGGGCAGGAGAGCACAGAGAGCTCCAAAGAGCAGAGGGGCTGCAGGTTTGGGAATAATTTTTGGGAAAATCTGCCCTAAAAACACGCCTGGGAATCCTGAAACCCAAGGGAAGTGTTTGCTGTGACAAGTGCTGGGCTGGAGCAGGACAAGTCCCTTATGCTCCAAATTCCTTATAAAACAATGTATTATAATCCTTATTGACAAGCAGCCTATTCATATAGTCCCAGAAGGTTTATTTAGGGCTAAAAAATAGAGTTTCCTTAGGTTCTGGAAGGAAAACTTCTAAAACTACAGCAATAAACCCACGCTATTATTCTTACAATGGTTGTACTTGGAAGTGGGATTGGTTTTACAGGGGAAGCAATTATAAAATTAGAGGCTCATTATTTGTTATCTCAACCCCTCCAAAAAGCTGCTCTGGACGAGGTTGGGTGAATTCTGACACACAAAAAAATCACAATTATAATTTCTAATCTTGAGTCTTGAGAACTGTAAAATGTTCATCCTTTTCCACCACTCTAACTTGCCATTTTCAGGCTTCCCACAAGTTTTACTCCAAATTAAACAGTGAAAAAACAACCCCCCTGAGCTTGTTTTGTCACAGGCAGGTCTGTCTGGAGGGTTGTTTGATCCAAAGTGAGAAGAGACTGTCACCTTTATTTTTATAAGCATAATAAGCAACTTTTTTTTCCCCCCTTTCAAATCGACCTGAACATTTATTTTGGGCTGGCAGGGATCTGTGCTGGACCCAGAGTTGCTTTTGGAAATCTGATGCAGGAATATCATCCCTGCTTTAAAATTAAGCACCAGCACGGACCTAAAGAGACTTTTTGGAGGGCAGATGAACAATCCTTCCTCCCCTCTGCAGGATTAGCAACACCACCTCCCTTCAATAACTGGAGGAAAAGGTTCAAAGACATTATTTATGTGATTTTCAAGTGAATTTGTTAAATGGGGAGCATTTCTTTTCTTGGCAGGGAGGCTCCAAAACAGGCCAACCCTTTCCCAGGGACACAAATCTAATATAATTAGATATAGTTTACAAATAGAACAATCTTAACTGCTCAGCTGATTTTAGTTCTAGTTTTAGTCACAGCAATGGGAAGTCTTTAGTATGAGTTCCTAACCTATTGTTGCTCAGATGGATCCCACTGCAATCCAATTGTATTCACCACATTTAAATAGACAAAAATTCACCTTAAAACACCCAGCCTAGACAATTTAAAAAAAAAACAACCCCAACCATGGAATAGTTTTAGCCCCTTGGATCACAAACTCATCCCATCAGAGCTGATTCCCTCCTACCATCGAGTTCCCTTGGCCAGACAGGAGCCAAACTAATTAACCCATCTTAATTGCAACAAGGAAACGTAGCTTTTAAGGCCTTATTTAGAAAACTCCCAGCTATTATTAGAGAATCATTGATTTTTCTCTCCTTTTTGCCCCACTGAAAGGGCAACACAAAGGAAACATCAAAGGCAAAAAGTCTTATTTCACATTACAGGAATTACAAACTCATAAATGTGGCTGAGATGGTGCCAAACAGGTCAAGGAGCACGAAAGCCCGTTTGGAATCACACATATTTTTAATTACAAGGTGGAAATAAGCTGGGCTGGAGACCCAAAGCCACCACACAACCATTAAAGTGTCATTCAGTAAGAGTGGGATGCTTTGGTGTGTTTTTGGCTCAGTGAAGGCACCTGAACTCAAAGAGATCACAGGCAAACACACAATAACACCTAAATACACCAGAAGATCATTTTGCAACTAGATCATGGAAAAAAAGGATGGAACAGTTTGATTTATTGATTATTTTCCATTAGTTGATCACCATCACCTCACTGGTGATGGCCCAGCACAGAAGAAACCCCATCTCATCTCCTTCCAGGAGCCCACTGATCCCAGTAACTCCCAGTCCAGCCACTGGTGTGGAGCCAGCCCCGTGTCCTGCAGTGACACAGCTGTCCCAGGAACCCCTGGCTCTCTTTTAGCCCCCTCCTGTCTCTAACAGGCACCTCTCACTTCCCCAGACCCCCCAAAAAACACGTCACCACCACCAAAACCGGCATCAAGCCACGTCCCCACCACCAAAACCGGCATCAAGCCACGTCCCCACCACCAAAACCGGCATCAAGCCACGTCGCCACCACCAAAACCGGCATCAAGCCACGTCGCCACCACCAAAACCGGCATCAAGCCACGTCCCCACCACCAACGCTGCCCAAATTCTGAGCTGCACACCCAGAATCCCCTTTTGACCAGACTGGAGGTTCCTTTCCCTAAAGTTTAGTCTAACACAGGAACCACACACTCACTGAGAGAGGTGTTTTATCATAAAGACATTCCACAAGTGGGTTTTAAGGAGCCTCAGAAGCTCCAGGTCTTGGCACATCCCCTGAATTTGGACAGGCTGCCCAAAGCCAGCACGCTCTTCCATATTTGATGGAGCTCCAACTAGAAAACCTTTGCAATGCTATATTTTACTTGCCTTTTCCAATGGCTGGAAGGAGGGAAGTGCTGCTTTAGTCCTGCTGCCAAAATTCTTCAGCTCCCAAAGTGCAGCCACTACTTTTAGATCCGAGAGGCCTCGGCTTCAACCCCCACGAAGCTTCTTCTTGGCTCTATTTTGTCTGTTTGGGAGCAGTTGCAAAGCTGGGAATTCTGTAATGAATATTAACACAGCCCTTTGGGGAAATTTGCTGTGCTTTGCCTATTATGGAGAGCTTTTTAAATCTGAAATAACAGTTCACCACAGCAGAGACAAGGAATTCCCTGGAGCCCAACAGGAGGCATGAACAACCCTCTGTGCTCCAACATCACCTCCATCACCTCTCCTGCCTCATCCCCAAAAATACCCCCCTCCACAAGACAAAGCTATGGCTGGATTCTGCTCCTCTAGTCTAAAAACCCCCCAGCAGGTCTCCCCCACCTCCAGAATTCCTCATTGTGTCTCCCACACCAACTCTGAGCACTTTGATGCCCAAAAGCCACACAAAGAAAATAAATAGAGAAAAAGGGTCAGCAGTGGAGACCCGGAACAGCAAGCCTGGAGGGGCCAATTTAACCTTTGGAGGCAAGGAAGGGCTTGCAAATAAAAGGGAAAATGTTCCTAATGACACACAGGTGACAAAACCACCTGGAAAGATTTGGGGGGAGTGGAAACAACAGAAGGAGGAGCCACTTCTGTAGGCTCAGCCATCCCACTGGAATAAATTAATTGCTTTTATTATAGCCTATTTCTGCTCAGTTTCTCTCTTTGGGGTTGGTGGTCGGTGTTGCAGGTCCCCCTTTTACCCACCTGGAGCTGATTTTGGGTTTATTGGTTTCTTAATTTGGCAGTCCTCCCAGATAGCCACAAATTCTGCATTTTTAATTTCAGGGGGGAGAAAAGGATTGGCACCTCAGGGCAGAGGCTCCACGGGGCTTTATTTTGCTTCTCTGCTGTGATAAAGCAGGTCCTAAACACGAGCAAAGCCCACAATTTTTGGCTCTTCAGAGAGGCATTGCCAACCTACATGCATAAAACAACCTCATTTCAGGGTGGCCCTGCTGGGTTTTTATTAGGACAGTGCCCAGGAGGGGCTGTGGAATTAGGAATGCCCTCCCCTGGGTTGTTTTAGCTCAGGGAAGTGATGGAGGGAGCAAAACCCACGGAAAATGAACCAGGAGAGACAGAAAACTTTTCACTGCAACGTTTTGGGCATCCAGGAAAGCAAAAAAAGGAGGAGGGCAGGCAGGAAAAGGGTAAAGGGGGGACACGGGTCACTCTGTACTGGAGGATTTTTAAGAGCTGGGTGTTGATGCAAAGCAATTCAGTGCCAATAAATGAAATTCCCACCTGGCAGAACCTCTGTGATCCAGGCTGTGGCAGAGCTGGTTGGGATGGGCTTGGGAAAGAAGCTGGAATTCCAAAGCAGGGAATTGTAGAGATGGCAGAATTCCTGCTGCTCCTTTGACCTCACCTGAGCCTGGACCACTCGCTCACTGCAGCCTTTCACTTATTAAACAATTAAAAATTAAAAATACAGGTTGTATCAAGTCTTTTGTATCCAAGGCAGTACTACAAGAGGTATCATATGATGGACACCTGGAAGGCAAAGCCCTCCAGATGTCTCCTCACTGCTGATTTCTGCCCCCATCAGCCTCATTCCACATCTGCATCTCCAAAAAGCCACCAGTGGCTCTAGTGCTTCATGAGCATCTCTAGTCCAGATGTTCCCTCTCTGCACACCCTTGACCTCTACCCAAGCAGCAGGGGAATATCATTGTGGGCACAGAGAAGGAATTATTTTGCACAGAGTTGTGCCATTTGTGGTAAAATAATTGTGGCCTTTCTGGTAAGGCAAAGCAAAGCCCCTTTTCTTGGAAAGTATTTATTTATGTGTATAAAATCCTGCCTCAGGAGGAATATATATTTAATTTAATGCATATTTAAGGCAGCCCGAGGGAGGGGTTACCTGTGTTGTCACAGCCTCAAGACAAGGTGTTCCCACAATATTTGGGATATGTTTTCTCCTGATTGCCATGAGAAGGTGAGGCAACGGTGACATTGAGGAGGTGACAATGGTTTTGATGGAGGAGAAAGGAAAAAGCAGATGGGGAATAACATCCCATTTATTCTGCCAGGTAACAACTCAGCCCAGAGCCATCCTGCTGCAGAAATCCCCTGCAAGAGCAATTCTGTTCCTTTATTCTCCTTTATGGAACTACTTTATTGGAAGGAAACTGCTTGTGTCCACTCAAAGTACTATCAAATGACAGAGGATTTCGGTTTCAGCTCCTGCTTTAATTCCTATGAAATGAAATAAGATTAATTCAAACTATTTAAATTTCTTTTCACAGACTTGCTCTTGCTAGCAAGTCCCTCCAGTTTGCACCACAGCTGGAATGGTCACTCCCAAAAAGTGTAATTTCCACGTGTCTCTGTCTCAGAATAAGATGTTTTCTTGCAATCCAGCTGCTCAGATGAAAAATTAAAGAAAGAGCCTCATCTTCAGCAGAGAAGGGTTTTGCAGGCACGAGTGCCCTGCTGCAGGATTTCAGAAATTGAAAAAATAATAGTGATTTTGGTGCCTAAATAAGAATCAAATTCAGGCTGAAAAGCTGCAGTTATTAGAGATTAACAACCTTTATAACATGGCAGAATTTTCTCTTCCACTCCATGCCAGGGGCAGATTCAACACACAGGGCAAAAACTCAGCCTCTCACCTATTTTTTTCACTTGGAACAATTTAAAATAACAAAACTTCAAGACCCTCCTGACCAACAGACCTAAATAATGCTCATGGGTTCTTCACCTCCTACATGGTCAGCCTTGACTCCACTCCTGACGTTTGGCTCATGGAAATAAATGGATAAAAATACATATATTTATATATATTATAGAGAGAGATCCATAAAATTGTGTGGCTGAGCAGCTGTGGCCTTCAAATGGCAATTTTTCACTCAGACCTCTGGTCAGCTGGGGAAATATCACAGTGTTTCCTCCAAGAATTCCTCCTTTTGCTCCAGGATTCTTCCTTCCCTAAGGCAGAATCCTGTGTTGAGTGGGCTCTCCCCCATCCCTCCCCTGCCTTGCACTGAATTAACACACAGAAAATCCAGTCTTGGAACAAATTCCCAGCGAGCCAAAGTCCACCCAAGGCGTTCCCTGCCACAAATACTTGGCATTCCACTCGTGTCCTGGGTGCCAAAAAAGGGCTGGGAGCAGCAGCTGGGAGCACCAGGAGGGGACACCACCAAAAAGCAGCCATGGGTTTGGTCCTGAGCACTGCAGGTCTCAGCCTCTTCTTGCTGAACCTCATCTTTTTTTGGCCTCCAAGCTGTTTCCATCCCACCAAAATCGATGCCTTGCAACTAAAGCAGCCTGGGGGACTTGACTGAAGAGCTGCAGCTGCATCAGGATGGGATCCAGGGGGCAATGAATTATTCAGCCAACAGAAATCCACGGGTTTTACGGGATGGGCACCTTTAAAAATGGATGAGTTTCACTCGGAGGGCAGTTTGGAGCGACCTTTACAAAGTGGGAGCAAAAAGCTGCTCCAGCAAAAATAAGATTACAGGCCAACCAAGTCCTAGAGTGCAATCACGAGCAAGTTGGACTCCTCTGGGCAATAAAAGGAAAAAAATCACTGATCACACAGGCCCAGAAAGGTTTGCTTGGGAGAGACCTTAAAACCCATCCTAAAAGCTCTGGGACACCTCCCCTAGCTCAGGTTGTATCCCAAATACACACAGGGGTAAGAACAGGTTCCATTTGAAATCAGAGCCCTCTCAGCTCTTAATAAAGCTCTGTCAAATACACTTTGTAGGGTAGGAAACCTTTGTGGTTATTATCTGATTTCAGCTGAAATAGGAGAGAACCCTTTGCAGGGATCTCCTGCAGTTCCCCTACACAAAGCCCAAACCCACCAAGGGTTTCTCCCCACGCCTGACTCATTAAATGAAGATTTATGCAAATTTCTGGTCCAGGAAAAATGCATTCCTAACTCGGAGGGAATCCAGAGACAGCCCCTATTCATCTTCACACCCTTCTGACTCCAGACTGCCCCATTCTGTTTGGGATTCAGGGTTTGAGACAGGGCAGGAGGATTTAAAAAAGCTGTGTATAAAGTAACAAAATTTAATCACCACAGAATGAGTCATTAGTCCTGAATTCCTCAGAGAGAGCAGAATCTCCCCCAGCACTGGCTACAAACCCCAATTCCATCCTCACAGGGACCTGGTTTCGGGTACAAATACCAAGTTTGAACTCCTGGAGTTAAACATTTCAACCTTGTTGCTGGAAAAAACTCAGCAGGTCTGGTGGGGACAGCACCAACCCCATTTCTGCTGCAGATAATCCACCCCTCTGTGCTCAAGTGCTCATTTTAAGCAGCTTCTCTGCACATTTCTTGGGGCTGTTTTGGGTGGAGACCCACACGGGGTGACTTTACACATCTTTATTATGGTGCCAGTGCCTCCAACTTTCACATGATGACACAACTGTGGGTCCTGCTGGAGGATTTCTCCTCCCAGGGAACATTTAAAATGAGTGCTGATTCCACCCCAGGCTCAGGCTTCAATGAGAAGTCCCAGGATTCTCCCTGCAGGTTGGAAGGGCATGGTCCAGAGGGAGAGGAGACCTCTGAGAGGATGAAATGCATCATGAGAGCCTTGGAGGGCTTTTCCAACCCCAACAATTCTATGGGTTCATGGTAAGAGCCTGCACATCTCACTCCCAGAGCAGCCAACTTGCCTTGTGACTGTTGTCCCAACCTTCTTCTTCTGTCAAGAGCTTTGGGACCAACTTGCCTTTTCCCTGTTGTCCCAACCTTGTTCTTCTGTCAAGAGCTTTGGGACCAACTTGCCTTTCCCCTGTTGTCCCAACCTTGTTCTTCTGTCCAGAGCTTTGGGACCAACTTGCCTTGTCCCTGTTGTCCCAACCTTGTTCTTCTGTCCAGAGCTTTGGGACCAACTTGCCTTTTCCCTGTTGTCCCAACCTTGTTCTTCTGTCCAGAGCTTTGGGACCAACTTGCCTTTCCCCTGTTGTCCCAACCTTGTTCTTCTGTCCAGAGCTTTGGGACCATCACCCCTGGAAAGGGAAGAGGCTGATGAACCCCCAGAGCTCAGCTATGATCAGATCCACACATTTTGCCCACTGGATTTCCTCTCCTCATGTGCCTTTACAGGGCTCTGGTAAAACACAGACACTTCACTTCCCCTTAATTAATTGAATTTCTTTTTGTTGTTCCCAAATCACCACCATTCGCCTTGAAATGCCCTTCCCTGCTCAGAGCAATTCTCTTCCAAGACACAACTTTAATTGAAGACAGCTAAGGCACTTTAAAATGTTTTCTTCAGGTAACTTTGAAAGTGAAAGCCAAAACCACTTAGCTGGATCTTCTGGAGCACTTTCATGAAAGAAATAAGCCCTTCTATGTTCCCTAATTGAACTTTTCTTATTTAAGTCAATCACCCATCCTCACTTCCAGCCCCTGTTCACATCCCCAGCCTCTTGAAAGTTCTTTTGGTCTCCTGGATCCAAACCTTCCAGTATATTTTAGTCTCCAGGGCATGTATTGAAGCCTCATGAGCCAAAAATGAGAGAGAAGAAAGAGCAGTGCCCCAGGAGCCCCCACCTGAGCAGCTTCCTTGGGGTGACTCTCCTTTCTGTTGCTCCACAGAGGACAAATCATGCCAATCTTCCCAGCCTTGCCATCAGTTCCTTACCCTGAAAGGCTCTTGCTGGCAAAGAAGGGGAGCAAAATCCCCTTCCAGAGCACCAGGTGACCACAGGGAGGATGTTCAGCCTCTCCCCCTGCACAGAATGGCAGGGAAGGGCTGGAAGGACCACCAGGCTCTGTCTCACCCTCCTGCCTGGCTGGTTTGTCAACAAAAAAACTCCTTTCCCACCCCAAAACACTGAAAGGACTCGTTTGAAGGGTTCAAAGCAGGTTTCTCACAGTGACAGGGCATGGGAGGTGATCACCCAGAGCATCTCGTGGGTCTGGTACCCATGGCAGGAGAGGACCTGGAAGCTGCAGAGCCCAGCAGGAGGGTGATGCTGTGACACCAAGTGACAGAAGGCACTCGGTGTGTGACACAGGGAAAAGCAGCACTTGCACCTGGGAGGGATGGCCAAGGGGCTGTAAACTCCTATTTTCAGCTGTGTTCTGACCTGTGCCAGAGCCAAGGGGCAGAGGCAGAAATGCCAGCCTGTAAAATGATCTGAAAACACCTGTTTGCAGAGGGAGAACATGTTTTTGTGACCCATTTTCGTAATATTTTGAATCAGAAGCCCAGAGAGGTCGACTCAGACTGGGAACAGAAAAAAACCAAAGTTTTCAATCTGTATATTAAAAAAAAAACCCCTCGATTAAATGGTGTTTGTCACTGAAATTGTACTTGGCTTTGCTGTCCATTGGAGGTGCTGGGAAACTGGGCAACAAAACATTCCAGTAAAAATACCTCTCTTGCCTCTAATAGGTTTGAGGTTGTGACTTTTCCTATTATTCATCCCCATGATTTTCATCCTCCTTCACTGTCAGGTTTTTCCTTAATAGGAGATACACAACCTGCATGCCAAGAAAGCTTTTAAACCCTACATTTGAAACAACTGATGCCAATATGCAGCTGGATCCTCTTTTTTTTGGCTCTTCTGAGGCTGTTCAGGGTCCACCCACCTGGGCTGCCAGCCTGGAGGGTTTATATGGACACTGCAGAACACACAAACCCCAAATCCTGCAACCCAAAAGCCTGGAGTGAGATCCCAACACATCCCCAGGGATGCTCTTGATTCACTCAGAGCACTTTTCTACTCATCCCATGCAGATCTCCAGCCTGGGTTGCTGCTCTCTGGAGCTGGGACATGACACTGCCAGGCATTTCTGTGCAAGGAGGCAAAAATTTGGATAAAAAGGTGGTTTTCTAAAAAAAAAATCACATTATTTAAAAATAAAATGATTGACAAAATTTATTTCTCCAAGCCTGAGAATGAAACCCATCACAGTAATGTGATAATTAATTGAAATAATTCTCATATTAAGGTTGAAGAGAACTAGTTTACTGAAGTGGTGATGTCAATTTATCACCTCCCACCACACCCCAAGGAGCAGATTCAGATGAGGACACCAATATTCCATCACCTACAGGGCTGCAGGAAGATGGAAAAAATGCAGCTTTTTTTAAATCCTGGACTATCTTGCCATCATTTCTCTTTGAAGATTGGCTTGCTCAGGTAAAAATACCTCCAACTCCTGTCTGTCCCACTCTAATTCCAGTTCTGACTGGAGTTTGAGGAGAAAGCAGGACTTGACCTCATCACATCCTGGCCACAGAGTCCAATCTCAGGGCAAGAGGCTCAAGAGGAGAAGCTCCACCACAAAATTAACCTCCAAAGCCCCTCTCAAATCAATTCCCCCTCCAGGAGCTTCAAATGTTAGTCCTAGGAGTGAATCACTCAGGAAATTCTAACAAATATAAATATATTATTTGGCTTCTTATTTAGTTTTTTGGTTCTGGTTTTATTTACAGCAACGAAATCGGGGAGGGAAAAAAAAAATCATCTCACCAAAATAAAAATTGATACTAAATGCCTTTCTCCTTTCCAGAAACAATGGAAAATAGAAATAATTCGAAGCAATATATCAGGATACACGAGAAGTAAAATAAATAGCAAAGCAAAAGGAAGAATTCAGGTTGACGATTCAAATGTTTCTCCAGTCAAATCATCACAGAAAGTGCTTATTTAAAGCACTGATTGAAACCATTCCAGCCTGGAGGCAGCAGATTGCTCCTGCCCTCCGAGTTAAAAATAATATCCCCACTAACCCTCAGCACCAATTTTCTAATTGCCAGAGATTCCAAATCTTTCGTCCCCAGGGAATTCAGTCCCTGCTTTGCCTTCCAAACTCAGTGCTGTGACTTGTAAGGCACGTCCTCCTGAATAAAAGTCAGACTTCTGGGATGTGTTTTACAGCACAGAACGTTTGGAAAAGTGACAAAGTCTGGCCCAGCAGTCTCTTTGTAAAGGAATCAGCACCTGGGGTTAATATTTACCCAGGGGAGGGGCTGCCTGGAGCTCCTGGATGAGTCTGTGCCAATTGGCATCACGAACCAGGCAGCTGCTCCTGCCCTTTGTTCCCTCTGTCCTTCTGTGCCAGGGACACAGGAGAGCCCAAGGGGACAAAATTTGGTGCCCAGAGTTATGAGCTTTGGGGGAGATCTCCTGACACCAGAGAGGGATTGTTCCCAAAGCACATCCATGGTACCCTGGGCAGGAGGGAGGTGGAACAGGGCTCATTTTGGCCACAGGAACAGATCTCACACACAAATCCAGCAGGATCTGCCTCTTGGGAAAAGCAACAGGACACTGAAACCAACAGTTCTCCCATGGGGTGATCTTGGTAGGACAGTCTGGCATTAAACACACGAAATCAGAGAATTGAGCTGGGAGGGACCCCCAAGGACCAGCCAGTCCAACCCTCAGCCCTGCCCAGGACCATCCCCAGGAGTCACCCCCTGTGCCCCAGAGCATCATCCAAACCCTCCT
>JAXCLP010000010.1:1774823-1811400 GCA_035584035.1 Lepidocolaptes lacrymiger
CATCCCATCCCATCCCATCCCATCCCATCCCATCCCATCCCATCCCATCCCATCCCATCCCATCCCATCCCATTCCCTGGCACTTCTGGCCTATTCCCACTGGTACCAGCTCATCCCCAGCCCCAGTTTCCCTCTGTGCTGGGGGCCTCTGGCCAGTGCAGACCACCAGGAACAGGCTGCACCATCCCCGTGGTACTTCCTGAGCGTGGCCACCTTATCCCCATCCCGAAATATCCCTCATTCCGTGGATCTTCCCTGGTCCTCCGCAAGGAAACTTCCCTTGAAAGCACCACCATCCTCATCCTCAGGTGCTCCACGGCCACGGGGGGCAAGCTGAGTCCCACCAGGACTCGAGGGGACCTGGAGCAGGTTCCTCCTTTGGCCAAAAGGAGCTGAATTTGGGGTGATCCATCTTGGTGATGCTTCACCTGGATGAAGCTTCACCCTAGGATGCTACACCTGGAAAGAGGACGAAACCCCCACCCCGATGCTCCGGGCAGGGCACAAACCACCCAGAATTGGGCCAGATTTGGGGCTGAACGGAACAAGGGCAGCTCATCCCACTCCTGTCCCCACTCCTGTCCCCGCGCCCCACCAGCACCAGGAGCCACCACCCCCCTCCTGGTCCCCTCGGCGGGGCCACGGCCTGGAAAGGAGGGTAATTTCCAGAGTAAATATTGGGAAAGGCTCTTCCCGCCCCCGAGCCCGGGCTGGAATTCCTGGGCCCGTGCGGAAACGCAATTACCGCGTATTAACGGGGTCTAATTTAATCCCGGCAGCTGCGCCCGGGCCCCCTCATTTGCATAACACTGGGGAATGCAATTAGAGAGAAATGAGGGGCTGGGGGGCCCGGGGGGGCTGGGGGGCTGCGGCCAGCGCTCGCTGACCCGTATTTGTCACTTTGAGCGATGGTGGCACCGGGAGAGGTGGCGCGGGGGACAAAGGGATGCTGTCCCTGGGGTCTCCCTCGGCTCGATTTGGGGTCTCCAAACCCCACGGGCTCCATCCTGGGGGTCCTGCTGGCTGCAGGGGGGGGTTTCCCCACCCTGATGGCTCTTGGCGTTGGAGAAGGGACATGTCAGGGGCTGGGGACACTCTTTGGGGACTTCTCGGGGAGACCCCCAAGCCCCCCAGGTGTGGGGACAGAGGAGGGGGCAGGCGGTGTGACCCGGTGCTCTGGACATGGATGGGGCTGAACTTCTCACACGGCTCCTGCCTCAGTTCCCCCTTCCCCAGGTGACAGCAGGTGACATCCCAGTGGTGCCACCACCCTGGAGGGAGCCAGGACATCCCCATGGTGGGAGCTC
This sequence comes from Lepidocolaptes lacrymiger, assembly GCA_035584035.1. NCBI lineage: Eukaryota > Metazoa > Chordata > Aves > Passeriformes > Dendrocolaptidae > Lepidocolaptes > Lepidocolaptes lacrymiger. Next base: position 1,776,131 of record JAXCLP010000010.1, read on the forward strand.
CCTGGGAAGGAGGGGGTGCAGCACCCAGGACCCCCCAGAAAAGGGGGAATCAGGGCAAGGCAAGAACCTTCGGGGGCAAGGAAAGAACCTTCCGGGGCAGACCCCCCTCAGAGGGGCTTTTCATGCTGGGAACGGGGCCTTTGGAGATGTCCTGGGTGGGTTGGGGTCCCCCCGTCGCCCCCCAGGGTGGGCTGCTGTCCCTGTGTCACCCCTCAGGAATCGCACATGGGATCACACATGGGATCGCACAGGGAATCGCACAGGGAATCACACATGGAATCACACAGGGAATCACACATGGAATCACACATGGGATCCCACATGGGATCACACATGGAATCACACACGGAACGGCACACGGAGCCTCACGCTTTCCACGGGAGCGGCTCCGGCATCCCCGAGCCAGAGCTGACACCTGCTGGCAGGAACCCTCAGCGGCCGAGACCCCGTGGGTGCCCCACGGCCCACCCGAGGTGCCCCAGGCACCCCAGCCCATCCCCTGGGGGAAGCCAGAGCTTGGCCAAGCAGAAACCCACGAGTGGGAACGAAACTGAATGTCCTCTGCCATGTAGGGTTGGGGCACGGCACAGATCTGGGGCGCTGGGGGGATTTGGGGTGTCAGGACAGGAGGTCCAGCACAGATCTGGTGCCCAGAACTCTGGGACAGTCACAGCACCCCAAGGGTCCCCCCATTGCTCCCGAGGCCACCCCCACCCCCTACACCCTCCACACCCTCCCAGGGGGACCCCGAGGGGGCCCATCAGGGTGGTTGCCCCCCTCGGGACCGATTCATCCCGGCTCGGAGGTCCCCTGAGCCTGTCCCGGGGTCCGCAGAGCCTGGGGAAGGTTCGTCTCCGGTCCCGCCGCTCCCGCTCGGGCTCTGCAGGAGGAGGAGGAGGAGGGGGGGGGGAGGAAGCTGCCTTGGCACAGGCAGGGGCACTGCTGGCTGGACGGACACCACGGGCCCCAGATGTTGAGCTGCGGGCACGGTTTTGCCCGTTTGGCACCGTCCTCGCCCAGCTGCCGCCCCTGTCCCGCGGCTCCGCAGCCGGGGCCGCCGTTCCCCCCCCGGAACGGCCCTGGATGTCCCCCGGGAGTGGCGGTGGCACCTGGGCCAGCCTGGCCCTGACCCAGGCTGGGGGACGTGCCGGCATTCCCGGAGGGCGCGGGGATCGCTGCCAGCTCCAGGGAAAGGTCCCTCGGGAATGTGGCCCCGCTGCAAACACCGGGATGGAGCCAAGGGGGGCTTTGTTGGGGGGGCATTTCCAGGGTCAGGGCAGAGCAGCCCTGAGGACACTCAGCTCCCTGGGCAGGACGAGCAGCTCCTTGTCAGGGAACACGGAGTTTCTGAACATTTACGGGCAAATCCATTAATTACTCGATGAGCCAAAATTAATTAGAATTGGGTCCTCCAAGGGCGGCTGTTCCGTGTCGGGTCGCTGGATTGAGTTCCCTTGAACCGTCCCGGACACGGCCCGGCCAGCTGGGCCAGTCTGGGCTCAGCTCCACATCCCAACTGTCCCCGAGGTGCTCCCGAGAGGATGGGGACAGGAGGGGACAGCCCGGGATGCTCCCGAGGCCACGTCCCTGCGAGCCAGAGAACCCTCCAAACTGCGCCTCGGGACCCCCCCCAGCCCCAGCCCGGCCTTCAGGGCCTTGGAGGGCTTGGCTGGAGGTTGGACCCAGTCCCAGTGCCCCCCACCAGTGTCCCCCAGTCCGCTTACTGGGAATGCCGCAGCCTTTTGGGGCCACCAGCTCCTGGGTGGTGACATCCAGCCTGCAGGATGCCCTCTGGGTGTCCAGCAGGATGTCACCTGGGTGTCACCACCTGGGAACTGGTGATGTCACCTGGCTATCCAGGGAGCTGGATGTCACCTGGATGTCAGCTGGCCAACCAGCCTGCTGGATGTCATCTCCTGGGAGCTGGTGATGTCACCTGGATGTTGCCCCCTTTCCGGAGCTTGTGATGTCACCTGGATGTCCCCCCCAGAGCTCTGTGCGGTCCCTGCCCACCCTCGCTCGGTTTTTCTGCTCCGTGTCCTGTTTTAAGGTCATTCCCCGCGGTTTGGGGACAGCGACACTGCCGGCTCCTCCCTCCGGGAGCCACGGGGGAGCTTTTCACGCCGGATTAAACCCCCCAGGAGGCTCCGCCAGCTCCAGCCCCGGCAAATCCAGCGCTCACAAGGCACGATCCCCCCTCGGGGGACAATTACGGAGCGAGGAGCTGTCGAGAAGAACTTGTGCCGTCTCCCCGGGGACATCCCACTCCGCAGCGGCGCCGCAGCCAGCTCCGCTCCCCGGGAACATTTTCCTGCGATGAAAAACCCCCCGGAAAAGCTGGTTTTGAAGCTGTGATTTCTCTCACCTGCCGAGGGAGTGGAGGTGGCCGCGCCAGCTCTCACCGAATACATTTATCCACCCCCTCCGCATCCCGAGCGGGAATGTGCAGCCCAGAGCTCTCAGGATCTGGCACGACACACCTTTCCCTGGGAAAAAATGGCCCAGAAAATGCTGCTTTTGGGGGAAAAAAGCTGCCCAGCGGCGGAGGGAGGAGGCGGGGTGAGATGTCAGCAAGGGAGGAGGAGGAGGAAGAGGCAGCTCTTCCCATGGGATGAGGCATTTCCCTGCTCCTCGAGATGCTGCCTTTATTCCTAGAAGGAATTTATTGGGGGAAATCATTAATTTAGGGTATTCCCCCACCTTTAAAGGGCTGGTTGTGGGGGACAAGGCTCCGTCCGCCCTCCAGGAGGAAACAAAGCCATGAAACGCTTCTTGCTGGTCTCCCAAACTGGAAACCAGTAAGCACTGGTTCAGCCGAGTTTGGGGGGATTGGGGACACACCTCAAAGCTGCCCCTCACTGAAACTGAGCCCAGGCTGGAGCCGGGACCCTCCAGCGCACCCCACAACTCCAAAAAGACACGGAGCTTCTCCCTCCCCCGGCCCCGGAACATCTCCCGCTTCCCACGGAGCTGCCACATCATCCCCGTCGCCGTGGAAACCCCTCAGCCCCCCGCCCACCCCTCCCCGGGCAGGGCTTTGGCAGAGCTGCGAATGCGGCACCTCGGCCCCCACAGGACACGCGTGGATGGGGGGGGATGGGAGGCACAGCCGTGCTGCGGGCTTGGCAGGGATGGTCCCCAAGGACCCCCCCGGGGCTCGTTGTGGCCTCCTCAGTGAGGAGAGAAGGGAAAGGGACAAGGACAGAAGACCCTGGATGTGGCACAGCGGAGCCCCAATCCCCAAAGGGGTCCCCGGGCACCCCCCGCCCACCCAGTGTCCCCCCGTGTCCCACATCCAGAGCTCCGGGACCCCCCAAAGCATCGTCCCTGCACCGGAGGTGGGGACACCCAGCTGGGAACCAGCAGGGACACCCCAAAATGTCCCTGCTCATGGGGGAAGAGCCACGGGACACAACGAGCTCCGTTAATGAGGCTCTGGCACCCAAATCCTGAAGGGGAATGAGAGTTTGGGACCAGGGGAGTTTGGGCACGGGGATCTCCCGTGGATTGGGGTCTGGGGGTCTGTGTTTGCAGGACTCAGAGCTCAGCTCCTTCATCCCGGGCTAACCCCGAGCTCCAGCCCCTCCTCCGGGCACGGGACACGGGCGAGAACAGGCGGGACACGAAGGGCGGCCTTTGGGATTTGCTTTATTGGGAGTTTGGGAGCCGAGCGATGCAGATTCCCTGGAGGGGGAAGAGCCGGGGGATGAGCCAGGAGGCTGGAGCCGGGAATGCTCGGCGGGAGGAGGGGGATCCATCCCCCAGACCTGTGAGGGAGCTGGAATCACACCGGGCAGGGGGACCGAGTCCTGGGACCCACCCGCTGTCCCCAAAACCTGCTCTGAGCCTCCATCCCAGCCAGGGGGGAGCTGCTGTGACCCAGAGGGGTGCGGGGGGTCCCTGGTGTGGGATCGAGCAGGGGAGAAGGAGAGTTCTGGGGGATGGAAGGGTGGCTTGGAGGGGTGGCAGAAGGGTCTGGCGGGGTACTGGGAGGTCTGGTGGGGTACTGGGAGCTCTGGTGGGGTGCTGGGTGACTCAGGGAGATGGGTGGGGGGGAGTTTTGGGTGCTCAGTGCTCAGGGCAGGAGCCCAGAAGGACCCGAACCCCGCCCTGAGCAGCCCTGGGGAATGGTGGAGATTCCCGGTATCCCCAGAGGAGCATCCCCATCCCACCCCCAGCCCTGGAGCCACATCCCCGCCAGCGACCCGGCACTCCGTGTCCCCAGCCCCCCAGGAAGGATGGAGGGAAGGGACTCACTGTGCTGGCCACTCGCCGGTCACCTGGAAGAGATGAAACCACCCCCAAGCTGAGAGCTGGCCCAGCGCCCCCAGCCCAGCCCGGGGGGCACCCGGCCAGCCTGGGGAGGGGGCTCTGACCTCAGAGGAGCTTCCCGATCCCCAGTGCCCACCCGATGAGGTTGGTGCTCAGGGCATTCAACAGCTTGTCCAGCACGTCCGTCAGCAGAGCCAGGACCCCCTCGTTCTTGCTTTCGGCCTCCTCAATCTCTGCAGGGGGAAAGGTGTCACTCAACCCCCCCCAGTGTCCTCCCCGTCCCCTTCACGGGACCTCCCGCCCACCCAGAACAGGGGTCTTGATCCCTGTGTGACACCCGGGCTGTGCCACCGTCCCCTCTCCCCCAGCCGCGTCTGTGCCCCGGGGGGTCCCACCCACAGGGTCCTCCCTGTCTTGGAGCAGGGACAGGGATTCAGGACCAGGGACAGGGATGGAGGAACAGGGAAAGGGATTCAGGAGAAGGTTCAGGGATTCAGGAGCAGGGACAGGGATGTGGGAGCATCCCCACCTTCCAGCCCCAACCCCACCTGCTGAACAAGGGGCAGACCCCAAACATCTGCTATGCCCTGGAGGGTTCAAGGTTTTTGGGGGGGTCCCAAACCTTGCAATTTGGTCGCCAGCTCCACGAGAAGGGTTGGATCCACCTCAGAGAGATCTAAGTCTATGAAGGTCTCACCGGGGCCCTGTCCCATCATGGGGCTCTTCTCAGGCTCCTCTTCCTTCATGGGGCTCTTCTCAGGCTCCTTTTCCTCCATGGGGCACTTGTCGGGGTCCTCCCCCTCCACTGAGCTCACGGTGTTCATCTCCTGGACGGGAACTGCAGTAGGAGGAGAGACCCCATCACCCACCTCTCTGGGGCGTCGGGACCCCCAGAACACCCCCAGTTTGGGCACCCTGACCCCCCTCCCGCACCCACCAGGACCCTCTCAGTGTCCCCTCACACTCACAGGCGGCAGCCAGGCCGGTGAGCCCGGCCAGGAGCAGGATGGTCCAGAGCTGTCTCATCCTGGTGGATCTGGGACAACAGGCACGACCAGGAGCACCCAGGGATGTGCCAGGGAAGGGCTCTGCCCCCTTATGAAGGGGCACAGTGGGGTGGGGCGGGCACGTGTGGGATTTTCCAGGGGTGGGAAGGTGGCCGGGCACCCGGCCAGGGGCAGGATTATCCCGGATTATCCCCCCGGGCAGTCCCCAAACCAGCCCAGCCCCATCGTGGGGGGCTTTCCAAGCAGTTCCCATGTCCTCAGAACCCAAACATCACGAGTAGCTCCACGGACCCCACTCCACAGCATTCCCAGTGCACTCCAGAGCCCCCCAGTACCCTCCTGGTGGCCCCACGTGCTCCCCACACTGTCCAGGCCCCCCCAGCTCACTCTGTAGCCCCTCAACTCCGGCAAGAAGCACCTTTTCAGCATCTTCCAGCGCTTGATTTCCTGTCACTTGGTGGATCATGGACCGGAGGGAACATGTGGGAGTGTCAAAGGGCTGGGGGGATGAGGGAAATGGGGGGATGAGGGAAATGGGGGGATGAGGGAGATGGGGGGATGAGGGAAATGGGGGGATGAGGGAGATGGGGGGATGGAGGGACATGGGGGGATGGAGGGACATCCCAGTCCCCTTTTGGCCGATGCTGCAGGAGCATCCTCGTGTTCCAGACTGGCCGAGGCGAGGGCCCCATCCCTTTTGGGAGCCCAGAACATCCTCAGGGATGAGAGGGATGAGCTGAGCCCCAGGACATGGAGGGACCAGGAGTTTGGACACGGTGTGGGGAGCCGGGAGCACTGAACCACGGAAAGTCGGGATGAATCATCCCCCGGCCCTGCTTGGGAAACAATCCCCGTCCGCAGCGGGGTCCGGGAGGCAGCGGGGATGGGGCAGCCGAGCGTGACCCTCCCGATGCGCTCGGCTGGAAACGCCAGGAAAAGCTTGAGGTGGAATTTGAAGGGAAGGTTGATGTGCCGACAGCAGCTCCAGGGCTGGGAGGGGGAGCCGGGATGTGCCCCGGGAGATGCTCCGGGTTCTCGGGGGGAGGGTGGAGGGGATGGATGGGGGGCAAATGGAGTGGGGATGGGGCTGAGGAATGGGAGGGTGGGTGGAAGGAGGATGGAAAGTGGATTGGAGGTGGGATTGGGATGTGGGGGGACAGGTGGGATGTGGATGGGGACGGGATGGGGTGTGGAGAGGGGCTGGAGGGGGGGATAGGTGAGAGGCTGCATCAAACCTGGGCCCAGATGTTGGACACGGGGCCCTGCTCGCAGCTCCCACCCCCCTCCCTGCCCCCCAAACAGCTCCTGCTCCCTGTGGGAAGCTGCTCCCACGGCTTGGCTGCTTCCTTCGACTTGGCTCCAGGGCTGGGGAATGAATCCTGGGTATTTTCCATCCTCTCTCCTGCCCAATGCCCAGGGGAGGATTTGTGCCACCTTTGTGCTTGTCCCTTGTCTCTCAGAGCATTCTGTTCATTCCTGGTGGAAAGAGGAGGGTGAGGAGAACCTGGGAACACCCAGCTCTGCCCTGGGCAGGGATTGCAGGGCAGGATGTGCAGCCAAAATCCCCGGGAAGGAACTGGGATCTTGGACGGGGGAGATAATCCCCAACCCCCCTCCTGGGGGGCACCAGGGGAACCTCACTGTGCTGCTCCACCGTTCCAGGGTCCTCTATCCCACTGGAATAATTCATCCCAGCACTAAATCCCCCCCCAAACCCTGGGAAGCTCCAAGGGCTCCAACACCTCCATGAAATGTGCTGGAACCGTCGCTCTCCTCTCCCTGCTCAGCAGCAGAGCTGGATGAAGATGTTCCCAACGTGTCCCCATCCACATCCCAGTATTTCCCCCAGCCAGGTTCCTGGTGGGATGGGACTGTCCCCAGGGATGGGGGGACTGTCCCTGTGCCCCACCGAAGCTTTTCCAGAGGCCCACCCAGGACAAATCCTGGGTTTATTTCTCAGATGAGCCAGAGCCAGGCAGAGCCAGGGGATGGGGGTGGCACAGCAGGGTCACAGCCTTGGGGGTTTGGGGTCCCACAGAGACCCGGGGAGGGGGTGAGTCCTGGATCAGGCAGATCCAGCACGGACCAGCCCTGGCAGGGTGGGTCTGTCCCCACCCCAGGCCGGGTTTTGGGATCCAGCCCCGGTGCCTGAGGGACCGTGGGGATAATCCCAGCTAATCCCGCTCTGGCTGCTCTCCATGGGGAAGCCCCGGGGTCTGTTTGTCCATCAGGACTTTCCCAGGAGCTCCAGCGCTGGGTGGTGCCACCCTGGCACCTGGAGATGGGTGATCAGGGAGGGCACAGGGAGAGTCCAGGGGTGACGTGAGACTGTCCCATCCCCTGGGTGGATCTGGAGGGGTCTCATCCTGGGGGTCCCCACCTCAGAGCAGGGGGGCTGGGCCGGATCCCACCCCCCCAGCAGCTCCAAGCAGGGACACAACCACCATCATCCCTTTGGGGACTTTATTGTGTCCCCAACCCCCCTCTAGTGTTACAGGCGTGGCCAAAGTGCAAGTGACAGCCCCAAGGGCCGGGGTGGGGACACATCCCTGGTGCCACCTCCCCGAGGGGCAAAACTCCTGAGTCAAGAGGTTTCTCGGTGCCAAACACCCACCCGTGCACCCAAAGACCCACTCGTGAGCCCACACACACACACACACGCGTGTCCAAAACATGACAATCCCGCCGGGAATGATGCGTGGGGACACAGGCAGTGGCTCCACGTCCCTCTGGAGCAGCCTCAGGATGTCCAGTCGGTGCCAGTGGGCTGGCTCTGGGTGGGTGCCTGGGTGGGCACCTGAGTGGGCACCGACTCCTCCACGAAGCTGCTGCTTTGGGATTGCCGGTGCCACGTGGAGCCTGGGGAGGGGGGACACGGGGGGACATGAGGGGGGCACGGTGGCACCAGGTCCTTTGTACCCCCTGGGAGGGTGGGAAACCCCCCAACTTACTCGTTTGGGTCCTGACGGACAGATAGAGAGACTGAGTGGGCATTGGCTCCTCCACGAAGCCACTGCTGTGGGATCGCTGGAGCCACGTGAAGTCTGGACAGGGGGGACATGAGGGGACATGAGGGGGACACGGAGGGGACATGAGGTGGGCATGCTGGCACCAAGCCCTTTGAGCCCTCCAGGAGGGTGGGGACCCCCCTGACTCACTCCTTTGGGTCCTGACAGTCAGATAGAGGGACTGGGTGGCTTCTTTGTGGGCTTCATGGTCACCATCACCATCTTCACCATCCTCCTCCTCCTCACTCAGCAACTGCAGGCAGGAGGTGGCAGGGCTGGGAAGGGGCCACGCGTGTCAGTGCCCATCTGTGTGTCCCCCAGGGCATCCTTGTGTCCCCCCGTGTGTCCCCGTGTCCCCAAGGCACGCGTGTGACCCCGCCCAGGTGTTTGCGTGTGTGTCACTGGTGGGGGGGTGACCCCCCCTCGCTGTTCCAGGCTCCGTCTGAGGCTCTAAATCATTCAAACCTTAAAAGCCTGGGAAACGCTCCGGGGACATTTCCCGCTCCAGCTCCTTCCCGTCCCAGCATCCCCCCCCGTCCCATGCCAGGCCGTGCCCACCCCCCGGCATCGCCCCTCACCTCCTCCAGCTCCCACGAGTCCACCGGTCCCTGCTGGGTGAGGGGCGAGGGGCCCGGCCCGGGGGGCTGCAGCCTCAGGGGACCCTCCCGACGCTGAAATCCTTCAGTTTTTGGGGTGTCAGAGCCAGTGGGGTCCGCGGGGTCACCCTCCGTGTGGCACCCAGGGGACCCTGCCCTCCCGTGGGGCGCAGAGACCCCCGGGGATCCCACCCCGGCGAGGCGCTCGGGGGTGACCCCCACCCGGCTGGCGTGGGGGGACAGGCGACACAGCGTGGGGGACAGGGTGACATCGGCCCACGGGGCAGCGAGGCCTGCCCGCGGGTCCCCTGTGCCACCCTGCGCCCCCCGCGCCCCAGGGCTGTCCCTGCTCCCCCGGCCGTGGGGACAGGACCCCTCCAAGTGTCCCCACGCTGTCCCCAGGGGGGTTGGCCTCCGGGACAGACCCTTTTGCTCCTCGTGGCTATCCGTGGGGTGCACACCGCAGCGACAGGGACACGCGGGGTCCCCCGGCACCGCCCCCGTGTCCCCCTCCCTTCGCCAGCCCCCGACGACACCGCCCGGGTCCGTCCGGACCAGCCCCGGGACCCCCGAGACCCCCGGGACCCCCGTGCCCAGAGCGCTTGGGGGGTCAGGGGGTGCCCGGTGGGACCCCCGCGGGGTGTCCCCGTTCCCCGGGGGGGTCGCGTAGGGGGACAGCGAGGACACCGCCCGCTTCAGCCGCTGCCCGGGCCGCGCCGGGGCCCCGCGGGTGTCGGGCATGTCGCGATAGGGCCGGCTGGGGATGCGCTGCAGCGGGGTCCGCGACACGTAGGAGTAGAGGCAGAAAAAAGCGTCGGTTGTGGCAGCCAAAGCCTGGACCTGCTGGAAGCGACCTGGGGAGGGACGGGAGGGGGACAAGGGGAGGTTGGGGTGGCCGAAGGGGCTGGGAAATGGGGAGGGGAGGGACGGGAGGGGGTGACCCCCCCTCTCATGCCTGGAGAAACTGAGGCACGGGAGGGTTTTCCCACCCCCCAAGGATCAAAGCCCGGTGGGTTGGTGGGTCCCCCCCGGGGCGGGGGTCTCGGGGACCCCCGTGTCACCCACTGGCCAGCAGCAGGCAGGGGTCCTCCATCTCCAAGCGGCGCGCTTGGGAGCGCAGGAAGAGCTGGAAGTCGATGCCGCTGGCGCGGGAGGGGACCGAGAAGAAGCGGGAGGGGACGCGGGACAAGGTCCCCGCTTCGCTTCCCACGAAGCCCAGGTTGTAGAGGATCTCCTCGGCGTCCGACTGCCACCACTGCAGCACCTCCGAGACGCTGCGGGGGACGGGGACAGCCCCACGAGGGGGTCAGGAGGGTCACGGGTGGGTGAGCGGCCCCCTGGAAACCCCTCCCCATCCCTTACCTGGAGCTGGTCCTGGAGGTGAAGCTGGAGGGGGCACTGGAGGCCATGCTGTGCCCACGGGTGAGGAGCTCGTCCCACGGGGCACTGTGGGCACAGAGGGGACAGTGACAGCGGGACACGCGGGGTCAGTGCCCCCCGCCCCGCACCAGCCTCCCCTGGACCCCCAAACCTCACCTGGCCACGGCCTTGTGGCTCGCCGGGAACAGAAGAGCTGGGAAAAGGGAGTGGGTTGACAACAGTGGGTCAGTCGGGGTGTCTGGGGGACACGACCCGCTGTTGTCACCCTGGGATGTGTCCTTTCTGGGGGACACAGAGCTTGGGGACAGCCCAGAGCCCGGGGGTTGCAGAGCTTTGGGACAGTCCAGCCCCTTGAAACCATCCTGGAGGGACGGTGACTGATGGTGGCTGTCCCTCGGCTTGGCTCCTGCCTGTCCCCAGCCCTGCCACCCCCTCGTGGAGTGACAGTGACACCACGGGGACCTCGCAGGGGTTACCGCTACCTTCAGCTCCCAGAGTCAGGTCGTCCTCGAAGCTGGTCCCGCTGGTCCCACACACTGCGACAGAGCGGGGGCTCAGAGACCACCAGAGCTGGGGATGGGTCCCCGATGACCCCCTGGGCCATCACAAGGGGTTGGGTGGCCCTCGGGGACACGCAGGGACCACCAGCCTTGCCCCCTGCCCCCCCAGACGTACCGCAGGGTCCCGGCAAACCCGGCTCCTCCTCCAGCGCCGACCTGCACAGATCAGGATCAGGACCCCCGACCCCCATCCCGGGGGGCTGGAGGTGGGTTGGGAGGGCTGAGGGGCTGCAGGGGGGGGCGCTGGGGACAGGGACACGCACGAGGGGTGCAGGGACAGGCGGGGACACCACAGGTGGGGTCGTAGGGTGGGCAGATCTCCTCGGCAGACCCCCAGTCCCAGCAATTCCAGAGTCCTGGGAGACCCTGGAGACCCCCAGAGCGGGGCAGGGGGAGGATGTCCCACCCTGCCCGCCCACCCAGCCGGGCCCTTCCTGGCGATGCCCCTGGGACTCAAAGCGTGGCACCAGCATGTGACAAAGCCCCAGGTGTCACTTGGGGGGACCCATCCAGCCCCCCCAAGCCCACTCATGGAGAATTCCAGGGAAGACCAAGCCAGAGCATCGTCCCACCATGCCAAAATCCCTCGGGGTGGTGGCAGAGGGCCCCTCAGCTGCCCCCCACTCACCCACAGTCCTGCAGCCAAGTCTGGATCTTGCTGCAGGGGCTTCCTGGGGGGGACAGAAACACCCGTGAGAGGACCCAGCCCGTGGGGACCCCCGGCCCACCTGCACCCCGGGGGGCCCTTGACCTTCGAGGAACACGCTGTCCAGGGGTGGGGGCGGCTCCGGGATGTCCCACGTGGCCGTGGCCGCCTCCTCCTCCTCCTCCTCCTTCTCCTCCTCCTGGGGCGGGGGGATCCTCCAGCCCCGGCTCTGCTGGGCCCACGAGCGGCGCTTCTCCCGCGAGGAGGGGCTGGAGGGGCTGAGCACTGAGGGTCCCTCCATGGCCTGGGGGGCTGCGGGGCTCCCTGTGGGGACACGGGAGATGGGGCACTGGGGAGCTCCTCCACGTCCTGCCCACCATGGAAAGCAGGGTGGGCTCAGGGCACCCCAGGGTGGGTTCTGGGCACCCCAGGGTGGGCTCAGGCAGCCGAGGGTGGGTTTGGGGTTCCCCAGAGATGCTCTGCCCCTACCCACGTTCTTCCCTGGATGGTCACGGGTGTCAGGGAGGGAATGGAGGGGCCGGGATGGCCGCAGGGAGCGGAAAAGCTGCCTGGACCGAGATAAGGCCCCTGGAGCTGCCCCACGGTGGGTGGGGGGTGTGGATCTCCAGAACCTGAACCTTCCCCGTGCCCAGTTCCTGCAGGGACGGCTTTTCCAAGAATGTCCCAGTCCAACCATCCCACAAACACTGCTGGAGCGGGAACATCCCAGTCCAGTCCCATTCCAGCCATCCCCCCAGCACTGGTGGGAAGGAAGACCCTCTCCCACGCCAGGTCAGCGCAGTTCCCCCACCCCACGGCACAAGGGAGTCTCCCTGGCCCCATTCCCTTCTCCTCTCCCACCAGGGATGGGGGGAAATCCCTGGCAGACCCCCTGGGCCACCCCGGCCCCCGGTGATGCTCAGGGCTGGGATGTCACCTCTGGTGCCTCACTGGGGGGCTCGGGGGCCACCAGGGAGCTCTGAGCCCCATCCACCCCCACCCTAACCCAGCACGTGGCCGGCCACTCGTGGCCCAGCCCCTCGGGAATCCCCAGCCCAGCCCCTTGGGAGCTCCAATGCTCCATCCCTGGACCCCCCGGCTGATCCCGGGGAGGGGCTCCAGCCCAGGGACTCTGGGTGGGGGTCCCCAGCAGGGCTCGTGTCCCAGAGCATCCCAGCACCCCCCCGTATCCCCATCCCCTCATCCCGCCTGCTCCTCACCCCTCTCCCCATCCCTTCGCTGCCACCGGAGAGTTTCCCACTGGCTCCTGGTGTTGGAATCGCCTCTCCTGGTGCCCCATCACTCCCGAGCCCAAACCCATCTCTCCCACCCTCCATCCCTGCACCTCCCCGAGCCCCCAACCCCAAATCCCACCGTGTCCCCCAAACTCACCAGCACAGGGGGTGGATGGGCAGCTGCCCGTGCCCGGCCAGGGCCAGTGGGCAGTGGCCTCGTGCCCCCCAGGGCCGTGCCCGGCCCCCATCCGTCGTCAGCAGAGCGGGAGGAGGAAACTCATCTGTTTGGAAGAGGAAATTAAAAAAAAAGTCGGCAGCCAGAACCTCAAACGTTGACCCACATCCGCTGCCGGGCCAGGAATAGTGAGCTGGGGAGAGGCCAGCGGGGGCTAAGAATAGCCTGGCACCCCACGAGCCACCCCACAAGCCACCAGCCGAAGGGTGACACCTTTCAGAGGGGTCACCAACCTTCCAGAGGGTCCCCTGTGGCCAGTTGGCCATGGCAGCCCAACAGGTGGTCCCAAGCTGGATATTCCAGGATACCCCAGGAACTGGAAATCCCAGGATCCCCAGGATCTGGATACCTCAGAATCTGGATCCCCCAGGAGCTGGATATCCCAGGAGATGGATCCCCCAAGATCTGGGTCTCCAGAAGATGGATCCCCCAGGATCTGGATATCCCAGGAGATGGATCACCCAGGATCTGGATATCCCAGGATGTGGATACCTTAAGAGCCGGGTCCCTGGGATCTGGTCTCCAGGAGTTGGGTCCCCGGGATTTGGATCCCAGCACTGACCGTCCCCGGGAGCTCCGGGCGCTGTCCCGGCACCAGCCACGATCCCGTCAAAAAAGGCAAGGAAGCTCCCGGCACTCGCGGGCCGGGAACGCCGCGCCCGCTGCCTCAGGGATATTTTTAGCCCGGGAGTGTTTGTGGATAAAGCCCCGAATTAACCGTTCCCTCAGCTCTGCCCCGGGTCGAGGGGGGGCTGGAGAACTCGGGAATGGCTTAGTCTGGAACATCCCCCGCGAAGGATGGACACATCCCTGGGAAGGACGGACACATCCCTGGGAGGGACGGACACATCCCTGGGAAGGACAGACACATCCCTGGGAGGAGTGGACACATCCCTGCTGGAATCCTCCCTCGGCTGGCTCCACTCCAGGGTGGGAACAAGAAAATGGCCTCATCCTGCTCCTGTCACGTCCAGCACCCACCAGCCGCTGTCACCAGGGATGTCCCCAGGGATGTCCCCAAGGGTGTCCCCAAGGATATCCCCAAAGATGTCCCCATGGCAAGTCATGGCCAAGCACCCAGAATGTCACCAGGGGTTGGATATTGATATTCCTCGCCCTGACAGCACCCGAGGGGCCCTCCCAGTTTCATTTGCTCCACAATCCTGGCACAAAACGCCCCTGCCCAGTATTTGCCCGGCACCTCCACCCGCGATCCTGCTCCAACCTCAGCATTCCCTCGACTGGAGCAGGATCCGGCCCGCGGTGCATCCTCCACCTCTCCCAGAGGTCCGGCCTCCATCCCTGCCCATTATTCCCCCCTTCCGTGGCTCCCAAGATCCTTTTACTCCCCCCTCCCACCCCTCCCACATCCCGGATGCTCCAGCTGGGTAGAACCAGGGAAGGGTTTGCCCATGAAATCCCCTAAAATCCCACTGAGGAGGGAAATGGCTGCGGGCAGGGGGTGTGCAGGGATGGAGACCCTCCCCACTGCCCACCAGCCCCTCTGGGGGAGGAGGGACCCCCGCCAAGGGGGGAAAAGCCCCCCGGTGCCCCAGGGATCAGCATCCCTGCCATGGGAGGGGGGCAGGATGGAACCCTGGGGGCAGGGACAGCACGGGAAGGGGCTCGGGGGGCTGGGGGGGTGGGAGGGGGGTGGGCACGGCCGCACGAAGCCGCTCATCAGAGAGTGCTTTTGCCATCAATAATTAACGGAGGCTGCAGCAGCTCCCGTAGGAGCGGGACACGGGGACACGGCCCCGGCATGGGATGGGATTAGGGGGGGCCCGCGGGGGGGGTTTGGGGGTTTCCCGCCGCCTTTTCACCCCTTTTGACCTGGAGACTTTGCCCCTCTACCCCATGAGGGGCAGCAGCACCTTTGGCCGGACCCCCGGCCCCCACCGGCTGTCGGAGCATCCCCTCCCCGAAGTGCCCCGGCCCCCACCCGGGGACCCCCCAGCGCTCCCGGGGGGCACGGCGGGGGCACGGCGGGGATCAGGCGGTCCCCTCGGCCCCCCCTCGGCCTGACCTAGTTAGCGGATTCCTCCTGCCAGATCCCGGCAGCCGCCCGGGCCTCCATGAATAAGTGATGGGACACGCACTTAGGGCTGCGGCGGGGGGGCCCCCCCCGTCCCCGCTCTCCCCCCTGCCCGCCCCAAACCCGGGGGGGCTTCACTGGGCAGGGGGCGACATGGGCTGTGGGGGTGCAGTGCTGAGCAGGAGAGCCGGGGCAGGGGCATGGGGGCACGCCGCAGCCCCCCCACCCACCCCACCCTGTGCATCCCCACCCAGTTTCGGGTGGGTTTGGGGTGTCCCCGCGGGGCTGTGGTGGGGGTGGGACACGGTCCCCAAACACTGGCCGTGTCCCAGTGCCCACGAGGCCTGGGGGGGGGTGATCGATGCAGGACTGTCCCCCCACCCTGAGTGTGCCAGGGGGGTCCTGTCACTGTCCCTTCCCTGTCCCTGTCCCTGCCCCTGCCCCTGTCCTTGTCACCATGGGGGGTGTCTGTCCCCCAGTCTGTCCGTCCCGGGGCCTGTTTGTCCATCCTTGTGGCCACGTGTTTGTCCTCATGGCCTTGAGTCCATCCTGGTGCCTGTTTGTCTGTCCCCGTGGCCCTGGATCCACCTGTGTGGCCGGTCTTGTGTCCCTGTCTGTTCCCACTGTCCCTGTGTCTGTTCCGTGTCCCGGGGTCCATCCGTGTGTCCATCCTTGTGTCCCTGTGTGTGTCCCCCTCTCTGTCCCAGCATCCCAGCTCTGTCTGGGTGTCCTTTTCTGTGTCCCTGTGTCTGTCCTTGTGTCCCTGTGTCTGTTCCCGTGTCCTGGCTCTGTCCACGTGTCCATCCTTGTGTCTGTTTGTCTGTCCTTGTGTCCCAGGGTCTGTCTGTGCATCTGTCCTTGTGTCACTGTGTCTGTCCCCACGCCCCAGCTCCACCCGTGTATTCATCCCTCTGTCACTGTGTCTGCCCATCCCTGGTGTCCCTGTCCCTGTGTCTGTCCCGGTCCCTGTGTCTGTCCCAGTGTCCCAGCTCTGTCCATGTGTCCCTGTGCCCACCCCCTTGTCCCTGTGTCTGTCCCCACCTCTGTCTGTGTGTCCACCCCTGTGTCCCCGCGTCTGTCCCAGCATCCCACCCTCTGTCCCCGCGTCCCCGTGTCCACCCCCGTGTCCCCGTGTCCGTCCCCGTGTCCCTGTGTCCGTCCCCGTGTCCCACCGCCCGTCGGGGCGCGGGGCCCGTGCCGAGGCGTGGCCGTGGGCGGGTTCTCCGTGGGGCGTGGCCGGTCGGAGCTGCCGGAGCCGCCGGAGCCGCCGCCGCCCGCGATGGAGCCCAACAGCCCCCGCAAGATCCAGTTCACGGTCCCGCTGCTGGAGCCGCACCTGGACCCGGAGGCGGCCGAGCAGGTGCGGGGGGAACCGGGGGGAACCGGGGGGAACCGGGGGGACCCCGGGGGGGCACGGCGGGAGCACCGCGGGGGCTCCGGGGACGGGCAGAGGGGGGAGCAGGGTGGGATCCGGGAGGTGCGGGGGGCAGGGGCAAGGGGCGGTGGGTGACACGGGGACGGCGGCCAGGTGGGTGCAGCCCCCCGGTACCGGGGGCATCCCAGGGGACACCCCCGCGGAGCCGCCCCCGCTGCTCCCCCGAGCTCCGTGGGCCCTTGGATTGGCCGTGGGGTGGCCGTGGGGCCCGCGATGAAGTGACAGGGCCATGTGCTGGCTCAGCACGACGCCACCGGGGCCATTCCGGGCGGGGTGCCGGGTCACGGCCCCTCCCGGGACCCCCGGGCCCTCCAGCCTTGCTGGACCCCCGATCCCACTGGAGGGGGTCCCAGAAGGGAAGCCCCGGGGACCGGGTGGCCCAGAGCGGGGACACGGCTGGGGACCTCCCGGGCATCCTGACCCCCTCCCTGCCCACTCCACCCCGCTCCCGCTGTGCCCCCCAGCCCTGGGGGCTGCAGGGGACAAGAGGGGCGCTGGGGGGACCCCCCAGCCCCACCGTGGTCCCTGTCACCCCGCAGCATAGGGACTTCTCTGGAGGCTTGAGGATGCTGAGGAGGCTCCAGCCAGGGGGCTCAGGTGTGTTCCCCCGGCTGGGCATCCCGGTGGGGTGGTGGGCGAGGACCCCCCGTGTGCCAGCACTGTGGGGGTGAGTGTCACGCGCTGTCACCAAATGTGGCCACACACCATCTGGGGCCACCACCTGGCTCAGTGGCAGTGCGGGTCCCCAGGGACAGGGGTGAGAGCTGGGGGTCCTCAGGAGCTGAGGGTGAGAGCTGGGGGTCTCCAGGGGCAAAGGTGAGAGCTGGGGGTCCCCGGGAGAGAAAGCCAGGGTTGTTGGTCCCCTGGAACAGGGGCGAGGGCTGCGGATCCCCAGGAGTTGAGGGTGAGAGCTGGAGGTCCCCAGGAACAAGGATGAGAGCTGGGGGTCCCTGGGAGTGGGGGTGAGAGCTGGGGGGCTGTGGGATGGGTGGCACAAGACCCCCATCACCCAGCAAAGAGCACCCACGTCCCACCTCCCACCACAGCCAGGCTGGAGGGCTCAGACACGACTCTGCCCTGGGTGGGTCCCCTGGCCAGCCCTGCCTTGGTTTCCCCTCCCAGAGGGGATCAGAGACCCCCAGTTCGTGGGTGACACCAGCCCCGTGCAGTGACAGGAGGTGACAATTCTGATGTCCCCTCCCTGCAGGTACAGCTCCCCTTTTTGGGGTGTCCCTGGGTGGGCAGTGATGGGGGCCTCAGCCGTGTCAGCCCCTCACCAGGTGTCCCCATGGTGTCCCCAAACCTGTCCTGCCCCACCCTCCCGAAGGACCTTGTCCCCACGGAGTCCCCACAGGTCCCGCAGCTCCTTGACCCCTATTTCTTCTGAGACCACCCCTGTGCCCCGACCTCCGTGGGGGCCTCCCCTGGTGCCCCCGTGGGTGCTGAGCCTGGACTAGGGCTTCGTCCTGTCCCCCTGCCCGTGTCCCCAACTCCCCCCTGAGCGTGTCCCCGGGGCCGGGGGATCATCCAGGGAGGGGTTTGCTCCGTCGTGCTGAGAAGAGCCGGACCCATCCTATTCCCATCCTTGATCCCGTTCTCATTCCTGATCCCATTCCTGATCCCATTCTGATCCCTGATCCAGTTCTGGTCCCCGATCCCACTCCCATCCCTGATCTCTCTCCCGTCCCCGTCCCCGATCCCGTTCCTATCCCGGCTGCCCCCGGATCCCGCTGCTCTCCTTAATCGATGCTGGTGGAGATTGATCTAAAAATAGCGCTGGCAGGAGCGAGCGGCGCCCGGCCGAGCCGGGATGGAGGCAGGGATGGAGGGATGGAGGCAGCGATTGGGGGATGGAGGCAGGGATGGAGGCAGGGATTGGGGGATGGAGGGAGGGAAGGGGGATGGAGGGAAGGGGGATGGAGGGGGAGGACCAGCCCCTCCGTCCCCGCAGCACCTCCGGGAACCCCCGCCCGCCTTGGTCACCCCCCAAGCCCCCAGAGGGAAAGGGGGGGCTCAGCCCGGGGGCTCCACCTGGGTGACCTTGAGCAGGTGGCACCGCTGTCCCCACGGGTGTCCCCACGCTGTCCCCGGTTGTGCCGGGGGGGACACAGCCCTGCCCCACACCTGCGGGAGGCTCGGGAGGAGCTGGAGCATCCCAGGAGGGGCTCCGGCTTCCCGGGGTTCATCCCGGGGGATGTGGGGCTGGATCCAGCCCGGGGGGACCCCCAACCATCGCAGCCCCCGCGCGGGGTGTCGGAGGGGGGCGGTGGGACCCCCACCCCAACGGGGGTCGCACGTGGGTCCTTGGCGGGGCGAGGGCGATTCCCGGCGATTCCCGATTCCCTCTAATCTCCGTTTAATATCCAGATCGCGCGTTTCCACGGCAACGGGGCCGACACGACAAGATGCGCCGGGGGCCCGGGGCGTGGGCTGGGGCCGGGGGAGGTGCGGAGGTGCCGTGGGGGCTCCCCCCGCCCGCCCGGCCGCTCGCCTGCTTCATTAGCATCTCATTAGGCATCCCGCCTCATTAGGGAATCCTCGCTGGGAAATTCATCTTTTTTCAGAGCAACTCAGTTACTGGGTCAGCGGGGAAAGGGGGCGCGGGGTCATTGGTGTCCCCACCGCTGTCCCCATTGACACCGCTGTCCCCACCGCGGCCACCGGACCCTGCAGGGGCCACGAAACCCCCTCCGAAGGCACCGATCGGGGGGAGGACGCGGGGTGGGAGCAGCTCCAGGTGACCTTGGCCAAGGACACTGCCCGCAGAGGAAGGGCAGGGCCCGCCGGTGTCCCCGTGCCAATGTCCCCACGCCGATGTCCCCACGCGCTTCCCGGGGTCGGGTATAATTAGCTCCTGGCTGTAATTAGCTCCCGGCTGTCGTTAGCGCCGGACGGGAGGCAGTGATGGCAAAGCCACGTGTGTCCGGCCACGAGGCCACCACGGTTCCCACGGGGCCACCACCGCCCCAGGGATGGGGACATCGTGGGGCTCGGTGCCAGCGGGGCTCTGGGTGGGTGCAGTGGGACTCGGGGGGCAGCTGGGGGTCCTCCTTCATTCCTGTTCCCCCTCCCCAGATTCGGAGGCGCCGACCGACCCCGGCCAACCTGGTCCTGAGCAGCGACCAGTCGTCCCCAGGTGGGTCCTCGTGGGTGTCACCACCTCCCCCCGGGCTCCAGCCCACCCAGGGACCCCCCAGCATGCTCAGGGACCCCCACATGATCCTGAAGGACCCCCACACATACTCAGGACCACCCCCCCACATGCTCAGGGACCCCCTAAATGATGCTCAGGGAGTGAGGGGTGCTGGGGGTGGGGGGTTCTGCCCCAGTGACACCCCCTGGTGACAAACAGCTCCGGTGGGGACAGATTAACATGGGGGGTGCAGGAGGGACCCCAACCACCCAGGCACCCCCTCCCCACTGACCTCCTGCCCCACCTTTGCCCCCCCAGAGATCGACGAGGACCGGCTGCCCAACCCCCTGCTCAAGGTATGTGGGGCTGCCTGGGGACAGGGGGGCTGTGGGGACCCTCAAAGAGCGGGGGGACTGGGGAGACCCCCAAACCCGTGGGGTACCGCCGGGGTCCCCCCCTCACACGCCTCCCTCCCCCAGTCAGGTCTGTCCATGTCCCCCCGGCAGAGGAAGAAGGTTTCCCGCACCACCCCCACTATGAAAGGTATTGGGGGGGGACGTGGGGGGACACAGGGGGTGACAGGGGGGCTCAGAGGGGCACAGAGGGTGACAGGGAGTGACAGTCCCCCCGGCACTGCAGGGGACAGGTGGCTGGGTGCCACCTCCCTGCTCTGGCCTTGGACCAGCGGTGGCAAATGCCACCAGCAGGGCCACGAGGCCCCCAAGAGGTGTCACCGGGAGCGTGGGGACGGTCACCAGGGCCCCCCGCGCCCCCCAGCGCCGCTCCCTGCCCGGCAGAGCTGCAGATGATGGTGGAGCATCACCTGTGCAAGCAGGCACAGGGGGACGACGAGGAGGACGAGGACGAGGTGGCCCCCGGCCGCTGCCACCACGGGGACATCGAGCACACCCACAGCCCCGGGGGGTCGTGCCCGCTGGCCACGCACCAGGGCGGCCCCGGGCCCGGCCAGAGTGAGTCTGGGGGTCGGGGGGTGCTGGGAGGGGCGTGGGGGGCAAGAGAAGGGCCTGAGGTCACCCTGTGTCCCATGGCACCTGCAGGGACCCCCGGGGATGGGACACCCGGCGCCGGGACCCCCAAGGCCGGCACCCCCCGTGACGGGACCCCCAAGGCCGGGACCCCCAAGGCCGGGACCCCCAAGGCTGGGACCCCCAAGGCCGGGACCCCCGGGGCCGGGCGGAGCAGCCGGGCCGAGGATGGGACCCATATAGAGGCACGGGACAGTGCCGGGCAGGGAGCGGCCAGCGGCCAGTAGGTACGGACTGGTGGCACTGGGGGGCGCTGGGGGGCACTGGGACACCGAACTGAGGCACTGCGGGGGCATTGGGACACTGAACTGGGGCACTGGGACACTTGGAGGGGTGATGGGTGGGCACTGGGGGCACTGGGATGCTACTGGGACACTGTGCTGGGGTACAAGGAGGGCACTGGGAAACTTGGGGGGCACTGGGGCACTGGAAGGGCACCGGAGGATACTGGGCTGCTATACTGGGGCACTAAGGGAGTACTGGGACACTGGAGGAGGGCACTGGGACACGTGGGGCCACTGGGAGATGGTACTGGGGCACTAAGGGAGTACTGGGACACTGGAGGAGGGCACTGGGACACTACACTGGAACGGTACTGGGATGGCACTGGGATGTGTCCGGGCCACCGCACCAGGGAAGGGGACAATGACAGGGGACAGTGACAGGGGTGGGGTGGCCTTGCTGGGTCTGGGGTAGGGTCAGGGAGTCCCCCCCTCCTCGGGGGGTGCTGCTGTCCCCAGCACGTGTCCCTTGTCCCCAGGGGTGGCCGCAGGAGCCGGATGCCAACGGAGACTTTTTTTATTCCATTTTCTAAGATTTCGGGGCTGCCCAGGATTATTTGGGGCTTTGAGTTATTTTCCTTTTCTACTGCCACGGGCAGGTCCCCTCCCCGCACCGCGGCGGGGTCTGGGGACAATGGCAAGCCGGGCTGCCCGCCCTGTCCCCTCCCCTCCGGGGTCCCCTGGGCAGGTGACACTGGGGACACTGAAGAGACCCCCTCCTTCACGGCCACCCCCAGGGCAGGTGACACTGGGGACACCGAGCAGCACCTCCTGTGTCCCCCCCCCCCCACCACCACTGCCACTCCCGGGGTCCCCAGGGAAGGTGACATCCTGTGTCTCCCCCCCCTCACTGCCACCCCCGGGGTCCCCACGACAGGGGACAATGGGGACACCGAACAGCCCCCCCCTCACTGCCACCTCCCGGGGCAGGTGACATTGGGGACACAACACAGCCCCCCCCCTCACTGCCACCCCCAGGGTGTCCCCAAGGCCACCCCGCTGTCACCCTCCTTCCAGGCTGGGGGACACCTGTGCACTCCTCGGGGGGGACACCTCGGGGTCAGCGCACGGACACAGAGGGGGGACACGGACACGGGGGGGGACACAATTGTGCACTTGGCACTGTGACCCACGTGCACACCCACGGACACGGGGTGGGGGGCGCGGGGACCCCCCCAGCCGGAATTAAAGGGATCCTTTCCCCCCCTGCCTCCTCCTTGGGTCGCGCCGGGGGGGGAGGGGGACAGGGACCCCTGTGGGTGCTGGGGAGGGGACTGGGACCCCTTTTGGGTTCTGGGGGGGCTGAGCCCTCTGTGGGTGCTGGGAGGGGGCCGTGATACCCTTTGGGTGCTGCGGGTGGGCTGTGACCCCCTCTGGGTACCCCCCCCGGTGGGTTCAGCTCCCCGGGGTCCCATCCAGCCATTCCCAGGCCATGGCAGTGCCACCCCCATCCCCTCCCCGGGGGGGCCCAGGCCCCCCCCCTCCTCCTGGTGCCCGGGCTGAGGGTCCTGGAGCGTGGCCGTGGTGGTGGCGGTGGTTTATTAATTAATTAACTCATTAATTAATTGCTCGTTAGCGGCGGCGCGGTGGGACACATGCGGGGGGGGGCGAGGTGGAGCTCTGCCAGCGGTGACCGGGGTGGGGGACACGGGGGGGACACGGAGGGGACACGGGGGGAGAGATACAAACACGGGGGGGCCGGACCAGGAGCCGGGGCTGGAGCCAGAGAGGCCGGAGCGGGACGGGGCTCCAGGAATTCCAAGGGGCTGGAGGGTGCCCCGAACACACCGGGATGCCCGAGGATGCCCACGGTGTGACGGATCCGAGATGCCCGAGGGTGCCCAAGGCACGGCGGATCCAGGATACCCGAGGATGCTCGAGACAGGAGGGATCCAGCATGCCAAACACATCGGGATGCCCGAGGCGTGGTGGGTCTGGGATGCCGGAGGGTGCCCACGGAACACCAGAGCCAGGATGCCAGAGGATTCTCGGGACATGATGGAGCCAGGATGCTGCAGGAAGCTCCAGGCCCCCCAGGGTGCTCCAGACCCACCAGGATGCCCGAGGATGCCCAAGGTGTGATGGATCTGGGATACCAGAGGGTGCCCAAGGCACAGCAGAGCCAGGATGCCAAAGGATTCCCGAGGCAGGATGGAGCCAGGATGCCAGAGGATGCTCCAGGCCCACCAGGATGCTGGAGGATCCTGAGGCATGAGGAATCCAGGATGCTGGAGGATGCTGGAGGAGCACCAGATCCAGGATGCCAAAGGATGCTCCAAACACACCAGGATGCCCGAGGTGTGATGGATCTGGGATACTGGAGGATGCACAAGGCTCACCAAGATTCCCAGCAGGGCCAGACGAATTGAGGGATTCCAGGGCCATGCTGGAGCCAGGAGGTGCTGGAGGCCCCCTGGGGGTCCCCTGGAGCTGGGGGGCACGGGACCCAGCGGCTGGCACTGCCACTCTGGGGGCTGCCTCTCCTGTGCCCCCAGCCCTGCCCCTGCGGGGACATCCTTGTGCCCAGCCTGGGGTGACACAGACACGGATCCCGGGACGGGGACGTTTGGGGTGGGATGGGGGCTGAGCACGGGGACACCCTCCCGGTGTCACCAGCCACCCCCAGCGGGCACAGAGGGGAGCAGAGTGTCCCACCTGGCAGTCCCCAGTGCCACCCCTGCCCGGTGCCCTCCCCTCCCGGCGGGGCGGGGAGAAGCGTTTTTAAAAAGCCCCAAGGACCAACCCCGGGGCTGGGCATGGCAGTGACGGGCTGGGGGCACCGGTGACCAGGCTGGAAGGGCAGCAGGGGGGCCCGGCCCGGGGGCGCTTGGCACAAGGGTGACACCGAGCCGTGCCCATTCCTAAAGGGCTCCTGGTGTGGCTGGCACTGAGCTGTACCCATTCCCAGGGGGCACTTGCTGTGTTTGGCACCGATCTGTGACTGTTCCCAGTGGGCTCCTGGCACGACGGTGACCCCGATCTGTGCCCGGCCTGAGGGGGTTCCTGGCACAGAGGTTGGCACCAATCCATGCCCATTCCCAGGGGGCTCCTGGCACGGGGGTGACCCTGATCGGTGCCCAGCCCTGGAGGGCTCCTGGCACATGGGTTGGCACCAATCCATGCCCATCCCCGGGGGGCTCCTGCCCTGCAAATGGTGCTGAACTCGATGGCATCGAAGACTTTGGACAAGATGGTGTCACTCAGCCGGACGAGGACCTGTTGGCAGGGGACAGTCACAGCGATGCCACCACCGCCACCCACCCCCCACAGTGCCCCCCTGTGCCCACCTCGCTCCTCCCGGGGCTATTCCACATCCCCGTTCTCCCTGTGGGGCGTGGGGGCCGGGGGGTCCTCACACGGTGACAGCTCGTCGATGGACGCCTGGTTGGTGATGCCTGGGGGGGACAAAGACACAGGACACGCTGAGCTGGGAGGGACCCCCAGGGGGCACCGAGTCCAACCCTCAGCCCTGCCCAGGACCAGCCCCAAAGTCACCCCCTGTGCCCCAGAGCATCATCCAAACCCTCCTGGAGCTCTTGGGGCTGTGCCCACTGCCCTGGGGAGCCTGGGTAGTGCCCACCACCCTCTGGGGGAAGAACCTTGTCCTGAGATCCCACCTAACCCTGCCCTGACCCAACTCCAGCCCTTCCCTGGGTGCTGTCCCCCCCAAAACAGAGCTCAGAGCCTGCCCCTCCTGGGGAAGGTGTCCCTGCAGTGAGCTCTCCCCTCAGTCCCCTCCAGCTAATCTAAAATCCAGGCAAGTCATGATGCAAACCCACACACTATTATCCCTTTTGTCCTCTCCTCACATTCCTATGCTCAAATCCCCTGCCCCACTTCTCTCCCTGACCCCCTTTCTGTGCCTAAAGACACTTCTGCACTCTTTAAAGGGAGTGTATCTGAAAAGATGCTGCTTGGACACCAAATTTTCTGTCACCACATGTGTCAGAGGAGAGTGGTTTTCTGGTTTTGTTCTGTTTTCACAACAAATGCATTTCTGCGTCCTGGCTTTTTGTTCTCCCCTTGAATTTGAATTTTGTGAATTTTATTATCTCCCAAACAGTCTGACTGAAATGGCTGTTGTTCCCCTTGGGCATTGGATGTGCTGAGGACCCAGTCAGAGAGGCTGAATAAGCACTGGAGGATGGTGTGAATTTCCAAGAGCCTCATGTGCCCTCTTGTATGAACTGAAAGCTTGTCTGCTCCACACAACTCAGAGCTAATCCAAGCCAATCCTCCAACAGAATTCCTGAGTCCCTGTGCCTTTTTATTCCACTGAGAACACTGGATGCTTTCAACTGCACAGGCAGAAAAGGTGGGAAGGCTGTTTTCAAACAGGTAATAAAACTTTCCCCTCCCTGGCACAGCTCAGAGTTACCTGCAGCTCCAGGTAAATTCAGCTTCCCCCTTCTCCAGTGGGAATCCCATCCCCATCCCCATCAGACAAGTGGGCTGATCCCACATCAGGTCATCATGGCCATGTGTCTTGCACAGGAAAATCTCATTTAATGCCAGTTACAGGAGAACATGAGTTATAACACACCCCCCACCATGGACACCTTGGGTCACTTTGGCACCTCCCAGTGAACACCACTCTGGGGAAATGGGATTGTCTCCTGCCCAGGGTTGCTGCTTCTCTCCTTGGGAACTACAGACTGATTTTGTCTGTCCTGCTTTTCCCTGTGTGATTCCCCTTTCCTTCCACACCAGTAAAGGGTCAAACTTTAGATGTCATCTCCCTTTTCTTCCATATCAATAAAGGGTCAAACTTCAGATGTCATCTCCCTTTTCTCCCATATCAATAAAGGTTCACACTTCAGGTGTCATTTCCCTTTTCTTCCACACCATTAAAGGGTGAAACTTCAGCTGTCATTTCCCTTTTCTTCCATATCAATAAAAGGCCAAACTTCAGCTGATCAGGAATAAACATCTAGTGAATATACTCCTTTTATTCAATGGGACCATCCAGACTCTTGCCCAGCTTCCCCTCTTCCCAGCAGAAATAAACCCACAAGAACCACCTCACAAATATGTCAGTTTAAAAAAAAAAACCCCAACACTAAAAGCACCTTCTCCATCCTACATAGATCTCTAAAACCACTTAACAAAAAAAAGCTAGGACAATTAGAAAAAGCCCATTGACACTCAAAACCAGGAAAGCAGAGGAAAGCTCAGGGGAATAAACATCCAGAACACCGAGGAGACAAGCAGGTTTCCTCCTCCCCTTCCTCCTCCTCCCACACTCACTTTTCATTCCTGAAGCACAGAGCCTTTGGATGGAGATTTTATTCCATGCCAATCACAAGGAGATATTTCAATGCCTCCCTTTCGGGGTGTGTTTGGAGGATGCACGTATTCCAGGGATAAAAAAATGCCTGCAAATAAATCATGTTCCCATTGCAAATGAAGCTTTAAAGAAGTGGCAACCACAGAACTGTATTATGGGCCACGCACTTTCACTCAGGAGAAACGTTTCACCCCCTCCAGCAGTTTTCTGGTGGGGAAGAGAAGGCAAAAGCAAAGAGATTTATTACATTAAAAAGCGTATTGATTGAAAGCGCTGCTGTACGACAGCTCCAGCTATTACAAGGGAGCTTAATAAAATCAAATGTTTACCCCTGAAGGGGAGCTGGGATGCAAAAAAAACCAAAAATAAGCCTTTTCAACAGCTGTGATGATGAATGAATTTGCAAGGGAGAAGGTTTTCGTGCTGGAAGTCGCTTCTGCTGGGAGGCTCTTCTGGAATGGCTTTGCCCCAGCAAGGGAAAGAAAAGCAGATTTCTCCTCCATCCACGTTATCTGATGACCTGCCAGTCACTCCAGACCTCAAAACCTGCTCCTATCGAGTCCTTTCTGGGATTCTGGGATCTTTCTGTTCCTTTTTATGCCTTGGATGTGACCCAGGTATTCCCCTTGTACCACACCAGGAAAAGCCTGACCTGGTACAAGGTGTATTTGCCATCTCATGACTTCTTTACAAGAGCACAAAGAAAGGCAGATTTCTCCTCCATCCCTGTTCTTTTACAGCAAATCACTCCAGACCTGAAAACCTCCTCTTATTAAAAGTCCTTTCTGTGATTTCTGGGATCTTTCTGTTCCTTCTCTTTCTTTACCAGGTATTTCCCTGGTACGAGGTGTATTTGCCATCTAAACATCAAGTCTCATGGCAGCAATTTCAGCTACAATTTACACATTCTCACCAGCCTTACTTACCCGGAGTATTTGTCAGCATTTTGGCACCTGCAAACCCTTTTTCTTGTAAACTGCCATGAAATTTGCATGTTTTTAGAGCTATGCTGCTTGAAACGAAATCTCCACGCTTGGCATGAGCTTCAAACTGCCTTAATAAACCCACTACAAGTGTTTAAGAGCAGCTGAACAGGAGGAAAAGCACACAAACAGCCTCAAAGGAAGGGAAATCTCCAGCTTGTTCCAACTGCTGACCCTGCACACAACTCAGAACAGCCTGGAGAGCCAAAGGTGTCTCTATGGACATCTTTCCATCAGGATGGAAACTCCCTTTTGGAGCTGGCTGGGTTGTTTTAGGACTGAAACTCTACAGGGCTCCTAAAGACAAAGGGTCATTAAATCTTCATGACCTTCTTTCACAGGGAAGATCTGCTAGGCTGGCCAGGAGCCAGAGAAACTGGTCTGTCCAGCTGGACTGGGATCTGCTGGTGGTGGGGGAGTTCACTTGGGCTTCAAGGTTTTAACAAATCTTATTTATGGTGCAGAAGTGGAGCCAGAGCTCTGCATTTCCCTTTCTGTACATATTTATAGCAGCTGCTGCCCTCCAATGAGTTTTGAGGACTCTCCTTTCAAGGGCACACATTCCAAGCAGGAGGAGCATCCAAGGATCTTGTTCCTTCTCCCAGATCTATCAGCATTTTCGTGCTGTGCTCCAAGTGAAGCCTTGAAACCCAAGAAATATTAGTGCCAGGTACCTTAGGATTGCCTTTCCTAGACTGGTTGGGCTTGGAAAGGACCTTAAAGACCATCTCTTTCCACCTTCCACTATCCCAGGGTGCTCCAAAGCCTGTCCAACCTGGCCTTGGATCGTCCAGGGATGGGTCACAACACCAGGCTGATGTCACAGCAGGATCTCACTCATTTCTGAGGTCACCAACACGCTCAAAGGTTCCTGGGGGAGGACACCAGGACAGGCCAGATGAAGAGGGGCAGGGTTGAGGAGTCCTGAGGAGAAGGGGACAACTCAGAGGTGCCAGCTGCAGTGCCACCCCTGCCATCACCAGGGGACATCCCTGCAGTGCCACCCCTGCTGCAGGGGACTGCCAAAACCAGCCAGCAGCAAAGGGAGCATCCCCACAGAGCACTGCCAGGAGACTGTTTAAAAAGGGAGAGGGCCAGGAGCCAAATCTCAGTTTTAAGGAACAATTTACACCATAAATATTTGGATCTGCAACAAGAAGGGAGGAAGGAGAAACACTGCTCTGCTACTGGGAGCACGACATTGGAGGCAGAGCTGGAGCAACTAAGCCCACATGACAGAGGAGATGAATTTTCTGTTCACTCTATTATTAAACACAAAAATGTCCAAGTTCTGGAGCTCCAGAACAGAATTTATCAAAATCCTCCAGCCCCCAGCCCATTTCCTCCCCACCCAGGGTGCTGAGCACCGACCACACACACAAACACATCCCGTGGAGCTCAGTTGCTCAAGTTCACGGAGAAACTTGGAGGACTTTTCTAATCTGGAGGCATCTAAGAGTCAAAATTGATTGAACTGCACCAGGGGCAGCCTGTGTGCCCACACATGGAAGCAGCAATTCCAGCAGAGCTGGCCAAACACATCCCCAAATTAATTGACTTTCTGATTTTGATCAGAATTGAGAAAGCCTCAATCTCCCAGCCAATGACACGGCCGTGAATGGCACCAATTCAAACTCCCTACTTCCAATTACAGCTTTTTACACCGTTTTAATCAATTTTCAGTCCCAGTTTTGTACAGCAAACGAGCACATGGTTTAGCCCTAAATCAAATCAGCGTGGTCTCGTAGCGTGGAAAATCCTAATCCTGGAACACGAGACCCAAGAATCAAACCTTGCCTAAACCAAACAACGTGACAGAAACGTTCCTGTGTATCATTTGGGCTTAAACTTGAGGCCACTGGAGTGGAATTTATAAGCAGATTTGAGACTTGCCTATCAACGTGACCTCACCTACGTAAATATTTATTCCAACATTTGCAGAGGATTCTGGATTAGAACCCAAAGGAAATGGCTATAAAAGGAAAACCATCCCAGCAGCTTCTTTTTGAAAAACTGCAAAGCCTCCAAGACCTCACCTTCCAGCTAGGCTGTGAGACCCAGAGCAGCTCAAAGCTGTTGTTTGATTTATTCTTACCTTTTATAAATCCCAAGCCATTAATCCTTAATGGCCTTTACTCAAAAGCTTGAGAGATAAATTTTCATCGCCCAGATCGCTTAAGCAGTTCAGTATCAGAGGAACGGGTTTGGAATTAGAATTAACAGATTTAGGGGGGGAGGAAAAAACCCCAAATTGTCATATTTTTCTTCTTTCAACACAACACCGAGTCCTGCTGCTGTAAGGAGAAACTAAAAATAAGAAAGCCAAGCCCAAGGAGCTGGATTTGGATGCAGAGCAGGTTCATTTGAGCCCAGCTGGCACAGTGCCCTGCTCTCCAGGTCTTACCTCAGCACTCCCCTTTCCAGAGGCTCCCACAAAGCTCCTGGGGACTCTGCCCATTCTCTCCTGACCTTTCCCTTCCTGCAGTGTCTTTGGGAGTTAATCAGTAACCACAGCACTTGGGGCTCCTGATTTCAAGGGCCTGGGACATCCTGGAGCATCAGCAACCTCTTCCAGCTCAGCTCCCAGCCTTGCCCCCCACACCGGGAGCAAAAAGGGTTATTTCACACCCCACAACCCTATCCCAGCAACCCTAAACCCCAATTACATCCCACAAAAAGCCCTTACCCCCACCTACAATCCTAAAGGACGAGCCTTGCCAGGTTCCTCTTCAGGAGGTGGAGGGAAAAACAAAGAGAGACATTTTTTATGAGACAGTTACTGAGCTTTAATCTCCCACCCTCGTTACTCACAGCCATTTACGACTCCAAACAAGCACGGGCAGCATAAAAGGGACCATCTATTACTAGAATTATTTTTAAAGCCTTCACCCCACAGGGTTAGGAAAAAAACCATGCTAAGCAGCAGAGCCATAACCATAAAACTGCAGATGGTAGCTGAGCTACTTTGTTCTTGTCTAATGCTGAGATCTCATTAAACTGAGTGCTTAAACCTTAAATATTTGAGAGTAAATGCTAGTTAAAATAGTTAAATCACCCTGATTAAGCATCCTTTGCTCAGCTTTCCAGCTGACTGCTATCTGGGCATTTATGCAGTTTGACACTCCTCTGGCAGCCCCAAAACTTGTATATAAAGGAAAAAGGGAAAGGGGAAAACAAAAAAAAGCACTTCATCCATCTCTGAGCCTTAAAAAGAAGCTGCTGAGAGAACAAACACTTTATTCTCTTCTTTTTTAGGTTAGATCACCTTGAAAGCTTTGGCCAAAGTCATGCAGTGAAATGACAGGCAGAAACTTTTCTACTTCTTGACCTACACCTGCTCTGCATCATTATTATTAATAATACTACTATTATTATTATTAATTTTTTAAGAAACAAACTAACCCATTAGACAAGACTGCCCTACCCACCATGGATGGAATTTTAGCCCTGAAATATCAATGCCTTTAACAAGCACTTGCAGCAGATTCTGAGCAGCAACACAGACCATTAATAACTGGTTTTGGTTACTGCTTTCTCATCAAGCCACCCACAAACCCCAAGGAAATGCCTGTCAACCTCTCCGGGCCAAAACTGCAAGATGCAAGAGGAAATGACATCACAGAAAAGTAGAATTTATGCAAAATGTTGCTGATTTGGAAGCAGAACTCAGAAATCATCCTGAATGAGCAGTGCACAGTAATTCATGTTGCTTGAATCACACTTCCCATCCTTCCCCTTCAATGGGATATGGCAGGAAGTAATTAATGGAGACACACTGAATTAATCTAGCATCTCATTTGTGGTATTGTCTGTTTGGGAAAAACAATTTTTCCCCGTATAGAACAGTTTGTTTCACATGTAGCTCCAGGGATTAGCAGTTCTTTCTTCTTTAAATACACATAAAATATTTTAATGGGAGCCCAGACAGACAATTTAATCTTCACAAGGGCTTTGCCACGCATGTAGATAAGGTGTTTCACAGTCTTTTATCTTTTAAAGAAAACAAAAATAAAATTAAGATATACAAATTCCCAATTCAAACAGCGACCTAAAATTTAGTATCACGTACTAGGGATTAAAATAAGAGTGTTAATTTGAGTTATTTCTTCTCCTTCCCTTGTTTTCTGCTCAAAACTACAAAACCTGCTTAGACTAAACCCTGTTCTTCATTATTTTTTATTTCTTTTTTTATTTCATTATTCTTTATTTCATTTTTTTATATTTTTTATTTCTCTTTTCTATTTATTTCTTTTAATTCTGTATGCACAGCACACAGTCCACACTCTTCTGATCAGTTTTACCAAAAATTTAAAGCAGGAAACTCGTTAGCTCCTCAACTTAATTTTGTAGGAGTAAAAGCCATTAAAAACACCCGGGATTTCATTAGGAGGATAAATAAGGGATGCTGGATACATCCATTTGTAAAATATTACATTTAGAGAGATTTGAAACCAGATTTGCTGAACCTTTTAGACTTGGAACCCTCCTCTATGAGAGCCTTGTGCTTTGCCACTGAATCAACTCAGACAAGTTCTGAGGCAGCAGAACACAAAAGGAAAAGGAGTTTTCCACAGCATCATCACTAACAGATCCTGTCATTTCGAGCTCCACAACAAACCAAACCAGATCTACACAAAGCACATTGGAGGCATTTGCTCCCTGCCTCAGTTTGGGGTTATTTAACACAGAGTTTGCAGTCTGGTGTTGGGCAAGATCCACGGGGGACACAAAACTAAAGGAGGAAATCAGGTGGCTTTTTCACATCGCCCAAGGCTGAGCTCTGTCTCACATTTCCACCTGGAATTCTGCTGAAAAACACCACGCACATCCTGCCACAAACTTGTGGCTGCTCAGGGTGCCACCAAAGGTGCCACTGACACAAAGGGCAAGGAGGAGGCAGAAGGCAGAGCTCCCCCAGAGCACAAAGAAGCCACATGTCCCCAGCACACTGCTGGCAGCCAAAATTCCTCCTGCAGGAGCCAGCCACTGCTTGGGGACACAGAAATGTTCCTCGAAGGGCTGGGGACAGCGAAGTGGCCCCGCAATGCCAGGGAGGGTTGGCACAGGGAAAGGAGAGCAAGGTCCAGCAGCCCCAGCATCTTTAAGGAGATGACAATTTCCAATATCCAGTGTATGTGTTAATTTAAAGGGGGCACAACGCTGGCACTGGGGGAGCAGCAGGGCAGCCCAAACCCCTTCCCAGCCCTGCTTTTGGATCTCCTGCCCATGGCCTGCATTTTCCAGGTGGCGTTTCCATATCCAGAGGGGCAGCAGCTGCCACCCCTGTGTTCCAGCAGTGTGTGCCCTCTGCCAGTGCTTTTCCAGGCAGGATCCTGCCTGCCTGAGCTGGGAGAGCAGCTGCAGGAACACCCGAGCTCTGCTCCTCTCCTTGGCAGGGCATTCACCTGAAAATCCTCCAGCATTTCCCCCAAGCCCGAAAGGTTCCCTCGCACGCAGCAGGACCTGATTTGTCACCCAAGGGCAAATCCTTTGTCCTTTCCCACAGTTATGAAACATGTGCTTTGTGCCACGCAAAAAGCTAAGTGGCAGCACCACATCCTAAATGCAGAGGAAGCTGCAGTTGCACCGTCCCTCATCTGTAATAAATGAATTATCCCATCAAGCTGCAGTACTAATTGCACGGCACAGCCCGAAGGAAGCCACCCTGCCTGGAAAACTTCAGAGGTTAAACACCACGAAGTTTCAAAGTCACGGTTTTCCTGGCTTTCCACTAGGGAAGGGACAAGGACAGCAGCACGGTTGTAATGACACAAAAACTACACACAATGCACAAACGCCCAACGCGTTCTCAGCGACTCCGCTCCTCCCTGGAGTGGGAATTTTTGGGAAGAGAGGTTTTCCCCCCCGAGCTCCAAGGCTGCTCACACAGCCTGCCTTCGGGAGGGATCCTGTGTCACCCCTGCCATGAGCCCGGGGCCAAAATCCCCGCCCTGGGCTGTGACAAAAGCTGACTCCGGGCTGTCCCCATCGCTATTCCCCGCACGTCGGAGCCGCCTCCAGCGCCTCGCACCGCAATTAAACCTCTCCTGCTGCAAAGGGCAAAGGGGGGATAAACATAAAGAGGCAACGAGAGACACGGGGAATGGGGGGATTTCAGGTCCCTGGTTAGAGACAACCCTCCAAATCATCACACACACCCCCAAATGTCTCCAGACATCTCAAGATAACCACACAAACCTGGTGGGCGAGAACACATCCACGCCTTGCCCCGCATCTCCCTCCCTCCCGCACCCCCTTTTTTGGGTTTTTTTTTGTTTGTTTGTTTGGGTTTTTTCTAGCTGAGCACTTGCCTCTCCTCCGTGCCCGTCAAATATCCCGAAGATGGAGGGGTGAGTCTTGTTCACCAGGTCGGTGATGACTTCGAACCTGTCCTCCATGTGGTCCCTCCGGCCTTGGATGGAATAGACGGCCACGTTGTGGCTCTTGAACTCCCAGGTCTTGGAGAACTCGGCGTCCAGCACGTCGAGCCCCCCGAGCCTGTCGTTCTGCATGATCTCGGCCACCTTGCCCTTCACCATCTTCACCGCGTCCCTGCTGGACTTCACGATGGTTTTCACCTCATCCGTGTGGAAGAAGTAACTCCACAGGGCCAGGCTGATGCACAGCAAGAACAGGGTCTCCGGTCTGAGCAAGAAGTAGCGCATGATCCGACCCAGCAGAGACAGCAAAGTCATGGTATCCTCTATCATTTATTATCGCGACAGGGTATCCCCACAGCATGCACGGGGCGGCTCCGAGCCGGGCCGGCCTCTCAGCGCATCCCCGCCGGGATCCGACGGGCACCGGGATCCGACGGGCACCGGGATCCGATGGGATCCAACGGGATCCGACGGGCACCGGGATCCGACGGGCACCGGGGTCCGACGGGCACCGGGATCCGATGAGCACTGGGATCCGATGAGCACTGGGATCCGATGGAATCCAACGGGATCCGATGGAATCCAACGGGATGCACTGCTCCCCCGGGATCCGACGGGCACCGGGATCCGATGGGCACCGGGATGCGCTGCTCCTCGGGATGCGCCGGGCACCGGGATCTGCTGCTCTCCTGGGATCCGCTGCGCTCCCGGGATCCGCGGGCACCGGGATGCACCGGGATGCGCCGGTCACCGAAATCCAATGGGCACAGGGATCTGCTGCTCCCTCGGGATGCGCCGCCGCTCCACCAGGATCCGCCGCTCCCGGGATCCACCGGGTACCGGGATGCTCCGGGCACTGGGATGTGCCGGGTACCGGGAGGCTCCGGGCACCGGGATGCGCCGCTCCCGCCGTTCCTTGGGATGCTCCGTTCCTCGGGATGCGGGGCTGATGCGGGGGTCCCCGGGATACGAGGGTGTCCCCGGGATGCCCCCGGGCGGTGCCGCTGTCCCCGCCGCCCGTCCCGGCCCGCGCTCCCGGCGGGCCCCGCTCAGCCCTCGCTGCCGCCGCAGGGCCCCGCAGCGCTCTCGGCCCGGGCCGCGCCGCCCCGGGGTGCTGGCAGGGCCGCCCGCGGTACCTGCGCCCCGACAGACCGACCGACAGACCGACCGACAGGGAGACAGACGGACCGACCGCCCTCCTGCCCGACCGCGGGCGGAGCCGCCGCCGCCACCGCCCCCGCCGCGCCCCGGCACTACGAGTCCCAGCAGCCCCCGCGCGGCGGCGCAGGCGCGGGCGGGCCGGGAGCGCCGCGGGGGATGCCGGGAGTTGTAGTCCCGGAACGGCGGGTCCGCCGGGGCGCGCTGGTGCCACCGCCTGGAAGGGAAAGAGAGGGGAAGGGGAGGGAATTGTTGCCCTGGGAGGGTGGGCAGGACCTGGCACGGGGTGGGCAGAGGAGCTGTGGCTGCCACTGGATTCCTGGAAGTGTCCAAGGGCAGGTTGGAGCCACCCGGGACAGTGGGAGGTGTCCCTGCCCATGGCAGGGGGTGGCACTGGGTGGGCTTTAAAGTCCTTTCCCAGCCAAACCATTCTGTGATTCTTCTAGAGGATGAACTATGCGAGTTTGCAGCCCCAGGGAATGGCTGGGGTTGTGTCAGGGCAGAGTTGGGTGGATTTTGGGAAAGGTTCTTCCCCCAGAGGGTGGTGGGCACTGCCCAGGCTCCCCAGGGCAGTGGGCACAGCCCCAAGGCTG
>JAXCLP010000010.1:1811500-1824397 GCA_035584035.1 Lepidocolaptes lacrymiger
TTCCAATTTCTCTGATTGGTTGTAACCCCAGTTCTTCCCCTAGTTACGATCCCCCATTGGCTAGCTGCTCCCCGGGCTGAAGTACAGCTGCCATTGGTTCCCTGGTCGCCCTGGGTAACGGCAGGAAGGCCTTACCATATAGGGATGACCACTCCTTCTGTTCCACCCCTCTTCACACCCCCGGGGGCGGAGTCTTTTCTCCCTGGCCTATTGCGTGCCAGACCCCAGCTGTCCATCCCTCAGATCCACCCCTTTTTCTGGAACCTTCCCTACCCGAGCATATAAAAGTCTGATCTCCCCTAATAAAGTGTTCCACCCTGTTCTGCCCTCTTTGGCTGCAGCCACCCCAGTTCTGTCTCCCGTGTTTTCTTTCCCTAAATCGGGTCTGCGACGCGCACTGATGTTTATCCCAGCTCAGAACAGACACTCTGCATGGAATGGGGACACTGGGACACACTGAGTGGCCACAACATTTCTTTTTCATTCCTGATGCCAAGTGTTACAAACCCAAATTAACTAAGGCACGGCTGAGGCAGAAGGTATTTCCAGAGGAATAGGAAGGGCAACATTCCCTGCACACCCTTCTCCAAGGACGCCTGCACCAAGGTCAGCTCCTGGGAATTCTTCCCAAGCTCTGGTAGCTCTACCATCCCTTTTGGCCCCAGTTTTTTGCACACCCAAGAACAAGGGAGCTTTCTGATGTTGTCCACATGAGCAGGAGGTTGTTTGGCAGCCACTGGGGGGGCTGGTTGGTCTCCTCAGTGGTGTCAGCAGCTCAACAAGAGGATCTTCTGCCCTAGGACCAGCCTGGGTCTCTCATTTCCACTCCCCACCTTTGGGCCAGACCTCACCTCCCATCCCTGTGTCTCTGCAGGGCAAGTTCACGTCCTGTGCTGCTGAAAGGGAAGGTGAGGGTGATGTTCAGCACCATCCAGATCCCTGCCTTTCAGAAGGAATCTCCCCTTTAAATTGCACAACTTAACCAATGCTGGTTCAGCAAGAGATGAAACTGAAGAACAAAATAATAAACAGCTGCTCAAATCAAACTGCTCGTGCTGTTCACTGGCACCTCTTTGATCTTTCCATCTACGATGCATCCTGCTGGATTCACAGCATCCTCATTAGGAGGGATTATTATGGCAGGACTTCTTACAGTTTCTCTCTCATTAAACTTTAATCTGTGTTTTATTGATCCAAACAGTTTACACTTCCTAAAGGCAGCAAGGATGATGGTTCTGTTCATGGGGAATTTTATCCCCTCTGCTACTGAGACCTTCTAGTAGCTTTTAGAAGCCCAAGGTAAGTTCATGCTCCGTGTTACTTGTATTGTTTGGCACTCCAACACATTCATTTTGTCTGTGTTGCTATTTACATCTGAGTTCTTATCTTGGCTCTTCATTATGTGACTGGAAAATCCTGCTTCTCAGATGAACCTGTCAGCACTTTGTGGCCTCTCCATCCCACAGGACACGCTCCTTTTCCCCCTGCACAGATCTGGCTGCAACAGGGTTGAGTTCCCAGCAGATCTGCTTTTGCAAAGCTCACCTCAAATCACTCCCTCCTGCCTGGCTGAAACTTTGTGCTTCTCTGTGCAACAGCTGAGTTACAGTTGTGTTGTTATAAAATATCCCTTCTTCCTGCACTGGTGATGTTTCCACACAGTGTAAATGTTATTTAGAATAGGATTTCCTTGGGCATTTCTCCAGGTATGGTTTACAGGGGCAGAGGTAGGAATTGGACAGTGTGAATGCTCCTGGGGAGAGCAGGGCTCTGCCTCTGATGTCTCTCAGAGCTGCTCTCTCTGGGTGTGTCAGCTGAGGAGTCTGGGGGTGCTGGAGCATCAATGTGTGGGATTTGTGCCCCTGCTCCACTCCATTTCTAACCATCCCATCAAAAGCCCCAGCATGATCAGTGGGTGACACCTCAGAGGGCAGCTGGGGCCAGGCACCAGCTCAAAACAGGCATGGGCAGGATTTGGATCCAAAGCCCTAAGACAGCCCAGGCAATTTATTCCAAAGTATTTGAAAAAAATATCTTATAAATATCTACATTAAAAGAACATGGTTTTGAGATTAAACAATCTTGTGTGTCCCTTACATCCTGGCAGGGTGCAGAGAATTTCCTAGAGAAAACAAGGCTCAGGGTGGAGCTTCTTGGTCCCCACAACTCCCCAAGAGGAGGGTGGAGCCAGGTGGGGATTCCAGCCTTCTAAAGGACCAAATCCTGCATTATTTGCACTAAGATCAGTCACCGTGCCAGGAAAAGCCTAACCCAAACCCTGAAGTTCAAACCCCTCAGAGGGTTTTCTCTTCTGCTGCATTCCTCCTGCCTTAACTATGCCAAGCCCTCACCCACCAGCATAAACTCACTTCAGCAGGGCTATGGGGTGAAAACTGCAGCCTTTCTATCTCAGATCTGCCCTACAAGAAGGAAGGGATTAAGGAAGAGCTAAATTAGTAACAAAGGTGTTAATTATAATCCTTACAGCCCATGCAGCACCAAACCTCATTGACTAAGTGGTGTGCAAACAACCTGCCAAAGAATTTACAGCTGAAAGAGCTTCCTTGTGTCTTACAGAACTTGTCACTGAGCACAGATGACTTTAAAATAGTCCTTTAAGTCTCTTCAGCCCTTGGCACATCTGAAACATTCCCTTAGTCCATGTGAAAAGGTCCATTACTCGTGGATTTGTGTCATGCAAAACAGGTTCATTTTATAAGCCTGAATATTCAAATCGAAGACACTTCACTTTCTTTACCATTATGCTTTGGTTTTATCATGGAACAAAGCCCTGACAAGTTTTAAACTCCATTTCCTGACATGTCTTAAGCAGGTTCCCATCCTAAATACAGAAAAACTGGTAAATTCTGACAGCAATGATATTCTTTTCTACACGATTGCTCTGGAATGATCTACAGCAAACATCAATCCCCCCTGAATCCACATTTAACTGCTCTGGGAGGTGCAGCTCCAATAAATAACCCTGACAAAGTGGGAGCTGAGCTGAATCTGCCAGAAGAAGGAGCAGTTGACTGGCATTAAGTCCTTTCACATCCGATCCAAGCAGCTTTTGTCTTATTTTTCCTTAGGCTGGTGTTATCTGAAGCTTAAATTTTTAGGAACTACAAGGGCAGAAAGAGTTTTCCCAAGGTTTTTGGTCACCTTCTCCTTAGAGCTGCAGCCTTGTTGGGGTCGTGCATGTGAGGGAATAGCGACATCAGGTGGATTATCCCCTTCATCACAGGCACATCCCAACTTTTCCATGGAAACTTTTCCAGGGGAATGGGCAAGAGATGGGATCATATCCATCTGTATCAACAGCTGATGGGAGACAGTGTGGAAGGTGGAGCCGGGCTCTTCTCAGTGGCATCCACTGAAATAAACCCCAGCCAAGCCAAAGGAAGAAATCCATATGTTAAGGTAAAATATTGAAGGAAAAATTGATGACACAATATGCCCCTGTAATTCCCTATATTTAAGCTACTTCCAAAAGTCATCCTTAAGCTTTTCATCATAAATGTAAGACTGTTTTATCTATAAAAAACCTCAGTGTTTGCACACCCCAATCACCCCTTTCTATTTGTGTCCCTCAGCCACCCAGTTTTTGTGCTCTAAGGTCTGACATGCAACACAAGATTCTCCTTCACCACTTTACAAAGTTCTGCACAGCTTCTCCCACCACTCTTCCAGCTCCAAATTCACCAACATCTGGGTGCAGATGCATCATTAAGGAGTCCTGGCTTAAAATCCTGAACAACTTCTGTCTGTGGAAGAGCAGAGCAGGAGCTTTAAGCTGTGGCTCAACCCACAGATAGAGATTTTCAGGACGAGCTGCAGAGCAAGTGGCAGCTTTTCTCTGTGTGAATTAAATACCTTTTGTCAAATCCCTTGTCTGGTGTCAGGGAGAAGTTCTTGGCAAACATTTAATCTTCTCTACACCCCCTAAGCCTCTCTGGGCTCCCAAAGGGACACTGGAGAGCCTCTGATTAGAACTACCTCTGGTTTGCACTTGCTGGAGAGCTGTTACCATGTGTTACCAGCCAGCAAACAAACTCCCACAAAGCCAAGCAAGCCTGGCATTCAGGACTTGTTTGCCCATGGGATCTGTCCAGACAAAACTCCTGCTGAAAGATGCTTGAAACCAAATCCAGGCTGGCAACAGAGCATGGAAAGGGGGGGGAAAGGAAGAGGGGCATCTCCAGTGACAAACAGGATGGCAGACAGCACAGCACTACAGCTGAAATTCCTGAGGGAAAACACTGGAGAGGAAGGAAAATCTAAACCCAGCTTTTGTCCCTCTCCTCACCTGCCAAATTATTAGCAAACTGCAAGATCAAGGCTTGATGGTTTTTCCCTCTGTCAGAAAAGCCACAGCCCAAACCACATCTCACCCAGACACAGAGTGTGCTCAGTGGCTCCAGGTCACAAGCAAAGCTCTTCCATTTGCACAGATTAAACCCCATTTTTGTGATCACTGGGGCAACCTGCATCTCCCCAGCACCACAGGCAGCTGTAGCTCCTGTAAAATACACCTCATAAACCATTCATTGCAGTGACCCTTCAGTTTAGCTGGGCAGCTGCACTCATATTTTAAGCAGGGTTTATGCTTCCTGAACTAAATCACTATCAGGGGATAAACTGGACCTTTAGACCTCAGGAACTCTATGGATTTTTCTTAACTGCTCTTCTACATAGTAAAATCTGACAGAGCCCCTGAGAGTGGAAGAGCTCAGTGTGACACAAATGACAGTGGACACTCTAAGATACCTGTGTAGGTTTTTAATAGTTGATAGCTGATTTATTAATTATACACTGTGTATATTGCCTCTAAGCCACTGATAAAGGCATGGACATAGTACTTTATTCATTACACTCCACAGAATTTCCCAATCTTTCTGATCAAGGGCTTTACAGGCACGTTTTTTGTGGATAAAAGATGTATATTTGGAGTTCCCTTACCAAGGGAACAGAAATTGCACCCTTGAGCTTCCCCAAAATATTGATATATGGAATAAAATTAAGACAGGGAACACCCTCCCACTATGAAAAAATTAAAGCAATGAAGAGCAGGTAGGTACTCTACCTAAAAATCCACCAAAGCAGAATAAAAGCTCTCCCTCTGGTCTCATTCCCTATCAGTTGATTCCAGAATCCCAAAGGATAACCCTGAAATTAGTCAGGTGCCCTTTACATGGCACAAGTTGCAAGAAAGAGCTCTTAGGGGTGGGAGGAATTATTATAATGCAATGCTTGCAGCAGAAACTTAACTCTAACTGCTGCTTCTCTAGAATATTATCTATGAAATGTTAATTTGGGACCCTTATTTTGGGGTACAGTGGTAGTCATGTTACTTTTCCTGATCCTGTGATCAGCTGGAAATGTTTAGAGGTGGTTTGGGTACTTTTTCCCCCACAAGGGAATATTTCTGGCACAGGCAGTGCACTATTACTCTGTCAGCATTTCTGCTCCTTCCCCACCAGTGGCATCCTCAGAAATATGGAGATCCTCCAGCATTTCAGCCAGGCTGATCCGGGGAGGCCCATCCTCATCCGTGTCACTCTCCACTGGAATATCTGCATCTAAAAACACATGGAGA
Source organism: Lepidocolaptes lacrymiger (assembly GCA_035584035.1). NCBI lineage: Eukaryota > Metazoa > Chordata > Aves > Passeriformes > Dendrocolaptidae > Lepidocolaptes > Lepidocolaptes lacrymiger. Next base: position 1,817,097 of record JAXCLP010000010.1, read on the forward strand.
AACACCCCAAAAAACACCTGAGCAAAGAAAACCAACCCAAAGAAGGAGGGAGATCAAACCAAACCAACATCCCCCCAAACCACAAAACCAAGAAACAAAAGGTCCCTTCTAAAAACCAACAGTCCCACTCATGGCAACTCTCCTCATGGGAAAAAAATGAATTATGTATCAAATCCTTCACCCAGCAGAGGGTTTGGGTGTGGGAGAAAATATATTTTCCCCTCTCATGTTGAAGGCATGGAACAAGAACCATCACCAGTGCAGGGGAAATACACCTGTGAAATACATCTCTCTATTCAGGAGTAGTTCAGAGAATGCAAATACCCAACTTGAGTCCAAATATTTTGCCTCCAACAGCCCTGATTTAGCTACACCCAATTAACCAGTGAAAAAGGCCTTACTTCTGTAAATGTTGACATTCTTCCTGATGGCTTCATCCTCTTCCAGATCTTCCAGGAAGTCCTGGTATTGCCTGTAAAAGAAGTGGAATGCATTTACTCACTTTTCCTCTGGATTTATGTAAATTTATAAGACCAACTCAAATCACAGAAGACAAAGCCCCACCAGACATTCCTTCCGAGAGCACTCCCACACCTCCAACTCATTCTTTTACAATCACCTATTAATTTCCAGCTCATTTGATTAGTTTAGCTCTAATTGCCTCATTTTACTCCTCTGGACATGATTTAGAAGCTGCAGTTGCTGTAGCAGCTTTGCAGATACTGCACCTTTCATCATCTGTGTCCGGGGCTTCCCTGTCCCTCTGCAGCTCTTTGAGCTTCCAGTTCCTGCGTCTCTGCCTCTTGGTGCGGTCGTAGCTCTTCTTGATCAACACCTGCAGGCAAAAGCAGCCCCTGTTCACACACTCACCCCTTCAGTGCTGCTCAAAACACTCCCAAAACCCAATCTGGGACAATCAGGTCAAGGGGCACTCAGCATTTGTCAATTAAAATGGTTCCCAACAGTGTGGGTTATGTCCTGAAGAGACAGACACACACTGCAGTTGTCATAGAGGTTTCAACACACAGTGAATGGTAATTGGAACAAGACCAAAAGTAAGGTAAAATAAATGTATTATTTTTAATACACCACCCAAAAATTAAGAAAATAATTCTTAAATATGATGCTGTTCAAATTCCACTATTGACATCCCCTCTCCCTTTAGGTACCAGGGAGTATTCCTTAAAAAATCCTATTTCCTGGGAAAGGCAGAGAACTCTGTAGAGAGAAAGGAAATTTCTTACCACATCAGGAATACTGTGTGGGTTCATCTTGTTGGCAAACTCATCATTTAAGTTGCAATTGGCCAAGTCAAACCTAAAATAAAACCAGGTGTTTTAATGTTTTATGTGTCTACAAAACTGAATCCAACGTACCACATGTTTATATTGAAGGGCAGCACAGAGTAAGTTACAGCTCCTAAAAATATATGTTTCCAAATAAAGACAAAGCAAATAAAAATCCACATCAATACACAGCTATCACAATTAGGAACAGCTCTGAGAAGCTGCTGTTCCCGAATTCAGTCCAGTGGCACCTCCCAACCTCCCAAATATCTACAAAGGATATTCTGCTGGGCTCACAACAGCTCCAATAACAGTCATGTTTAAGCCTGTTTGACAATCCCCTAATTTGCCCAATCTTACAAAAATTTCCCATTTGCCATCACTGTATAGAACACTCAAACAGATTTAATTAGGGTTCTAAAAATCTCTCCCACTTATTTGTGTCTGAGTAGTTATTCCAACCTGCACTCCAAAGGCAACACTTCAGCTCTCTCATTACCAACACTAGATGATTTCTGCTAATAAAAAGATTTCCTGGATTAGGATCATGTCCTCATGATTCCCTTTGACCAATTTAGGAATCAGACCAGTTGAACCTTCCTGATAACCCACAAGCCTGCAGAGTACCCAGCCATTAAATGAGCATTCAGTAGAAGCCAAGCAAGAGAACAGACCCCAAGACAAGGTCCCCAGGGTTGAGGATGTGGCCCAGGTGTGTGCAGCAGAAGAACTGATGGTCCGTGTCCAGCTCCGAGGTTTTCCGCACCCAGGCTTCGGCCAGGGTGTGCTGGGGAAGGAAATACAGAGCACTCCTGTAACCCAGCACAGCCCACCAGGCACCCCCCTGCTGCAAACTGCAGTTGCAACCAAACCCCTCTTTCATAATCAAACATCCAGGGCAGCCCTTGCTACTCCTCATCTTACAGAAGCAAGGAGATGGAGGTACCAACCACATCCACCAAAAGCTGTTTCTATAACTAAATGTGTTTTGGTGGCTTTTTTTTTTACTTCACAACTCTCAAGCACATCCAGCTTTTGGCTGAGAAAAAGATTCCTTTGTACTGATTAAAAAGAAATGCTTCCATACTTCAACAAAAACAGTTTGATAGTTAAAGAGTTGGAAACCTAACAGAAAAGAATATCAATAACCAGAGTAAAAAGAAAGAGTTTAAGCTCTCCAATAGAGAGTTTCTGAAAATGGTCCCAAAAAGAGCTTTTGCCAGTGGGAAGACACAGAACAGCAAGGCTGAATGACTGAGAACATGAATTCAGCTGAGCAGAGGAACAGAAGGCCTAAAAGAGGAATCAGAGAGCTCTCACCTTGTTTGATCGTGCCCCTGCCCCTGCCCCTTTTTTCTTCTCGTGGACCCTGTTGATATCCATGATGATAAACTCCTCCAGCTGTTTGGGGTGGAACAAGCTGTTGAAAGGGTGGCGCCAGTAGGTATTGCCATCGATTTCAGCAACTGGAAAAAACCCACCAAGATGGGAGAGAACTTCTTAGGGAGAAATAAAAATGAAAAGCAGCCATTAGCCAAAATTAAGGCAACTGCCAGAGACATTTTGTTCATTCATTAAGACATGACCCATATTGCCAACTCGTGCTCCAAGAGCAGCTGATCAGTGGCAGCCAAGTCACATCTTGTGTGTGTGAAGCACAGGCCTTTTACTCACAGGATCAAGCTTGGTGAACTATGTCTTAGTTCACTATTAAATTTCTCCTGTACAGATAAACTTACAACATTAAGGTCTAAAATGCACAAGATTTTGTGGAAACAAACAAAAAATAATTGTGCCAGACAAATCAGATGGTGGCACAGTGCAGGAAGAAGCCCAAACCTACTCTGCAGAGTTCGGGGGTCGATGAGGTGGATGGTGCTTGTCACCCTAATGCACACACAGATCTGGCTCATGTTCCCCAAGCTCTGGGCCAGTTTAGGTGACAGACACACAACATTGTCCTGCAAACAAACAGAACGTCATTTACACTCCTTAACTTTTAATAAAGTCTTTAGAAAATTCGGAAATAAAACTTTAAACTTTGTATTTTTAGCTTTCTAACCAATATCACCCACTAACTTCTGCATTTCCCATGCAGATCCCTCCCCACTCCCCAAAATCACAGTGAGGCCTCCACCTCCAAATCCAAACTGTTCCCCCTTCAGTCAACACCCTGAAGATGAGGCAGAGAGAAGTTACCTTGCATATTGGAACAATTTCCACAGAGAAAGTACTTTTGTAGTTGTAAACATTACTGTGAATATCATGGGAGATCAGACGTTGGGAGGATTTTGATCTGTGAAACATAAAAATAGAGCCTTCAGGCAGCAGGAAGGACAGTACCTGAATTACAGGAGATGATCAGCACAAAGTACAGCACCAAAAATCTTTGCACAACAAATACAAATATTGAGGAAGTAAAAAAATGCATGAGGTAAGTTTTACAAGGGTTAAGTGGAAACCATGGGACCTCTGTAGAAGCAATTCTGTTTCTTAACTACAATATAGGTTCCTTTCACTTATAAAATGATTTAAAAATAAGGATAAAACACATTTCCCAAAAGCTTTTAAATACTCAAGGCAATAAATTTAAATGCTATACCTGCATGGAACCGTACACTGAAGAAAATCCACCATCTTCTGGGCATGTTGTTTGGAAGAGTAATAAAAATCCAGGCCATCTGCAAAGAAAAGAATATTTGATGACCAAATCTATTTCAAGTACAATCCCCAGCTAAGTGACCTGCTGCCCATGTGTACAACACAGCTCCCAGCACACACACACCCAAAAAAACACCCACCCTAAACCCAGTTTATTGTGCCTCAAGGCCAGCAACCACCTCACTCACCGTGGATTTCCTTGATGCGAAGTGTGTTTTGATGGAGCCTGTGCTTTAAAATCAGCTGCTCCAAATAGTAGAAAGTCTTCTTGTGCAGAGTCTAAAACCAAACATAAAACTATCAAGGTTATTTAAGAATCATCTACTGCACATGCAGGACCTCTGAAGAATAAACATGTATATGAAGAGAGCATCTAGAGAAGGAACATCCAATGTCTATTCCAAGTAACCAAAAAGATCTTAGAGTGCTCTACTTACACCAAATTATTTAAAACTTACATTTCTCATCTTTGTGTAACTGGTTGTTACAGAGGCTATTTCCATTAAGGATTTAAATATTTATGAACAATTTGTCCCACTGTTTCCAAACTACCTTAAAACAGAGAAGGCCATTTAGTAACTCACACAAGGTCCTCCTGCCAGTATCATTTAAAAAGAATATATTAATAATACTGAACAGCAGGAAGTTTTTCTAAACTAAGATCAGTAAGAATACCCCCAACAATCTCAAAGACAAAACATCCATGTGGCTGTCTGAGAGCACATCTTTTTTCAAGAAATCCACAAAATCACCCAATTCTTTGTCCGATTGTTCTGCCATGAGCAAATTAAAATTCACTTTGCCTCTACCTTTTGTCTGACTTGCACTACAGCTTTCCAGAAATCCTTGGCTTCAATCCTGTGACAGTCCTCACACATCTGAGACTGAACAATGTACTCCACCACAAACACCTGCTGCAGAACTGCCCCGTTTATCACCTGAAAGACAAAAGTGGGCAAGGCTTCCTTGTTAGTCCTGTCAAGAGTGAAATCTATACACTAAAATATGTCACAGACACTCTATTTGTGTCACAAACAACAGCAGTATTTACTGGAACAGACAAAAACCTTCCTCCAATTGGAATGAGTGGCATTTTAATGACAAAACTTCGGCAAGATGAAATATAATAAAACTCTATTTTTTGCCATAAAAGCCTTTCAAAAGTCAGAGGGAGAATCCTGTGCTCCAGTTACCTCTTTCTGAACAGTCAGTTTCAGCTTCAGCCTCTTGGAATGCGGCTCTGTCCAAATGAAACCTGCATCAATGAGCCGGACCTGCCCGTGGGAAAGGACAAGAGCTCAGCACACCCAGCTCCAACTACCACAAACTCAGCCCTATGCTGTAGTTCAGAGTGAATAGCCTTCATTAAAAATACACATATTAATCCCCCAAATCTAATTAATAAAGCTTAGGTAGAACAAGGAGATTGAGCCACCTGAAATAAAGGTGACACAACCTCAGGCTGTCACACCAGAGTAACTGAATATACTATTCAACAGTATGTCTGGATGCCAGGAAATGATGAATTTTGATAGTGAAATGGTTGATAATATTTTGTATATTTAAGTTCTAACCCAGCAGTAACAACTCAATAAGGCAATGATCTACTCCAAATCTCCATGAGTGGTAAAAAGCAATTCTTGGCCTAAAACACTATCTCAGATATTTTCCTCCAATAATCTTCTCAACCTAAAAGGATGTTTTAGTCAACTTAAACTTGTGACTTTTGATTTAATCTACATATAGACCTCTGCAACCCTCTTTCACATTGTCCCAAACCACTGAGAACATGCATTGTATAACCCATTTTAAAAACATTTAGTATCAATCAGTTGATAAGCTCTACACAAGTACAAATGGCTGCTCCAGAGGGATGGAACCCTGTCCAAGTTTGCTGGATTTTATGGAATACCAACACCCTATGAAACATCCTCAGGATCAGCTGCTCACCTTGCTCAGTGAAGCTTTGAGTTTTTTCAGACACAAAGCCAGGAGCTCCCTTGATTCCAAGGAGCACTGAATCCAAGTTCCTGGAGGCTGGAGATACCTGTGGTACAGGAGGCATTTTACAGCACATGGAACCTGCTCCAGCAAAGGAAATCACTACAAAGACAAGCAGCTACTTCCCAAGCTTTCAGTATTAACATCAACAATGCAGCTACAACTTTTAGAATCAGAATTGTTTAGGCTGGAAAACAGTTCTAAGATCATTGAGTCCAACCATTCCCCAGCACTCCCAAGGCCACAACTAACCCATGTCCCCAAGTGCCACACCCAGAGAGCTTTTAAATCCCTCCAAGGATGGGGCTCCACCACTGCCCTGAGCAGCTCTGCCAGGGCTGGACAACCTTTCCATCAAGAAATTTTCCATAAACCTCCCCTGCTGCAGGTTGAGGCTGTTCCCTCTCATCCTGTCCGAGGGAGCAGAGCCCCACCTGGCTTCCCCCTCCTGTCAGGTGGTTGCAGAGTGTGAGAAGGTCCCCCCTGAGCCTCCTTTTCTTCAGCTGAGCCCCCCACCACACTTGTGCTCTTTTGCCTCTCTGCACCCTGAGACTGATGCACTCCAAGTGCATTCCATGTGTATTTCACTGTCAGTCCCACCACGTCACCCCTCTTTTATTTTATTTCAAGTACCACAAACTCACCACTTAAATCATCCAGACCCTACACACCAACACCTTTACATACACAGACAAGCACAGGGATGTGCTGGAACATTCCAGGAGACCCGAGGGAAGGTGTTGGAGGGAAGGGGTGCCTGGACTGCTCACCTCTCACACTGTTTGCAGAAGTGGACAGTGCCCTGCTTGGGGATGCCCTCGGTGATGTCCACCTGTGCCCGCAGGCAGCCCACACACATGTTGGCTGGGTTGGGTGGGATGGGGATCCCACACTGGCAGCACAGGCTGGGACACAGGCAGGGAAGGAGAGAGGGAGAGTCAGAAAGCAACAGCACTGCTGCTACACCCAGGGAGCCCCTGAACCCATCCTTTATACATGGGATGCCCCTGAAACCCTCAGTCACAGCTGGGGAGCCCTTGAACCCCTCTGTTATACCTGGGGTGCCCCAGAGCCCCTCAGTCCCCCCATAACCCCCCCAAACCCCTCACATGTATCCCATAAACCCCTCATTCCCCCCTGTAATCCCCCAATCCTCTCACATGTGTCCCCTCACGGGCTCCCCGGGCCCCAGGTACTCCATGGCTCCCCATAACCCCTCACATGTGCCCCATAACCCCCAAAACCCCTCACACGTACCTCATAACCATCCCATAATCCCCTATAACCCCTCATATGTACCCCATAACCCCTCATTCCCCCCTATAATCCCCCATAACCTCCTCATTCCCCCCT
>JAXCLP010000010.1:1824497-1845525 GCA_035584035.1 Lepidocolaptes lacrymiger
CCATAACCCCCCATTTTCCCCCATAACCCCTCACATGTGTCCCTGCACGGGCTCCCCCGGCCCCAGGTACTCCATCGCTCCCCACACGGCCCGGCCGGGCAGGAAGGGGCGGGCTGAGCGAGCCTGAGGGGCGGGCACGGCCGAGGCCTCTTCCCGTCCGCCTTTTCACGAGAAAACCACTTTAGTCAGTGTTTCTGCGGAAAAATAATTCACGTTCCATCGCAAATCATTCGACCTATCCGTCCCCCCCGCCCGGAGAAGGGCGCTGAGGGCACGGCGGGCCCGCCTGTTCGGCCCGGCCCCGGTTTATTTGGAAATAAACATTGGAAATGAGACTTTCCTTTGTCAGAGAGGGGACTGAGCACACAAACTGGGGTATTAACACAGGATGGGGTGTTAACACAGGATGGGATATTAACACAAACTGGAATATTCCCACATTCCACAGGGAGTGGAATTGGGAGGAGTTGGGATTGGGATTGGCGTGAATTGGAGGTGGGATTGGGGTGGATTGGGATTGGGGTGAGTTGGAATTGGGGTGAATGGGAGGTGGGATTGGGGTGGGTTTGAGGTGGAATTGGGGTGGGTTTGAGTTGGAAATGGGGTGGGTTGGAAATGGGGTGGGTTTGAGTTGGAATTGGGGTGAATTAAAGGTGGGATTGGGGTGGGTTTGAGTTGGAATTGGGGTGAGTTGGGATTGGGGTGGGTTTGAGGTGGAATTGGGGTGAGTTGAAGATGGGTTTGAGGTGGAATTGGGATGAACTGAAGGTGGGATTGGGGTGGGTTTGAGTTGGAATTGGGGTGAATTGAAGGTGGGATTGGGGTGGGTTTGAGTTGGAATTGGGGTGAATTGAAGGTGGGATTGGGGTGGGTTTGAGCTGGAATTGGGGTGAATTGAAGGTGGAATTGGGGTGGGTTTGAGGTGGAATTGGGTGTGGATCAGCATTTGTTTTCTGCACGTTTACAGTCGTGATGGAGAAAACCAGAGCTGAATTGCACGAACACATTGTGTGGGATCTGTTTAATGTGGAGATACCCTGATGGAAAGGAAGAGTTTTTTCAGCTGGGGACTGAAAATCACAGGCTGTCGAGCTGCCTGACGGGTTTTTTCTTCTTTGGCACATTTTTCTGTGGTGGGCTGCTTGTGTTCACAGACAGTTACTCCTTTGACATGAAGTTTCTTTGCAGACCTCTCTGGAAACTCACTATCGACCATATTATTAAAAAAAAAATGAAAAGAAAATGAAAAAGCAAAAACATAAAAGGATAAAAAATTGTTTCCCTGCACTGAAGTTTCATTTCAGAACTTCTGCTGCACAGCGGATGTTTTACAATATTTACTTTCAAGCCTTGATGAATCACTTGATCTTTGATTTCTTTGATTTATGAAATAATACACATCCTTTGAATTGCAGGCTGTCACTTGGAGAGTCTCAAGAGGGGTAGGACAAAGCCTGTCATTTATGGGAGCCAGATCTTTTATGAAGCCACTGGGAGGAGATTTTGATCCTAATAGTGCTGTAAAAGTTTCCACTTCAGATTTATTTTCCAGACACCAGTCACCAGAATGATTTGTGGGAATGGAAACAGTGTATATTTATTTTCTGGATGGGTACAGTAGCTCAAGGTATGAATGGCTACGAATGACAAATCATTTTTTTGCATACTCTTGTCCCTTGGGGAAGCTCCCAACCCTGGGAATGGTCCTTGCCACTGGATTCACATCCCTGAGCCAGTAGAAATCTGAGCAGACAAAATAAAAGCAAAAAACAGTTTGATGAATTTATCTGCTTGAATCTCACCCTTGTGGAAAGCATATCGGATTGCACTGATTTCTGATCTTTCTCTCTTGTGTTTTTCAATGAGTATTAAATGTTATATTTATTTCATACGAAGAGTTTTCTGCCTTTACTGTCATATTTTTTGCAGCATTAAAAGGATCTGTGTGATCCACACAAGAAAAGCAAAGACACCATTTAAATATAGGCTAAATGAAAAAATTTAACACCATTTAAAAATGGGTTAAAATTAGGGGTAGGTACCTGTGTGTAATTCCAGAAAAACTCAAGTGCCAAGGCCAGAAAAGCCAGGAGAGAGTTTGTGTCAATGACAACAGTTCACAGCAGCTTCATTTTCAGTAGAAATGCCAATTGGAACAAGAGAATGATAAATTCATGGGGAAGATATTGCTGTGATTAATCTAACAGACACCTGAGGTCACTATTCCCTCACATAAAGTGGATCCAGGAGAGGAGGGGCCAAAGCCACCTGAGGAGCTCCTGAGACCTTCAGCTGCTCTGACCTTCCCAGAGGGGTTTTGCTCTGCTCTACTCTGGGGTGCTCGTCTCATTAGCTGTGCACATTGAAATGGAAAATTCAGAAATTTAAGCACAAAAGCAAACACGTTGTTTTACACATTTTTTTTAACGTTCACTCTGAAATTAATTTGGGATTCAGAGCAGTGTGTGCAGCTCCCAGGACATCCAGCACCTCCAAGGCACAAATTTATAAAAATACCCTCATTTAACTATAGCACTTTAGTAACAGCATCCAGCTGGCTGAATGGGAAGGGCTGTGCAATAACAATGAAACAGCTTTATGATCTTTACTGATGCCAGTTTAGTTTTTAAGAAGATTGTGGTGACAATCCTCTGTATTTTCAGGTGCTGAGGTCCTGAGCATTCCCACACTCCTGAGACTTTTTCCCTTCTTCCTATTACACCCAGTGAGAATTTGGAGGAATGGAGCAGTTCCCATTCAGAGAGCACACAACAGAATTGTGTCCAGGGCTTGGGGTGAGGAATTCGAGGCAGGGCTGTGGCCAAGGGGGTATTTAAGGATTCAAGGTGGAGGCAGCAGCTCCCCATGCCAGTGGTTTTGGGAGCCACGGGAGACATTCTTGGGCAGGAACAGACTGTGCCTGGGCTGCGTGTGAGATTTATTCCAAGCAGGATCTAGCTCCCAGTTCAGGTTGTAATCAGGTGGCAATCCCTTTGGGAAAGGAAGGCTTGCCTTGCTTTTCATGGATTGCCAGCTGGGAAGTTGCAAACTAAGAATTCCAAAAGGCAGCACAGGCAGAGCTGTCCCCTGGCTGCTGGCTCAGCTTGTCCTCTGGGATATGAATGGGAGGAATAACATCAGCTGATTCCACTGGGACATGCCACTTCCAAGGGCTGCTTTCTGTGAGTTCATCTGCACTAAATTCACTGGGATAATGCTCCAATGATTTTCCAGTTCTTGCCTATTTCTTCAGGTTGTTGGGAGGAATCCAATGAGCAACCCAGTGTTTAGCGTGAGCCACAAACACTGTCCCTGCTGAGCTTCAGAGACAGGAACAAAGAGAGCCGAAAAGAAACTCCTTTCAAATGGCTTGGGGACAGGGATCAGGATATTGTGACACTCCCCTCTGAGCTGATGAAGAGATGAAACATTGCATCATCAGCTCTAATGAGCTTCGTCACAGCACAAAGACCTGTGGTTTGCTTTCCTTTGGATGTGCTGTGTGAAACTTGCACATGGGACGTTTTTGATGGGGTGCAGGGATAGGAACTGCTGCCCTGTGTCAGCAGAGGGGGATAATTCCCAGTCCTGCTGAAGCAGCTGGATGCTCAGTGTGCCACAGGCAGATCTGCTGGCTGTGTGCAGGCAGAGGCACTTCTGCACTACTTCCTAAATTCCTGGAGCTTTTTAAAAACCACTGCTATGATGGTCATGGGGTTAGAAACGGGGGAATTTTTCTTAGTAGGTTTTATAAATCAAAATAACCCAAACAATAACACTGCTTGAATTGAGCAGCTGGAACAAGGACACATCCTAAATTTGTGAAATTAGATTTATATTGGATAATAGGGAGAAATCCTCCCCTGGGAGGGTGGGCAGGCCCTGGCACAGGGTGCCCAGAGAAGCTGGGGCTGCTCCTGGATCCCTGGAAGTGTCCAAGGCCAGGTTGGATGGGGCTTGGAGCAACCTGGGCCGGTGGGAGGTGTCCCTGTCCATGGCAAGGGTGGCACTGGATGGGCTTTAAGGTCTCTTCCAGTCCAAACCATTCTGGGATTCTATGGGAGTTGCAATTTGCAGGTAAAAATACTTTGCACGTTATGTCTGTTAAAAACCTGTACCTAAAAATTATGGGTAGTGTTGACATTGCCTAAACTTGCTTTACTCTGGAGACATAACCAGAGAAAATGCCAAAAAGCAGTTCGGGGATCTTTCTCCAGAATCCAACTCATATTCCTTGTGCTTTGGGATGTGCTCTGCTTGTCCTCCCTCCCTCTCTGCTTCTGAGGGTGGGGGGAGAGGACAGGAGTGTGGTGGAGGCAGGAATTGTGTGTTTTAGTGTGGATGGAAGAGCCAGAGATGGATGGTTTGTAGGGCAGAAGGAGGAGTAAAGAAAGGAGAATTTGATGTTGGAAATGGGAGCTAAACTAAATGGATACAGGGACGAGGGCAGGGCCACTGTGCCCACCCAGGGCTTCACCAGACCCCCTGAACATTTCAGCACGAATCACCTTACCAGTGGTGACCTAAGACATGCTGGATAAATGTGATGGCAGCTTGCTCTTTCTCCTGATATATTTATTATTTTTCTTTTGCTTGCACCAGTCCCCTCTGATGGCATTTGCATTTTAGAATCCTTCATGGAGATAAATGCTGGGGAGGAGATGGTGCAATTGCAGTGGGTTGGAGTTTGCTTTGCACCTCTCCCATCCTGTTGGCACACGCAGGACACGGCGAGCTGACACACGGCTATTAAAAGGTGTCTGTGCAGGTCTTGCTCAGCCAGAGCATTGCAAAACCAGGACTCCCTGCATGTTTGAGGAGTGGAAACTTCCCAAGCTGATCCCAATGCTGCGGCTCATTATTTATTTAGGAGGAGCTGCATTTATATGAAAGGCGATCTCAGCGAGCCTCGTTTTGCTATTGAAGATTTCTTGGGGAAAAAAAGCCACGGATCCAGGGCTGCTGCAAAATGCTTATTCCAGTTCCAAGCCCTGTGATGGATGGAGTGGCTTTCAGAGGGCATGGTAGTTTACAGAATCACAGAATCATGGAATGGTTTGGGTTGGAAGGGACCTTGAGGGTTCCAACCCCACTGAGATGGGCAGGGACACCTCCCACCAGCCCAGGTTGCTCCAAGCCCCATCCAACCTGGCCTTGGACACTTCCAGGGATCCAGGGGCAGCCACAGCCATCCTCACAGGGAAGGATTTCTTCCCAACATCCAATTCTGAATAAAAAGCTGATACTGAACCGGGTGTGTGGCTTTGACATATTTTGATGCCACCAAAATATATCTGTATTAAGGAAGAGCTTTTGGATCCCCAAATACTCAGATTATTGGATAGCATGGGAGTCACCTCTGGCCAGGTGGGAAAGGCTGAAGCACAGGGAGCCTTTGGCATTTTTGATGTGTCTCCACAGCACGTGTGAGGCAGCACAGACCACACCAACAGCCCAGTTCTACCTGCTTTCATCAAGTTGTGCCTTCAGTTCTCATGTGAGGAGAACTATTGCATAGGGAAGGCTAAAGTGGAAGTCACCTGTGGTGTGGAGAAAGCTCCCTGGGATGTGTTCTTTCCCTGGAGTGAAATTACTGGGACATCCCCTGAGCAAGGCACCAATCTGTCCCAAGTGGGACCATCTTTTCTCCAGCTTTTAGCTCCTAAATCCCTCCCTCTCTGTGCCTTTGGCAGATAATTAGTGTCTGGGAGCTACCAGGCTTCTCTCTTGTGCAATTTTGGGGCTGTTTAGAACACGAGGAACTGATAGAAGCTCTTTCCCCTGCCAGCCTGCTGGGTGAGGCCGTTGCTCCCCGTGTTTTAATGACATTGCTGCAATCCCATTCCAGCCCTCTCTCCATGGCAGGGCGATTATTCCGAGCCTGGCCTCACTTCTTTTGTGCCCAAATCTCCAGGATGTCTGTTTTACCCGCATTTTCTCCTCCTGTTCAATTTTTTGGGGGAATACCAAAAGCTCATAAAGATTCATGGCATGTAAGTCATCCTTGAGCACGACCTTGAAATAATGAGATATTTCTGATCTGCTCCTTGATGATGAAGCCAAGACAGGAGCTGCCATAAAAGATAAGGGAAGCAGCACCCTGGCTGACAAAATAGCTATTCCTGACACTGCCACAATTTACCTCCCTTTCCTCTCTCTTTGCTCAGTCAGTGTAAGAAAAGCAGAATCTCATTTTTTTTTTTCAGGTAGATGTGCCAGATTTTCCCTGTTCTCCATCGTGTAGATATTTCCAGTCCTGTTTTTTTTCTCTTGCCCATCTCACCACTAAGATCCATATTTTGATGCAAAGGGTACATGGGCATCTTTTTAATTTAATTTTTAAACCCAGACTAATGTGTGCTGGCCTTCAAGGGGGCCAATAATTTATATCAGGCCACATGAAGTAATTTCTACAGCCTATTTCCAGCTCGGAGCTTATTCAAATATAAAGAAGGCCTTGGTTATCCTGGCAACAAGTGACTGTAGTGGAACACCAGAATCAGCAGAGTTTATCAGCTCTTCCCTGTCCTGATGTAGCAACTGGTGAAATAAGGGTGGAGCAGGCAGGGATGGTGACAAGTGGGAGTTCTCAGAGTTAATTCTTACCTCCACCTGTGAATCAGAGCCTCCCAGCCAGGGAGTTGCCATGGAAGTTGCCTGGAGGTATTTGCATCATTGGGGCTCCTCAAATTCAGGCAAAAAGATTGCTTAGTCGAAGGGATAAATATGTTAGAGCTGATCATGCTTTGAGCCACTTTGTTTAGCTCAGGCTGAGTTTGCCTCCTGCGTGTAGGGAAGAGGAGCCTGTTTCATTTCGGCTCTTCCTGATGGAGTCGTGGGACAAGCTCAGATCCAGCCAGTCTTTCCCAGAAAGATGAGGGGAAAAGATGGGAACAGAGTTTTCTCCTCCTTCTGCTGAGGAAGCAGCGAGGCAGGAGCCACTGTGAGGCTCTCTGGGAATGTCACACTCCAAGGAAATCAGGACTCCATTTAGTCCCTGCTTGCCTAAACTGGGTTTAGTCAGAGACGTCGCATCCCACTGACCCCCGAGCTCTAACCTGCTATTTCCATCCTAACTTTGTAGTTAAAGGGATTAAAGTGCATCCAAATAGCTTGGCAAGAAACCTTCTAGTGCAGGGGCACTGGGGGTGGTCCTGAGCTCTGTTCCACCAGCACCAAGGGAAAGGTCCTTGGGGAGCTGTTTTTAACAGTCTGGGCAAAGGTTGCCCCGAGGGGCTTCAGGAAGAGACCTCTGGAGGTTCATGGTCTGGCCATGCCCATGTGGAGTCGCCCTCGGTAATGGCTTTGGGAGGTGAGCCATGAAATTGGCCAGGAAACCTTTATGGCAGGATAAATGGGAGCTTTGATGAAGTGAAATTAAGAAAATGAGCTTTAAACAAGAGAGGTATGGTGGTGGCCAGCTGAGCCCCCAGATCTGTCAGCACTCAAGTTAATGGGGCATTTGTACTTTCAGGGTCACTGCAGCTGCAAGGGGTTCATCTCCCTTTCTGCTTCTGTTGTGGTTTGCACTGTTAATTGGTTCTGTTTATTCTAAACACAGTCCTTTCATTTGGCCTTTTTTGGTGGAAAAACTTCCAGCCTGAACTACCATCAGTATGGTAATTATGGAGCATTTTATTACAATTAACATGGAGCAATAATGAAGCAGGAGAAAAAACAGTGCCCTGCCAAGGTGTTTTATAAGGACCTTGACATCACAGTGGAGCTGATGGCCACGTGTTGGACATACTGGTGTTACTGGGAGTTCCAAAATATGACCCTCCCTCCACCTTAAAACCTCTTTTTATCCTGTATGAATGGTTTCATCTCCAGGGATGAGGATTCCAGCACTGGAGCAGAGTTTCCCAAGCTGTGGTGTGGTCTCAGGCTGTCAAAGTGTTATCTCACCTCCTCTCTCTTTTAGTTGGGCCAAGAAGATGTTTCTGTTCACTGCTGAGTGCCAAAAACGCCTTGAAGTCTCCTGCTGGAACCCACTGATTTGGAATATTAAGTAGGTAGACTTATTCCAGCTTTTCCAGCAGCAAGGAGAAGTGAAAAGGGTTGGGAAAATCTCAAAAGGCTTTTTAGCAGGGGTCGTTTTCAGCTGTTTCTTTCCTTCCCCATGAATACCCCGTGCCCAAATCCTTTAAAATTTAGTAAAGCTGAAGAAGTCACTCAGAAAAGAAAAGTTTTCACTCGAGTAAGGCTGGAGGAGCCTTCCCAAAAAGCTGAAGAAATTCCCTGGTCTAGAAATTAGAACATAAGATCTCCATGGAGTGATGAGGGGGTGCCATGGCATTTAAATCACTGTATTATCAATTTAACAAGCAGAGTTACGGGCAGAATTTGGGAAAGATTTTTGGTTCAGCTTGCTGGGTAAATATTGGCATTTTTTCAACTCCAATATTTGTATTGTAACTTTCAGTCTATTTTTAGTCTATTTTTAGGGTCTGTTTTCATAGAAAATGTCACAGGTATTGCCATTTTCCATCTCCTCCAATGCTGTGGTTATCCCTGGAAGTGCAATTACAGCAGGGTAACAACTGGGATTAAACAGACTGAGCTTTGGCTCCCACTTGAGCCCAAACCACCCAGCACACACAGATATTTGTTGCCTTAATTTGAAACACAAAAATGGGGTTTTTTATCCCTTCCCCACCAGCAGAGACAGGAAATCTTGGGCTGGAGCACCAGTGAGGATGAACACGGATCCACTTCAGGACCTCCCAAACCTCACCCCAAAATATTTACTACAAAATATTCTGTCTGCCACAGCCTCAACCCAGCCCACACACATCCAGAGTATTTATGAATGAGCAGAAAACACAGAAGAGCTGAGTCAGGCACCAAACTATTGTTTGAGAAGAATAGAATTTAATTTTTATCTGAAAAAAAACTGCATACACATGTTCAGATCTGTTCAACCTTCACGACATGTCTTCGTTTCCAAACAGACTTGTGCTTTGAAGCGTGCAGGAGCCCACTGCAGCTTGACAAAGAACTTAAGAGGGCTTTTTATTTTTTATATCCTATAACTGTGCAAATATCATTGGAAAGCTATTTACATTTTCACCTCTCACTTCTAAGAACAGCAGCATCAGCTGGTGAGACGTGCACTGTGTGGCTGTGATTTATGATTCGGCATTCACATTTGATTTAGGTGCAGTGTAAAAACCAAACAGCCTTTCATTGTTCCAGAAACTCCCCACAGGCAAGGATAATAAATCTAATTTCTTCTCTACAAAGGGCATCTCTTTAAGCACTCAGACTTCCCTGCAGGTGTTATTCCTTCCCCTCTGATTCCTCGATCATCCCCCCCTGGTGCTGACATGCATGGCTTTGGTGAGTGGGAGCAGAAGGAAAAGATTTGGTTTTCCCAAAGAAGGCAGAGCACTGAAACACACCTGGCTTTGCTTCTTTCTGCCATCTTCACTATACTGCGAGGTTACATATAATATTTAAAGAAAACAAACCTATTTTAGACCATCTGAACTCAGATGCGACAACTTAGATGCAAACCAGTTGGATTTAAATGGATCTTCTCTATTCCTTTCTCTTCTAATTTCCTCCCCCATGCATTAAAGACTAGAAGTCAGTAACCAGGCATCGAGTGCTGCTGGATTTGCTCCTGTCTTTGTGTTCCCTGCCCTGCTCAGAGATGCCAGGGGCGCTTTGCCCCTGCACTGGGCAGGACTGGGGGCATGTGCTGTGCTCTCACCCCACCCCTCCGAGTCTCTGCTGCTTTGCACATGCCCCAGGGACTAAAACAGGCTGCTGGAAGTGGGAGCTGCTTGCAATGAGGTAACCGTGGCATTGTTGGGTGGTGATGTGTTCCCTCTGCTGATTCCAGAGGGGCAGGAACTCGGTGCCCTCCTGTGCTCCCCAGCTCTGGAAATGAAGCCAAGCTCTGTGTTTGGTGAAGGAGGACACGGTGTCTCCCTAAGTGCCAGAGTGCTTGGAGTAAACCCCTGACATCCCCCAAGCTGCAGGAGCTGCTGGGCACTGCTGGGGCAGGCTCAGTTGCCCACGGGCACGGCGCTGTCGGGCTGGGCCCCGAAGATCTGCGAGAAGAACTCCAGAGCCAGGCGGACGTGGATGGGCACGAAGACGTAGGCTGTGTACACCACCATGGCCACCACGGTGACGGTGATGGTGTGGAACATGGACTGCTCCCAGGGCTCCAGCACGTAGCTGCAGGTCACCAGCAGGTACTGGTAGTAGAGCCAGTAGATATAGTCCTTCACGCGCTTCACGTCCATCTTCGGCTCTCGGGGGTCTGGAGGTGACCTGGAACGACAGGGAGCTCTGGGTGACAGCTGCAGTGTGACCACTGGGACTGACTGTGCTCTGGTGACCAGCATCTCCAGTTTGGTAGAACATGTGGTCGTTACAGAAGGTAAATTCCAAAGAGAAAGGACACAGTCAGTGCCATCAGCAGCCTCTGCTGTCCTGGGGCACAGCAGAGCAGTGGTGAGCTCTGCAGGTGCTGCTGGCACTTGGTGAAGCTCTGTCAGCCTCAGTTTCCAGAGGGAATGTGGTTGCCCCATCCCTGGAAGTGTCTAAGGCCAGGTTGGATGGGGCTTGGAGAAACCCGGGCTAGTGGGAGGTGTCCCTGCCCCATGGCAAGGTGGAACTGGGTGAGCTTCAGCATCCTTTCCAACCCAAACCATCCTGTGATTCCATGAACTCCCACATTGTGACTATGACTTTGTTTCCCTGCTCATTCTGTGGTAGGAATTAAAGCCACATTATCTTACAAAGGCTCAGGGTTCATGTGGAAATCAGGGAAATAGGTAATTAAAGGGGAGTCTTTGGGTCAGCTCCCATATATGTGGATGGCAGACATTTATACCTGGAATAAAGATGAGTTTAAAAGTATTACCCTGTAAAAACTCCTCTGCTTCCTTCTGATAATAATTTCTATTGTTCTGCAATTGTTGGGAATAAAGAAAAGACAGCCTATGGAAAGGAGGGGGAAAAGAGTAATCTGAAATTGTAGAAGAAGTTTTCTCAGCTCATTCCAAAGAAATAAGACACATTAGAGATTAAAAGAGGATTTAATGGAAGCTACAAGTCTAAGAAAGGTTTTCCTCTCAGGTAATACCTTTAATGCATCCATTGTTCCCAGCTCCACATGGAAAGGGGAATGGCTGAGCAAGTATTAACTAGGAAATGGGGTTTGCCTTCCACTGTTTTTGGCATTTTAAATAATCTTTAAATGCAGGCTAAAACCTTCTATTTAGAGAAAATACAATGACAAGCAATTGTATGAGGCTTCGCAGAGGGACTCCTTTATTTTGGGGCTGAAGGACACACATGCTGCTCAGATCAGTAAAAGGGAACACAGCAGATTTTCCTGCTGGAAAACCTTCCAATATATCATTTTGTTCTCCACTTCTGCTGCCTAAAATGCCAGGAAGAGGGATGTCAGGCACAGGGAGCACTGGAAACTTGCAGCCTGTTATTAAAATAATGATGGCCACTGATACAGACCAGAAAATCTCACAGCCCCATCACCCACCCAGGCTTTCCTTCCCACCAGCCCTTCTGTGTCCTCCAACCACCAGTAGCTTCCCTTTACTCCCCTAATTCTCCCCAAACACTTCATTTTCTTCACTCCGATCCTCCCATATCCCCCAGAGCACATCTCCTGGACCAAGAACCTGCCCACAGTGCTTCTGGAGGACAGATCACTCCCACTGGAAATCCAGCAGTGACTGTCTGGGCTGGGAACACCTTTAATTGTAAGGGTTCAGACTGGGCAGAAAGGCCACCCTCTGTGGCTCCTGTCGTGGCATGAATGGAAGATAACTCCTTTCAGATAATTTATTTCATGGCAGAACTCAAGAGAGGCCTTAAAGCCTTGTAAATATTGCAAAGCCTCCAATAAAAATGGCCCAGCTGGCAAACTGTGACCCCCTGGGAGCCAAAAGTGTCTCTATTTAGCCCTTCTGCAGAAAGAGCAGCATTTTTCAATGAAGAGGTTAAGCCCTTTCCTCTGCAATTGGACTGAGAACGATAAGAGCCCTCTGATACTCTCTAGGATTAAGGTATTTACACTGGGGTTATACCTGGGCTAGTTAAACTCATACCTTCCTTGGGTAAATAGCTGCTAATCCCCACTGCTGCACCGAGGAGCTGCAAGGCTGGCTGGAGCACTGGCTGGGGGTGGTTAAAGCTCTGAGTTATCAGAGATGCACATCCACTTGGGTGTCACCATTCAGAGCTGCTGCAAGGGCCAGCTAAAGGCAGGGGAAGCATTCCCCAGGCTGATTTGAGGGATATCCAGCCAGGCTGCAGCCTCAGCACTATCACTGACCAGGAAACTGCCTGTCTCATGCAGGGAGACATGAATAAAGCATGAAATAATTCAAATGATGAGCAGCCCTTTGGATTTAACCCAAGCCCTGGTCACCCTTTCTCCAGCCTGGGGATTGTGTTTCCACTCAGCTCCTCCCCAAAGTCCAGCCTGTGGTTCTCTGGTTCTCCCAGGTCAGGGTGCAGGGGGATAACTCCATCCCCAGGCACTCAGACATCTGGAAAGCCAGGAAGAACCAAACTGCCTCAATGCAGAGGCTTTGTGGTCTCCTAATGAATGATTAAGGCTGAGATAAGTAAAAGCCAAGCAGTAAATGCCAGTGTCCTCACCACTAACACACTTCCACTGCATTTAATCTACCCAGAGACCTCCCCTGTTAGCAGGAGAAACACTGAAACACCAAGAGTGTTGCAGGATAATGCCATTCCAGATGCATCATTTATAAAGGAAAACACAGGAGGGAAAGGAAAAAGAGCCACCCTAAACCAGCTGCTCAGGAAATCAGAGACAAGACTGCCCTGTGCCACAGATCCCTCTGTCTGCATTCATTTGGGCTCATCTCCAGAGCTCTCAGGCAGCTTGACCACCCAAATTACCTGGAGCAATAATCAAGGGGAAGGGGACATCACTACACAAACTTTTGAGGCCAAAAAAATCTGCATTTTAAAGAGGACTCATCCCAGAGGGGCTTCCACTTCCCTTTTGAAGCCTTACTGTGTTTTATTCTGCTGCTGCTCTCACTCTGAGCTGAAAGGGTCCTGAGTTATTCACTCCTCACTTCCCAACATTCCGGAGCAGGAGACAATTTGCTCTTGTGCCATTTTAACTTAACACTCCTTTGTCTATAAATCTGGATTTAAATGTTGAACTGTGTTGTGCAAATGCCTTTCTAGAGGCCACGGGACTTTTACAGCCAGCTATGAGTGACATGAGGAGAATTCAGCTTCTCAAGCCATTAAGCAACATTCAGATTATTTTCAGCAATTCTACCTCCAAGCCAAGGAATAAAAAAAAAAAAAACAAACCCAAGAAGAGAAACCTGTAAAGCAGCTTTTACTGTTTTAAGTGGCTGCCTGATTTCCTTGCCTGTTGACACATGTCTCCGATTAGGGCAGCTGAAAAGATAAATCAGCATCCAAATACCCCAGGTTTCATTTCAGAGCCTGTCTAATCACAAAAATTGCTTTATTAATGACCTGGTGTTGAAGCTAGTTGGGAGTTGGAACCTGAAGATGCTTCAATATGGAATTTATGCTTTGAGCAACTAGGATTTGGGGAATTTTGTTCATATTTGAAGTCTGCAATTCTGACCCTGGCTGGACAGCACCTGCTGGGAAATTCCTGGGGAAAGAAACATTCTTGCAGGGGAACTGGGATAGACTGGTTTCCAAAGAATGCTTGAAAAACACCCGACACCCTCAGCAAGGAGGGGTTGGTTGATTTACACACAGAGAAAAAGGGTTTCCAACATATATTTAGGTCTGAGTTTATCTGGAGTGGGGAAAATTAAACCCTGGAAGTGGAGGTGGCCCAATTCAACAGGGTGTCTGATGCTTGGAATGTAAAGTAGGGACAAGACAAGAATTAAAACAAGCAAACAATCACTCCATCCCCCCAATGCAAAGATTAAATTGGCTATAAATAATTTCAGCTATTAGAAGAGGAATGGGTAGTCACCCCCGTGGGTATTGAAATATAAATCCTCTCTGCAAGTCATTTATCTGTAATTGCAGAGTGTTGAGTGGGTTTGTTCTGCTGGAACTCAGAACACCCTGATTTATCCTAAGACACCAGTCCTGACCCTCTTAATGCCAGAGTGATGGTGGGATGAGCCGACTGATTTTCTGCACACAGACACCTCTGAGGGCCATGTATTACTTTGCTCCTGTGCTCCAGGAGATATAAAAGTCTTACACATGTCCTGTGCAACCCCAGGACAGAGCTCTGAGCTCCTCAAGTTTTATTGCTTGACATGGTTCAGACATTCTGCACGTGAAAGAACATGGTTTGACTGTGCCCCTGGGGTTTTCTGGGCAAAAAATTCTTCCAGAAGCAGAAAAATACTTCAAGAGGGGACAGGGTGAGGCAGAAGGGTGTTTTCAGCCCCATTTCTGCTTTCACTTGCTCAGGAGAATGAACTCCAGCATCTTCCTCATCTTTAAATAATAACCCTCCTTCCTGCTGCCCTCCGTGGGGGGACAGAGGTGCTGTTTGGGTTCTTCTAAGTGTTCCATAATGCACACGAGACCCAGGATCTTTTTCTCTTCAGGAAGACTTCCTTTTACCTCTGGTGACTCCAGACAAGGCAGCAAAACTCTCCCAGGGTGGCAATGCCACACCTGCACAAAATCTGGCCCAACTTCCTCGTGTCCAGCTCTGAGCCCAAACCCCACCATGTCCATCCTCCTCCAGCAGCTCTTCTGGGCTCCCAAGCAGTGGTTTGGGGCTGTCATTTGGCTGCATCTCTACCAGGAGCACATGGATTCATGTCAGCTGGATAGAAGTCCAGCAGAGGATTGGGGCATGTGCTCCTTCAGCTGAGCTGAGCACACAGCTGGAATTATGGCATGGCCTGCAGTGACTGGGGAGTCACATTAAATGTGGTGTACAAAGGGTTGACCCTCAGGAAAGCAGAGGAGGATCTGCAGCCCCCTCAGGGATCTCCTTTGGAGGGAGGCTCCCAACCCAGCAGTCAAAGGTGGGCCTGATTTTCTGCCTCCCCTTCCCCTGCAAGCTGCTCCCAGCAAAGCCACACTTCCAAATAAATCCACTCCCCCAAACTTTGCAGCCTGGCTGATTTATCAGTGCACTCTCCTGTCCCTGCTCCGGCAGAGAAGGAAGAGATGCAGCTTCTCTGCTGTAACAACAACATTCTTGGAGCAGCTCTGTCCCATTTTCTTCCAAGGCCAAATTAATTTTTCAACAATTTTTGTGTTCTTCCCTCCTCTGAAGTTTCCTCAGTCATTTCCTTACGTAACTCTCTGCTCCTTATTGTTGCTGTAGAAATGCCTTCCTTTCCAGCCTCCTGAGCTGGAGCATGTTTTGGGCTCCAAGTCCTCTCCTGTGCCAGGACCTGCACCTTGGAGCAGACCTATGAGCAGCCCTGCCAGGGAAGTTGAAATCCCAGGAAAAGCTTTCCCTGTATCTTCAGTGTAAGAATAGTTTTGGACAGATACGGTTTTGAACTCAACTGATTCCCAAAATAACCCCCAAATTTGTGACCAGAGACCAGCACCAGGTTTAAATGGCAAATGCTTAGAAATTGAGAGTTCTCAAGGAACTGTTCCAGGAGCACCTTACAGGGGGTTTGGCTCTGCCCTGGGTGAGGTTTTGCCTTTCCTCTTGGTGACAAGTTCTTAGTTCCTGCAAAACTTGTGAGATTTGGGACATCACCTGCATCCTTCAAGAGGATTTCAAAGACCTTAAAGTTCAGAAGGTTGTGTAAACACATCACTCTATAAACAAAATAGCTGAGATGTTTGAGGACTAAAAAAAGACTTACTTTCGATTGTAGCTCTTATTTTATTCCGACTTCTTTGCTTTGCTCTGAGTCATTTCTGAAGCAGCTGAAAATAACAGCTGCTCTTGGGTTATATGTAACGTGAGAAGGTGAATACTGTCAGAGTTATGACAGGTATTAGTGGGAAACAGGTACAAAACTCTTGTGCAAGTGCATCTCCTGTGAGATCTGAGGAAAGGAAGCAGAGCTGCACCACACCAGTCACTGGCCCAAAAGGGGAAAAGAAAAAAATGAAGTGAGATCCTTGCAGCAGATAAGAAGTAAAAAGGGAGAAACTGATTTAACTGATTTAACCCCACATGTGCAGCAAGGAACAGCTTCCCTTCATCCCTCCCAGCGAGCAGGTTTGACCACAGAGAACTATTCATACAGAATACCCCTAAAATGAGGGGAAAGCAAAGCCACCCGTAATTTTTGGAGGGGAGACACAAGGAATGCTCCAGTCAGACAGCAGGGCAAGACAAGGCTCTTCAAAGCTGCAACACCCCGTGGTGCTGAGCTGCTGAAAAGCAACGAGTGGGTTCCCCAAGCATGATGTCCCATCCCAATCTCCTGGGCTCCTGGCTTTGGGAATGTTCCCCAGGCTTGAGGTACAGACCCAGCACAAACTAAAAGCTCCATAAACCCTGCCTTGGCAGGGCCAGGGATGGTCCTCAGCCAGCTGGAGCACCGTGTCGTGGTGCTGTGCACGTGTCCTGGATGCTCTGGGGGCACAGAGGAGATGGGACAATATTCCCGTGGTCCTGAGCTGCTCCCCAGGCACCTTTTCACCACATCTCCCATTTCAGCTGGAACAACATCAGAGTTCCCCTGCTTTTCTCCACCAAACCTGCACCATCTGGAAATCGCTCCGAGGACTTTGTGGAGTTGCTCTCAAGACATCGTTATTTGTACCATAGTCATGATATTCATCAGAAAAAGATAGCCAAGCATCCCAAATCCTAAAACCTCGAAATCCACAGCCCACGAAGTACCTCATGCTGACTAAGCAGAGCATTTGTTGCAGGGATTCTCCTCTCCACTATGCCAGCTCTGCTTATACAACAGGGAGGGAATGTCTTGCACCTGCTTCCCACTGAAGGATTACTGGGAGCCACCAGCAGGTCTAAGAAAACCAAAGAGGAAAAAAAATCTGCCAGCAGTGAGTATTTCCACCACACTGGTATGAGCAGCACAGTCACCTTCCTTTCAGCCTTTGTATTTCTGGGGGTGTGACTGGTCCCAGTAAACCCCCACCAAGGCAAACCATCCTCCCAGCATCTCCACCAGCACCACCACCTGCAAACCCCTGACGGCAGCAACAAGTCACAGAGCCAGGCAATGGCGTGGCGTGGAGGGGACCTTGAAGCTCATCTCCTTCCAACCCCCTTCCAGGAGCAGGGAGTGATTTAAGCCCGGAGGGACCTTGCAGAAGGCTGTAGGTCCGTCTGCGACGCCACCACCGCCTTGAAGGAATCACAGCAGAGAGGATCCCCCCCTGCCCCGGGCCTTCCCCCGCGCTCCTTACCGAGCCGCTGGAGCGCCGCGGGGCCAAGGTCACCGGCCCCTGGATGCGGGGATGCTGCGGGACGCGCCTCCTCCGCCGTGCCCTTGGGCGAGCCCAGCCGAGCGGGGACTGCCCGCGGACACCGGGCCGTGCGGGGCACCTGGTGCGGGCACACCGGGCTGCGGGCACACCGCGGCTCGGGTGCCCGGGGATGCGGGCGATGCTGGTGCCCAGGGATGCGGGTGCCCGAGGATGCGGGTGCCCGAGGATGCGGGCGCTCCGGGGATGCGGGCGATGCTGGTGCCCAGGGATGCGGGCGCTCCGGGATGCGGGTGCCCGGGGATGCGGATGCTCCGCGTTGCGGGCGCTCCGGGGCCCCGCTCCGCGCACGGCTGCTCCCCAAGCCCGGCGCTGCTTAAATACCCCCTTTCCCCCTCCCTCCTCCCCTCCTCCCCTCCCTCCCTCCGTACCTGCCGCCCCGCTCGGCTCCTCTCGGCCGCGGCCCCACGGCCGCTCCGCGCCCCGCCCGCTGCCGCAGCCGCTGCGCTGGGGCTTGCGGCGTTCGGGGGGTGGGAGGAGCGGAGCCGGGCGCGGGGAAAGCCGTGGGATGGAGCTGGCTGGCACCTCCGGCACGCCAGCTGCTTCCCCGGAGCTCGGTGTTTCCCTGGAGCCGGCGGCTTTTCCGAGCGCCGCCGGGATGCGGGATGCGGGGCGCGCACGGAGCTGCCCCGCACAGAGCCCTGCGGGTGCTGGCAGCGCTTCGTGTGCCACCCGACGCTGGAATACAGAGCTTTGGGATGTGGTTTGGGGCATAGAGGGGGCGCCGAGGGCTGCCCGGGGGCCGGCAGGTGCCTGGAGCATCCCAAGGGCTCCGTGGGAAGGAGCTGCAGCACGGCTGGGAGAAACGCGGCGTGGAGAGAGGGAAGTGGGGAGGGGATCACCATGGATCAGGTGTTTCCAGAAGAGAGAGCTATGGATGGGCAAGTGTTTACAGGACTTCATCTGAAATCCTGTGAGACACGACATGATGCTGCTGCCCACGAGGCTTAGTTTGCTGTAGTTTATTCTGTCCCAGAGATAAAAAAGCAGGATTTAGTGTTCTGCTTGCTCCCAAACAGCTACTTAAGAACTCAACTTTGCAGTATAAGCAAGAAATAAAAGTAACAGAAACACTGTTCAGTTTTGCCCTGGGGTTGGACTCGATGATCCCTGTGGGTCCCTTCCAGCTCAGCGTATTCTGTGATTCTGGGTGAATTCCAGGTATAATCTCATTCCCTAAGCAAAGTGGCCACCCCAGTGGCACCTGGGGTCACCTGCCACACCACGGGGCCACCGTGTCCCTGTCCTGGCACCCAGCGCTGTGTTCTAACCACAGAAAGCCATAAAGGAATGCAAGCTGTTTCAAAGGCCAGATGTAACTGCTGGTATTAAAGCAGCACTTCGTTTAATAGTTGAACACGTTTTTAATGATGCTTTAAAAATGCTCTTTCGTCAATTAATACCTTTAAAAGGCACTGCACAAACAGAGCTGCAGAGGCAGCGAATGGGCAGCCAGGATGTGAGGCTTTGCTTCCCAGCTCGTGCAGTGAGGGCAGAGCCTCTTGCTGCTGCTGCTATTTTTATGGATGTTGACTGTGGAACTGATGCCTGCTCAGTCTTCGATCTGAAGAAATACTTATGCAGAGGATTTGTTTTCAACTTTCAGGCACCTGTGCTCCTTCCTGGCTTGCAGAAGTGCACCCTGATCATCTGTTACTCTCTTGCTTCAGTCTTCCTGCTGATGGTCACAGAATGATTGAATCTTAGAATCATTAGGGAAAACACCTCCGAGACCCTCGAGTCCAACAATTCCCCAGCACTTCCAAGGCCACCACTAACCCGTGTCCCCAACTACCACATCCACAGGGTTTTGGAATCCCTGCAGGGATGGGGATCCACCCCTGCCCTGGGCAGCTGTGCCAGGGCTGGACAGCCCTTTCCAGGAAGGAATTTTCCCAATATCCAACCTGAACGTCCCCTGGTGCAACTTGATGCCGTTTTCCCCTTATCATGTCCCTTGTTCCCTGGGAGAAAAGCCTGCCCCCCACCTGGCTCCATCCTCCTTTCAGGTGGTTGTAGAGAGCCAGAAGGTCCCCCCTGAGCCTCCTTTTCTCCAGCTGAGCCCCCCCAGCTCCTCCTCCCACTCGTGCTCTGCCCTTTCACCCACGAGCTGCACCTGCCAGTTGGTTCAGAGGAAGGTTCAGTGTGCACAGAAATGTTTCACAGTTGCCTTTTGACACACACTGTCTTATCAAATGGAGAAGGATTTGCCTTACAATGAATTACAGATTTGCTGATAATCAAATGTTGTTTGCCTTAAGACCAGACAGGGCTGCAGGGGCCCTGCCAAGTGTTTCCAGAGGGAAGGAGCTCACCGAGTCAGAACTGCATCCTGACTGACTTCAGGATTAATAACTTTTATGAGAAGTAGGACAGGGTTTAATCTAAAGGAGGTTGTGGTTTGATTTATCATCCACTGCTGCCGAGGCAGGGAAGGCTCTTTCCCTTCACCCACTGTTTCCTCCTGTGTCTTCTGCTCCTGCCAGTTTTCTTCCTGACCTCAGGAGAAGCCTCTGGGCTTGCCCCTTGGAAGGAAGGAAAAGCAAAGAAATGAAACTGGGACAAAAAATGATCCAAAAAAAAAAAAAAAGGAAATTTAGAATTAACTTTTCTATTAGACCAGCTGGAGCAGCCAGGGTTTGCAAAGGAGAGACTTCATGTGGTCGAATAAATACATTTAAAAGCACATTTAACTCCTGCATTTACCAGCTGCGAGATGGCCCTTGGAGCTCCTTCTGCCTGGAGAAAAGAAGCCAAAAATCCTCCCAGTGCCTTAACACGAGGCCTATATAATAAAAGATGAGTGTAACCCCTAAATTAGGTCTAGCTGTCACCTCCCTGGGAGTCACCAGCCTCTTGCTCCAAACCTTCTGGAACCTCAGCCTCGCCTCAAACTCTCGTGCTTCTCATGCTAAAGAGTTGTTCCCTGAGTAAAGCAGATAAAAAGAAAGGAGTTTGTTTCCTTGTCTCCCCAGGGATTGATTGCTGCTCTGGGAGATCTGCTCCCTTCCTTGTTTGCCCACTGGGGATCTGTGTTAATTATTACTGGGGATTCCAGCACTGGCTTTAACTCCTGCAGGAAACATCCAGCTCGGCCCCTCGGGACAGGAATAAACCCCATAGCAGCCACAAAGGCTGCCAGAGCATTTATAAAGTCAGAACTGTGGTTTTTGGATCTTCCTGAGCCTGTAGGCTCTGGCACACCCTGCTGCAGAAACACTGAACCCAACAGGCAAGGTTCTTCCAGCCTGGATCGGTGGGTTGGACACCAGGGCTTTGGAAGTCAAATATTGACTGAGTCGTGTCAAGGTGCCACAGTGATGGTTTTAGCAACTCCTTTTCCTGGTGTGCACCTGGCTCCTGCAGATGGGAGATCTGAGACGTCACCTTCTTTCATGTTGTCCCATTTTGAAGAAGTTTATTTGAACTTTAATAGCAAGAGGGAAATAACTGCAGGGTCCTCTGGAGGTCTGGTTACCTCAAATCACGGAATTACAGACTGGTTTGGGTTGGAAGGGACCTTAAATCCACCCAGTGCCACCCCTGCCATGGGCAGGGACACCTCCCACCAGCCCAGGGTGCTCCAAGCCCTGTCCAACCTGGC
>JAXCLP010000010.1:1845625-1918430 GCA_035584035.1 Lepidocolaptes lacrymiger
CAGGGTTAGGTGGGATCTCAGGACAAGGTTCTTCCCCCAGAGGGTGGTGGGCACTGCCCAGGCTCCCCAGGGCAGTGGGCACAACCCCAAGGCTGCCAGAGCTCCAGGAGGGTTTGGATGATGCTCTGGGGCACAGGGGGTGACTCTTTGGGATGGTCCTGGGCAGGGCTGAGGGTTGGACTGGCTGGTCCTTGGGGGTCCCTCCCAGCTCAACCCATTCCATGATCCTATGAAATGGTGAATGTGCTCATTCCTTGTGTGAATGCAGAGCCAAAAAGAGCATTCTGGTCACATCCCAGGAATTATAAACCACCAAATTGAGCGGGAAGGTCCCAAAAGGGAGGTCCCTCCTCATGGCACTCTCTTTGGGACCACGGGGCTCCTGCAGAGCTGGCCCCATCCCATGTCCCTGCTGGCAGGTGGCCCATGTGGCCAAGCTGTGTCTGGTCCCCTGGGGTCACCCCACCCATGGCTTTATGAGCCTCAAAACTACCTTGGGACAGTTTTGCATCTTTGCTGAAGGTTTATATCAATATCTTTTTTTGCATTTCCCTTCCCCCCCATTGGAACAGAGGAAATTAAAACACAGAAATAATTCTGGGTTTGATTCTAAAAGTAAATAAAAAAAGCACCTCTCACAAGAGGCAGCTCTTTATAAATATTTCATAAAACATACTTTGTCTCTTCTTTCTCCTGCTAAAATACACATCCAAAGAGCACCTCATTCTAACCTTGCTCAAATGAATAGTGCATTAGTCTGCAAATGTTCACTTTAATAGCACTAATATTAGAGATGGAAACTGTTCATCTGAGGGAAGGTGGGAAAATCATGAAATAATCTTCCTTTAATACAATGTACCCGAGGGATTCTCACTTCCCATGGCTTGGGAGGGGTTGGCTGCTGGAAACCGCAGTGGCTGCAGAGGGAGTTTGATCTCACGTGTGTCTGGAGTGTTGATGGAACAGTCCTTGTGATGATTGAAGCTGCCATGATCTGCTCCCAGACGTGCACTGGGAGTCTCTAAGATTCCCAAGTGGATGTAAAAAGTGAAAAAAAGATTGGAGCCAGCTTGGTTGCCTTTCAACCCACGCTTTGTGCAGCAAGGAACTGTCAGCCAGGTCCCACTGCTGTATTTGCAGACAATTCCCTGTAAGGAGAGGGGCAATTCCGAAGCCATGGGAGCTCCTTAGGTGCACTCAGGTATTAAAGACAGATTACTTCTGATGTGCTATCAGTGTCAGAGCTCCTGTGGCTCTGAGGCAGTTCAAAGCTGGTTTAAAAAAGTCTTTAACAGAGTGAAATGCAAAGCTGTGAGATGTTCATTGGTTGTAAGAAGTCAAATAAAATACCCAGCTGCTCCCAGAGGGATGGAAGTCCCTTCCATACCCTCCCCAATGCCACATTGCTTGGCTGTTATTGCAAGTTTTATTTATGAAGTGAAACCTTGGATTTACTAAGATGATTTTGTTGATGTGGTTGTGTTGCAGGTCCCAAGGGGGACAGGGGAGATGATGGCCTGCCAGGTCGGCCAGGAACTCCAGGTCCTCCAGGTCCAAAAGGTTCTAAAGGAGAAAGAGGTAAAGCAGACGAAGGGCAGATGTTGTTGTCCTCATCAAACCCCACAAAATTATAACCCTGCATATTTTTCAAAGAAAAAGGGGTGTAGTGCTAGGATGGACACCTGGAGAGGTTTGGCTGGCATTACTGCAGGGACAATGACTCAGATGTGTCTTCAGGTGGTGCAAGAACAGCTGCTCATAAAGGTATCAGTGGGTGCCCTTGTTCTGCACAGGGTGAAGTCTGAGGTCAGTTTGCTTTGGGTGAGGGACAGAAGCAGCAAAACCCACGTGCATGTGCAGAGGGTGCATTTCAATTTATGGATCTCAGGCTAAATCATTTCAGCCGAGATGGAGAGCAATCATTACCCCCCAGGAGTGACCAAAAGGAGTGCCTGCCCTTCGTTTCAGGCTCCAGCAGCTCTTCCCTTCACCACACCCCATGGGCAGCATCCTGGGATTGCCTTTGACCCTGGGAAGTCACATAGCAAAGCTGGGATGGCAATTCCAGCCCCACAGTGCTGGGCTGTTCAGCCACTGCAGCCTCCCAGGTCTTGATTCAATTCTGGGATGAGGATTTTGGCAATCCTGGCGTGAGGAATGCTGGTGTCTTCTCCATTTTGCCATTGAGCAGCAGCACCTGCCTCCAGCGAGGCACAAATCCAGAAATCCCTGGAGTGAGGTGGTGTTTGGGGCTGTGGGACTGAGCCCACTGCTCGTGTCTGTCTTGTCAGTGAAGTGAGGGGCACAGTGTGTGCTGTGGAATGACTGTGTGCTGCAGAAACCAGCTCCAATTAATGAATGAATTAATGATGGAATGTCCTAGGAGGAAAAGGGGAGCAAGGCGAGCGAGGAGTGAGCGGGAGCCCCGGTTATCCAGGCAAACCTGGGCTGCAAGGTACGTGCCAGGGCCTGGGAAACCAGGAATTCTGCACTGCCCCTTCCCTTTGTGTTGGTGATGCTGCTCTGTCTCCAAAGAAACTCAATATTCCTGGTTTTAATCCTCTTTTCCCCCATGCTTTGCCCTTTTCCAGGTGAAGCTGGAGCCAAAGGCAGTAAGGGCAGCTACGGTTCCCCTGGACTGAAGGGACAAAAGGGGTCTAAAGGGGACACTTGTGAGAACGGGACCAAAGGGGCCAAGGGGGATAGGGGGGACCCTGGAGATCCAGGGGCCATCGGAGAACAGGGTGACAAGGGGGAAAAGGGAGACACGGGGGAGAAGGGATATTGTGGGGAGCCGGGGGGCAGAGGGGCGAAGGGAGACCGAGGGGAAGGGGGCAGCAAGGGGGAGAAAGGGAGCAAAGGGGACATGGGGGCTGAGGGTGTGCGGGGAGGGGACGGCAAACGGGGGGAGAAGGGTGAGCAAGGAACCAAGGGGGAGAAAGGGGACCTGGGACCTGCTGGCATGATGGGACCTACGGGCCCCAAGGGGGTGGCAGGCAGCAAGGGGGGCCGGGGCGCCCCAGGCAAGAAGGGCTCCCGCGGGGCCAAGGGCGCTCGGGGGGACCCCACGAAGCCCCTGAGATCGGCCTTCAGCGTTGGGCTGTCCAAGCCCTTCCCTCCGCCCAACGTGCCCATCAGGTTTGACAGGGTCCTGTACAACGAGCAGCAGGATTACAACCCTTCCACCGGCAAGTTCAACTGCAGCGTGCCCGGCGCCTACGTCTTCGCCTTCCACCTGACGGTGCGAGGGCGGCCGGCCCGGGTCAGCCTCGTGGTGCGCTCCAGGAGGGTGGCCAAGACCAGGGAGACCGTCCACGGGCAGGAGATCGACCAGGCGTCCTTCCTCACCGTCCTGAAGCTCAGCGTGGGCGACCAGGTGTGGCTGGAGGTGGCGCGGGACTGGAACGGGGTCTACGCCAGCACGGAGGACGACAGTGTCTTCACGGGGTTCCTGCTGTATCCAGATGTGGCTGAGGTCCATCTATAGATGTAGAGGGTGGAGGTGGCACTGAGAAACACGCTTTTGCCTCCGCCTGCCAGGGGAGAAATGAGCATCAGTTGGTTTAGTGGCTGCTTTTCGTGATCTTTTAACAAATGTTTTTGTATTTGCAATATTAGCTGGGTCGGGTAGAGCAGGGTGCTGAGAACACCAAGGCTGTGGGTTCCATCCCCATTCACTTAAGAGCTGGATTTGATCCTTGTGGGTCCCTTCCCACCCCGAATATTCTGTGATTCTGGGAATTTATGGGTTAGTTTTAACTGGCAGCCCCAAGAAGCAACACGTCCCTTGCGTGGCTGAGAGAAACCATTGTCCCAACACGAGCAGGGCCAGCTTGGAAAGGGGATTTCCCACCCCAGGCTTCAGGTTTGCAATAAGCCTATTCAAATTCTGGAAAGAAACTCCTTGCCTGACTGCAATTTTAATCAGGGCAGCTCCTGAAGTCCTTGCGTGGTCCCAAACCCTTTAGGAATCAGTTGTGATAAGTTGGTTTGGGTGCAGTTTGATTTGTAGGGCTCAGTCAGATGTGAACTGACTGAGTAGGGTCCTTGAAATCCCATGAAAAGATTTAAAGCTCTCCTGTCTTTGAATCAGTGTTATTTAGTACTTTAGGGCATGAATTATATAAAGGTTTGTCTGAAGGAGTATTAGAGCTATTTGATCACTGTGAAAAAAAAAACCCCAAACTATTGTCTTTAGGCAAAAATAAATCTGAAGCTTTCAAAAGTGTTGCTGTTTATTCTGAAAGCATTTTTAAAAAAAAGTTATTAAAATACATTAAACAAAGCCAAGTGTGTTGAGTAGAGTGAGGGGTGCTTTGGATAAACAGGGGTCTTTGTAGGGAGGGAGTTATCTTTATCTAATATCAGACTGAATTCACAATAAAGCCTGGAAAACATTGTTTCTCTACATTATTATTAGTTTCTCTACATTATTATTATTTTCTCTCCGTGGCCCCTCGGCCAAACCACGTGTGGTTTGCTAACCAAGTACCTTTAATGAGCTCAGCCCAACGCTGGGCTCAAAACTCACCCCAAATTCCCTGCCATTTTCAACTGGAATAGAAACACCTCCTCCTTTAGGAGAAGGCAGAGATGCCTTTGTAGGCTTTTTGTGTCCCTCAGAGCCCACAGGAACCTCCTGCTCAGAGGATTTCAGAGCTCTCACCACAGCAGCTCTGCTCAGATGAAGGAGAAGATCAGTGGTCCAGGCTCTTCCCATCCCACCTCCATCTGCTGCATCCTGGACTTTGTCCTTCCCTGCCTTCTCCCAGTACCCTCCCCGAGCCCATCTGGACTAGAAAACTTTAATCCAACCCATTTCCCACTTGAAAAATTCTGGAGTATTAAAAAGTCTGCCTCGTTTTGATGTTTTTCCTCATTTTTCATGCCAGCAGAACTGATGGAGGATGTGCTTTGTCTCCTTATGGAGCGCTGCTAAGAAAATGCCACAATATTTGTGCCATTTCCCTTCTGCTTCTCTTAGCACAGATTTGTTTGGTAGAGCTGTCTCCTTTTGGGGCTGCAACGAAGCATTTTGACTCTGGTGTAAGAAAATTAATGCTCAGGGTAATGCTGAGACGAGCAGCTGTTTTCAATAACTGAGGAAAATCATTCCAAGCTGACACAAGGCCAGCAAAACCCTTCTCTTCTGGCGTTTTCCAGGTGTTTTCCGCCCCTGGCTCAGATGTTACACAGATTAGCACCTATTTTTATAATTTTTTTTGAATTTATCTCTTTTACCCAGAGGATCAGCACTGCCCTCCACCAGCACCTTGGGTTTCCATGAGGATCTTCTTTTGTTTTGGGGCTTCCCATGAGGAATCTCCCAGCTGAGCTGAGTTTGCCCCAGAGCCAAACCCACCTGTGCATCCCGAGGGCTGGGCAATAAAAGGGATAATAAAGGGGGGAGTTCTGGCTGTTTTTGGGAGCAGAGACAAAAGCTGGATCCTCAGGGAGCTCCTCTCCTTCCCTCCTGGATTAACACACCGTGTTCCAGGTAAGGAACAGTTTTCTGTAAGAATTTGGGTTGAAAAATGGATGGATTTCGGTGCAGGAATTAATAACAGGGTGAAAAATATATAATATACATAAAATATACATAATTATCCAAAGGGAGGTGTTCCAGCAGAAACATGCCTTGTTTTTTTGGGATCTGTAACTTTGTTCACACCTGCTTGGCTGTGGAGAGAACTGGAAGGAGGAAAACCACCTTTTGATGTGAATTTAAATGGGTTTTATGTGGTCACTGCCAGTTCCCCAGGGCTTGTGAAATGCTGGAGCTCCTTAACGGGGGATTTGCTCTTCCATGAGGTCAGGAGGTTGGGTTTGCATTAACACTGTCTGTGATAGAGGTTCCTAAACTTTGGTGTGTTTATTAATAGCTGTGATGTCTCTTTTAGGGCAAATTTGAATAATTTTGTGTGTTTTAATGACTTCATTGAGTTGCTGTAGTTTTTTTGCAAATAAATCCCTTTTCAAGCAGAGGTGTTTCTGTCTTCAGGATGAGTTTCCTCTTGCTGTAGCCGGAACTTTTGTGCTTTGCCCTTTTACAGGAAATACCTTATATATGAAAGATATTAGGAAGGATGTCCAGGAATGAAGCTGCTTTAGGAGGGTTTATTGCTAAACTGTCCCAAGAGTTGCCTCTTGCCCACCTTCATCTCTGCACTTTTTTATTATAGGCCTGTAACTTAAGGCTGTTGCTGTCTAATGATAAATCAATTATCAGCAAATAAAAATTACATCTGTGCTGAGTTGCCCAAGGGCTGGAAAACTGTGAGGACCAAGTCAGAACACAAGCACTGGGGGTTGATTTTAGTAGGATTGGGACTCAAATGAGTAATACTCTATTTTATAGGGCCTGTGGAATATTATTGTCACCCTTCTAGTTATCCAGGTAAACTTCCCCTGCTCCATAACCATTTATCAATCCACAGGCCATTCCTGAATCTGTGGCTGGCTTAATGTGCTTCTTCATCAGTTTGGTATTAAAAGGGCACCCACCCAGGCAATAAAGGTACCTGTCTCTTTTTCATTTTAAAGTGTTGATAAAGTGCCAGGATAATACAATCATTTTATGTGAGCTAAATTGTTATTTTTTTCACTTTGACTCGTGCCCCCTATTTATATTTTTTTTATTCAGCTGCATAACAGGGCAGTAAATTGGCTTTAGAGATGTGAGATTGGGATTCTGGAGGAGAGCTTTATAAACACAAACTGAATAATTTAGATTCAGAGCCTTCCTGGTGCTGGTGAATATCTCTTGCTGGATAAAACTCTTATCAGGCTGTCCAGAAGATTTTGTCTTTAGTGAGTGAGGCAGCTCAGAGTTGGAACTGCAGGAGATCTTGGGAATGGGAAGAAACAGAAATTAAGTTCACACACTTCCAAGTCCTTAGTGAGGTTTTTGACATAAAATAAAAGACAGGAAATCTCAAAGCTTTCAGTATCTCTGGTGTGGAAATCACAG
Source organism: Lepidocolaptes lacrymiger (assembly GCA_035584035.1). Taxonomy (NCBI): domain Eukaryota; kingdom Metazoa; phylum Chordata; class Aves; order Passeriformes; family Dendrocolaptidae; genus Lepidocolaptes; species Lepidocolaptes lacrymiger. Next base: position 1,852,596 of record JAXCLP010000010.1, read on the forward strand.
CTCTTGAAAAATCAATGTTACCAACATTCAGGTCATGGTGACAATTTCAAGGGTTTCTTCTGGGGTCAGCTACAACAGCTGAGGTGATGGTTGTTTTTCCCTCTCAAACTCCCCCAAATAAAATAATAAAATAACCAGGGATTCATCTGCTTTCAGTGCCTCAGGGATCAGCATTTGGAGTACAGGGTGGGTGGTGTGAGGAGGTTATTGAGAAACCTCGAGTCCAGATACCACCTTATCAACCACCAGAGCATCTTCTAGGGGTTTGCCCCTGGAGCTTTGGGAGGTCTCTGCAGGGCTGGTGGGCTCTGGTAGAGCCATGGATTGACTGGAAGAGGATGAACCCAACTCTCTTCCCCTCTGCTGAAGCACCACGTTTAAATTACCCCCCTCTGTTGGCAGCTCCATAGCTCATTTCCCCACAGATTTTACATGTCCCAGTGTCATCCCAAGCCATGGACTGGAGGGTTCTGATGGAGGCTGATGGTCCTCAAACTGCTTTTGGAGGCTGCTGGGTGGGATGGCATCCCTGGGCTTGCTGTGCCTGCCCCTCTTTCCCTGCTGGTCTAAACCAGAGGGAATGGATGATGCCACAGGGAGAACTTCCTATGAGCTCCTGGCATGGGAGCACTGAATTGCATGGGAAAGCTCAGTTTAAATGTGTTTCCTTAGCCTAGTGAAGCTCTACTGCCTTTAGAGCTTTTTCAAGGTGGCTGAAGAGCACAGAAAGGTCTGACCATGACCACCAGAGAGCCCAGTGGTCCAGCTGCCATTCCCTGCTCTAAACACTGGATCAAACTGTCCCAGGAATGCAGCTGCAAGTGGCATTTTTTGGCACATCCTTCCCTTTTCCCCACAGTGTGATCAGCAGAGCTGTGAAGGAGCTCTCTCAGCAGCTTCCCCACTGGCCCATAAAATGTGAATAATGTGGGTCAGTGCCTTTATTAGTCCCTCAATGTGCCCAGCTCTGTTGGCTCCTGGTGCTCAGCAATCCATCCTCTGCTCGCCCATTAAAAGCTAAATGGGAGGAGGAAATGTCCCCAGGCTGGTGGGTTTCTGGCTCTGCCCTTCAGGTCCTGCATGGGCAGCTGGTGGGACAAGGTGATTTTTCCCCAATTTCCTTCATGCTGAAAGAATTGACTGATATTTAATCAATTCTGCTTCTCCTGGATAATACCTGGGGAGATGGGAGATGATGGCTTGGGACTTCCCTTGGACCTGGGGTAGGAAAACTGTGAATTCCCAGCAGTTTTGCCATGGCTGGCACAGCTGGAAGTGGAGGCTCCAACCTGCTCTGAGGCATTGGGAGGGAATAAAGTGCTGCTGGAACCAGGTTGGAATGTCAGGAACTTTGTCTTTAGGACAAGAGCATGGGGTTCTCTCACTGGTGCAGCCTCTTCTGGTGTCTGTTGTTCAAACACCTAAAATCCTTAGGGAGACAAATCTACAAGATTTAAGAAAAGTAAAAGCCAGAACTCTTATTGATGGAGAAAGGCTGAATCCATCAGGCCAAAACAGGCTTGGGGTGTGTTTAAAAACAGTTGTATCTATTTTGATGCCTTTTGTGTCACTGAAATGCATGTGTTTATGAAAACAGTAATTGGCTTTAATAATAATCATAATCTCAGCTTCCCTATTTGAGAATAAATATTTAGAGTTTTCATGCTCCTGGTGTGGGTTTTGGGCTGGGGCTCTCCCTGGGTGTGTCTCCCAGGCAGGAGTGGGAAGCAGCAACCAGAGGAATAAGTGGCTCATCCTTTTCCATTTACCAAGGAGGTGGAACCAGGGCAGGGACTGGTTTAACAGCCTTTCACTGCCAAGTGTAATCCCGAGGTCTGATGGGCTCCTGGAGAGAATCCTTAATCCTCTGTGCCTCTTTTTCCCCTCTCCTGCTTTCTGTGAAGGGTAAATGGCACCAATGCCTCCTCCCTCCATCCCCGTGTCCCCTTGCTGAATGAGGTGACAGCCTCCTACTCCCCAGGGTTTGCATCTGTGGATCTGGCACGGATTTGGGGGCAGGTGGGATCAGTGGGGTCTGGGAGCACACCCTGCTGTGCCTGTGCTGTTTCCAGCCCTGTGGGATCTGTGATGGAAACCCAAGGTGACCACACAGCCCTGCCACGAGAGATGGTGAGATCATCCCACCACCTCCTGCCCTGGCAGGGGAGCTTCCTCGGGAAGATTTCAGAGAAATGACTTCAGAAAAGCTATTTATTGCCTGAGAGAACCTGCTCTGTGATGATCTCCTCCAATAATTTTCATCATAAAACCTTGATCCATGATATACCCAGAATATCCTAACCCATCCAGCTGCTGATGCACAGCTGGGGACTTGACAGCCTCAGTTTTCCTCTGCACCATTTGGGGCCAGGAAATATTAAAATGCTGGGGAAAACACCAATATATGGACCTGGATGTTAAAAAGGCCAATACACTCAGTGCTTTTAAGTTCTCAGTCTTTGCCTCCTTGTGTTATAAATACAAGAAATGAGCATTTAGCAGAGCTGTCCATGCTTTGTGTTGCTGGGGCTCTTTTCTCTTGATATTCACTTTCCATCTCGTTCTCATCCTTTCCTTAAGGTTTTATTTTAGCTCTCTTGCTATCCAGATTTTTCTTCCCCCCAGGGCATATCTATTTGTTTGGATGACTAACTTGCCTTTCCTGGAGGAATCTGAATTTCTAAGTTGCTGATCCAAGTCTCTCCAATGATAAGTCGTTGTCCATCTGTTTGCTCCCTCCTGAGCTTGTGCTGGGAGCTGCAAAGAGGATTAATGGATAGAAAGAAGACGTGCAAGGAACAGCCTCGTGCCTTGTTTTCCATGTTCCTGTCCATGTTCCTGGCTGCTGAGGAAGGAGACCCTTGGTTAGATTTATTTTTCCACTTTTCATGCCCAGGTAACTTTCTGGAAAAGGGTATTCTCATTTCCCACCATCATTAAGACTCAGTTTCCATCCCTTGAGCCTGGCTGGCTTCATCCCAAAGCCACCACTTAAACCTGGAATCAACAGACACCTTTCTGCAAGTTCTTCAGGAAAACCTCGTGCCAAGCCAGGATGGTTGTTTGCACAAGGAGGTGGCTGAAGTTTCCTGCAGGATTTAAGCAAAAGGTTGAATCTGCTGCCAATAACTTGGTGGATGGTTTCAGGGACCAGATGAAAAATGGTGCTGGATGTGTGGTTGATAAAACAAGGTGTTATTGGCTGCAGAGATGGGATTTATTGAGTCACTCAAGGGTGTAAAAAGCTGTCTTAGATGCACCAGTGCTCCCCACCATCCCAGTGTGCCAAGGTTAGTTCCTGTGGTGCTCCATCCAGCTGTGTCCTTGGGTTGGGTGACAAGGATTTGGTAGTGCAGGGGCTACAAGGGTGACTGCCATGGGGGAGCAGAGACCCCACCCCAGGGCAGGGGGATGTCTGCAGGAGGCTGTGGTCCTGTGGGGTCCTGCAGGACCTCTGGGAAGAGGTCACACCAAAGCAGGGATGAGTGTGAGGAATCCCAAGCCTGAGGAGGAAGGAGCAGCAGGGACAGCGAGTGATGAAGTGACTGCAGCCCCCACTCCCTGTCCCCCTTCTCCCCCTGGGAGTGAAGTTGATCCTGGAAAGGTGTTTATAAGATGTAGTTTAATTTCCCATTACTCTCCTCTGATTTATTGGTAATAAATGTCCCCAAGGGGAGCCTGTTCTGCCTGTGACAGTGACACTTGAGTGACCCCTTTGTGTCCTCTTCCCAACCCACAAGCCTTTCCTTGGGTTTTCTCCCCCCTGCCCAGCTGAGGAGGGCAGAGATGGAGAGGCTTTGGTGGGCACTGCATGACCAGGGTCACCCCACCACACGAGCTCCTCTTTTGTGTTCCTTAACTAATTAATTAAAAGGTTAAATCCCATTTGCCAACTGATGGCTCGGGGACCTGTTTGCATTTTGAGCAGCTCTGTGCATCCCGTGCTGGCTGTCACTGCGTGCTCCACGTGGGTTTTGGGGATGCTGCAAGGAAGCAGGGACAGCAGATGGCAATGTGGTGCTGCAGACAGACCCAAAACTCAGGGAAATTTGGGGCTGGACCACCAAATCCCCGGAAAAACGAAGAGGAGCTCAGCTGGGAGAGCCCTGCCCTTGGCTGGTGGGGAGGGTGCACAGGGGGCTTTGTCCTGAGGCTGGGACCGTGTGAGGAGAATTCATCAATAATTAGATGTGGTTTGTGGGCTGCTCTGAGTGTGAACCTGCCCATGGGCTTGGGATATTCTGCTGCTGTGTCCATCATTCTGGGACTCTGTGCCCTCTTTGGTGGGGCTGGAGAGCTGGGCTTGGGGCTGTTCTGGTGGTGGGGCTCTACCAGGGGGTCCCTTCCTCCTAAAGAAGGTCATTTTATGACTTAATGCCTTGGAAACAACATAAAATGCCCAACTTGTATCTGCAGTGGGGGGGTTCATACTTGTCAGTGGCTCCCTGTGTGTATTTTAGGGCTCTTATCAAAGAACTCTGGGATTACAGAATGGTTTGGGTCAGGAGCAACCTTAAAGCCCATCCAGTGCCACCCCTGCCATGGGTAGGGACACCTCCCACCACCCCAGGTGGCACCAACCTGCCCTTGGACACTCCCAGGGATCCAGGGGCAGCCACAACTTCTCTGGGCACCCTGTGCCAGGGCCTGCCCATGTTTTACCTGATGTTTTTGCTGCTGCCAACCCTGTTTGTCCCCCCCAGCCTCTGCTTCACTTTTTGGGAGCCATAAAATGACCTGTGTGACACATGTCATGGTGCCATGGCCCCCTGGAGGTCGGTGTGTGTCTGCAGAAGTGTGCAGGCACTTTCAGAAAAGGTTGTGCTGAGAAATCAAAAAGGTTGATCACAAGCCTGCCCTTTATTTTGGCCTAAATGGTGTTTTCTCACAGAGGGGGTGTGATAAAAGTGTCAGTGGGAGCTCTGGATGCAGAAGGTGCAACCCTCAGCACGTTCTTAGTGTGTTATTTCCCAACCTCAGGAGCCCCAAGAAGTTTGTGACCACATGGGGAACTCCGTGCTCCCTGTTTTTAATATAAGCCTTGTGCTAAAAATGAAACAAAACCTGAAACTCCACCTTTTTCTGTCTCCACGTGTGCAAAATTAGGAGGCAGAGCAGCTCTAGGTGCAACAAACAGCTTGGACATCTCCTTGATTTGTGAGACTCCTCAATTAATTAGTCATCTGAGTATTATCTGCACCTGCAATTGATTTTTTGGATGGCAAATTAGTGGTCACAATGGAAGAGGATCAGAATTATTTGTGGTATTTTCACGTTAGCTGGACTTTGGAAATTCTTTTGGACGAATTGGTTATTAATGTACAAGTGTATCACATTTCCTGAGTCTTTCTGGATCTGAATTCTTTCCATCTCTTGTGCAGTTTCCCAGCTGAGAAGCACAAGATGACTGCAGGAATAACAGTGTGTTGCAAACACTGTAGGTGTGTAAAATGTGGATTCTGGGCTGGACTGTGGCCCTCAAAGAGCTCTGTTTTGGGGGGTTAATTCCTGCTATTTCACGCAAGCATAAAATGGTCTTTCTTTCAAAAACACCTTTTCTCAGGAGTGTGCAGTGCAATGGTCCTTTCAGCACTGTCAGTACCTCTCACACCAGTCTGAGCTATTTCAGAGCAGCAATAATTATTTTTTTCACCAGGAAACTCCAGGTAATGTTCTCTGCAATGTTGGGAAGCAGATGGGAGTAAGAGGAGATGAGCAGCTTGGGTTTGATTCACTGAAGCTTAATGGAAGTAACCTTAGAAGTCAAACTGTTTAAAGCTGGTTTTTCACACAGTTTATATGTATGGAAGAACAAATCCTGTCTTGTCAGGACACCCAAATGAGGAGCAGCAGCAAAATGTCTCGTTATGAGGCAGAACACAAATAGTGCCAGCTTAGAAGGGAAGACAGAAATGTTCTCAACATGAGGAAAGGAGGAATGGAGTTGTGTATAACAGGCTGAAAGCAGGTGTAGGGATCACTCGAGCTGAGCCAGGCTCTAAAGGACAGGAACACAACTGTGACCTTTAGCAAAAGCCCAGCCTTTACAAGGGACATGAGTTTTCTTCATCCCTCACTTGGTGGTTTGTAGGATTTAATCCCTGGCTCTCAAAGGTCACACAATTTCAGGGGGGAGAGGGTGGTTTGTGTCACTAAAATCCATAAAACCTGGGTTAGGATGAACTGTGACTCTGCTCTCCAGCATTCCTAGAGAATTCCATCTGTGCTTTTCCCCTGTGCAGGGGAGGGTCCCCCAAACCCACCCCCAGGTTATCATCAGGTGCTGTGACCAGGGATTTGGGGGCTGATGGGGCTGGAAATGCAGCTCTTGGGTCGTGTGTCTTGGAAAGCACCTCTGGGGGCTTTTGGGCCACCACCCAACCAAATCAGGGCCAAATTTGAAGCTTCATTAGGGCCTTGTGGTGTCACCTACAGAAGGTTGATTGAAATAATAGAAGAGGGGATGAAGGGTCTCTTCTCCCAAGTGACAGGATGATGCTCCAGGGCTTTGGGGTCCCCTTTGCCGAATCCTGATTCTCATCCCTGAGTTAGATTTTATAGGTGCAAACTGAGCACAGCTTTAACTTCCAGCTGAATAACAAGGATGGAAAAGAACTCCAAGCCATTAAAGCAGTAATCAGAGTTATAAACAGCCCTGCCACAGCCTCTCTGGCTATTTCCAAACACATCTTCCCATTCCTTAGTCCCTGCTGTTATCCCTGTTTACCTCCAATATAAATGTTTCCACTCAATTGGTTGTAATTGACTCAGTCGCTTTAAGGAAAACAACTTGGAAAGAGAAGTGCCTAAATATATTCTTTTTTTCCAGAGGTTCATAAAACCTTCCTAAAAGTAAAAAAAAAAATGTCCAAATTATGATCTGCTGTTCCCAACAGAGACTAAATTCATCTGCAGTGTAATTAGAGTTACAGCATCCCTTGGCAACCAACAAGAGTAATCAAGAAGGAAAACTGAAAACATCTCAGGCACTGGAAAGTTATTTTAAAACTAAAATAAAGCACTTGAACAGAAAAGTAGCTTAAAATAAAAAAGGGGTTTAGTGAGGAAATGGTTATATTCGCGTGTCTGATTTATTCTGAGTAAACAAGTTCTAATTGAAAATCCAGAATATCAACAGCCCCAGTATTTCAAGTGAAGCACAAACAGCAATATTTTTGCAATTGTAGGAATTCAGTGCAGATAGCACTTGGATTTCGGCTCCATGTGCCTCCGTCCAGGTTAAAAATGAAAGTATTCCAGAGGCAACACTCTATTGCTCAGTTAATAACCTGATTTTTGATTTCCTGGGTACTCTGGAGGTTCTGGAACCCTCTGGAATGGGAGTGTGCCAGCTGTGCTGCTCCAGATGTGGATCCCCTTGCTGGGATCCTGGGAGAGCCTTTTTTGGCTGCAGGAGTTGCTCAATACCCCTGGAAGGGCTGTGGTGACTAGAGAAAATAGGCATGAATAAAATAGATATAAAAATACATAAAAAAATCCAGAAAGACTTGATTGGACTAAACCAGAGGATGGGATCAAACCCTGAATTACTTCGAGCTGTTCCAGGTCTGTGATATCTGCCTTGTGACAGGCACTGCAACCAAGTATAAAGTCACAACCCACTTAATTTCTTCTTCTTGGGGGAGATGATACCGAAGTGAGTGCAGTTGAATTCCTGGGGTTGTGGGAGTGTTATTTTGTCTTCTCTCAAGTGGCGGCTCCACTGAAATGCAGGTTAGAACAAGGTGAAGAGAGCCCAGATCTGGTGTTGGAAGGAGGTTGATTTTTAGCCCAAGCTTGCCAGGTTGGGTGTAATTCCAGCAGCTGTTTTGCAACTTTTTCTGACCCACTTCCTCCTTGGAGCACTCCCTGAAGTCTTTGCTCGATCTAAATTATTTTATTTTCCCTTTCCACTGCTGCCTCTCCCCAGACATCCCACTTTTTATTGGTGTGTTATCTTTGTCCAAGCTCTTCTCCAGCTGCCACTCTCCTCTCTGAGGTTCCAACCCTCTCTTCCAGGAGCTTTTCATTGCTCTGCAGCACCAACTTTCCACAGGGTGGTTTTCCTGATTCTTTTGCTTCCCACCCCTGGCAGCCCTTCAAGGGGCTGTGAATGGAGAGGTGTCTTTGTGCCATTTGCTTCCTCTCAAGCAGAGCCATCTTTTTAATACCAGAGGAGTCTGAGGGGGAAACAAAATGCAAAGAATGACATTTGTGCAGGAGAGAAGGTGTGAGTTTTGTCAGTTCTCCCATTCAGTGGGATGTCAGTGCTGGGATGCAGCAATGATTGATTCTCTCTGCCATTCAAGTCTTCCTGTTACTCCAGAGCAGGGCAAAACAGAAACCCACCTAGAGCCATCTGCAAAGCACGTTTTTTGATTGCTTATCCCGTTCAAAAAAGTGATTAAAAAGTAATAAAAAGGTAGTTAAGCAGCAGTTCTTGCTGTGCATCTTGTTCCCCTGTCCCTTCAGGCTGTGGAGCACTGAGCTCTGGTTAATTGGACCCCTGCTCTGAATGGGAGTTCTCCTTTTTCCAGGGCACTGACAGAACATTCCAGCCCCTCCTGTGATTGATGTCAGCGTTGCAAAGCATTTACAAGTGATGCTTAAACCCTGCCTGTCTTATTTTACACGGGGATGGTCCAGTGCCTGGCAAGGCAGGGAAGGGCAGAAGGGCTGTTCTGCCAGATGTGCCAGCTGCCAAATGGCCCTGGGATCATCTCCCTGCAAGGGCTTCACCATCACAAACACACTAATTGATTAGTCCAGGCTTAATTCAGCTGGTTATGACCTTGGCCTAAAGCTGGACTATCTTCTACTGCTCTATTGTTTCATTAAGTGGTATAAACACATTCAACTTCAAATGTCATTTTACTTTTTGGTTTTCCTTATTGCTTCTGGAGTTCCTATTTCCTTGCTCTTCTCTTTCCACCTCTTCTCCCCATGTGCTGTTTCATCTTGGCCATGTTTTCTCCTGAGATCTACCATTTTAACAACTACAGAATCTTCTTCCAGGTCCTTGTTCTCCTGATGACATTCGTGTGACCCGTTCTCCTCTTGCTTATTGTCTCCAGGTTTTATTCCTGCCAGGAATGCTGTACTTAGCATTTAGTGCCTCCAAACTGCTTGTTTTGGGAGATGAGAAACTAATACTTCAAGGTGACTCCTTTGCTGTTCTGGTCTTATCGTGGTCTCTGTGTGTCCTTTTCTTTTCTTTGGTATCTTGTACCATCTCATGAAAAACCATGTGCTGGATATTCAGTCTCAGTGCACCCCAGGCTGAGCCAAGGTGGAATTTTTTTTCTCTGAGCTGCTTGGATACACTCCCAATATAAGCACGTGTCTGCTTTATCTTCCAGCCTAAACATTTCTGTATCTAAAGAGCCTCTGGAGGTGAATCCATAATCACTGTGGGCAAATTGGCCAGGAAACAGAACTCCTTCCCTCTTCAAGCTCTCTGAGAACTCCTTAAGATTTTCCTTGAGCTCACTTGAAAGTCAGTGTTAACTTTTAATCCATCCTCTGGATATATCCTTGCCTGTGGATTTCTTGTGTCAGGCATTTGAAATCCAGGGAATGCCTCTGTCTTTAACCCCCAGTATGGATTTATCCTGGGGCACCCCCTAAAGCCAATTTACTCAATTCCATTAATCACTAGAAAATTGGGGTGTGCTGAAGGTCTGACTTGGTTTTTACTTTTCAACCTCGTTGGTCTGAGCAGGATTACAAAGATTTCAGAGAGGGAGAGTGTTGATTTCTTTCCAGCAACTTTAAAGAGGATGCTCCTCATTCTGGACACATCATTTGTAGCTCATTAAAGCCACACTGTAGGCTTTTGTTATATAATCAATAAACCTAATCAAGTTTTATAGGAAGGGTGGATTTATTTTATGTTGTCATAAATTCTCCTTGTTTTGTCCATTAACATCTACAAGGTGCTTGAAAAGCAGTTTGCAAAAGGAACCCTGCTCTGTCCCTCACATCCAGTTTATCAGCAGGACTCTGAAATTTCTGGCCATGCCACATTAAAAGCAGAATTGAAAAACTTTGAGAAGCACTTATTAAATACATTCCCTTAAATCAAGCCAAGACAGACATCCCAGATGGGAACTTGTGCTCATAAACACACTTGATGCCCAAAGGCCCGAGGTGTGGATAGTGATGGATCATGCCATAAATTCTGATGGATATTAAAACCCCCAAACCACTGCAGTATTGGCTCTGCTTTTCATGCCTTTTACACCCCTCTGTTCTGCCAGCAGAGCAAATCCACTGGGTCTGGTGCCTTCTAGAAGGTGTCAGGGAAGTGGGAGTTCATTCAGCAGGGGACCATGAGCCTTTCCTAGTGGGATTTTATATGGAATTAATTCCAGGAACTGGTCCTGCTCTGTGTGTGACCCTGCAGTGGGTCAGGGATATAAAAGTTTGTGTGGTGCAACCAAGAGCAGAGTGATGTCCCTCCTTTCCAGCTCTGCTGGGGCTCCATCCCAGTGGATTTGGGCTCATGGACATCAACTGTGCTCAAAAAGAGCCTTAGGGACAACTTATTTTAAAGTGAGGCTCAAAGCAGATGAATTAATAAGGAAAATTTATGAACAATTTTTAAGTGATGAAGTGTCAGTGTTTTCTCTAAGAAAAATAAGTGTTTAAGCCATTTTATAAAAAATGATGCAATATGTAATCTGTGGTGTAAAAGTCATACTTTCATCTTTCATTCCTCATTTTTTTAACCAAATGTTGGGTTTGAAATCAGCAGATAGTTCAGAGCATGATTGGAGCTTGGCAGCCTGAGAAGGTGAGGGCTCAGGAATTGAGGTTTGTGACTCCCTCAAACATGTAATAAATCCCACCCATCCCAGTGTGGGGGACCAGGAGCACTCAGAGCTCTCTGCTCTGCACAGGACCTGCCTTGGGCAATGTCCCCTGAGCCAAAGCCAGGGCACTCTGACCTCAGGGCTGAGGTTTATCCACCTCCATGGAGTTGAACCCTCTGCAGGCATCATTAGTTCGGGGTAAAATGCCCCCCTAAGAGAAGTTGCTATCGCTCCGTGCAGATGATTTCTGGGCTGGGGCTGCCCAGAAGGGCAGGGTGACCTTTCTGGAAGCACAGAGCCATCAGCATCTTCTCCCAGACCTCTCCTGGGGCAGTGCTGTGACCTCACAACACTTTCTTGATGCTTTTTCTCATTTAGTTTTCTTCCTTTTACCTTGCTGGGTATGTTTTATTCTGTGGTCTGTGTTGCTTTTGGTTTTGGTCTCCAGTTCCATGAACTTGTTTGTGCCCTGTGTTGTGGTGAGCTCCCTCCCTCAGCCTGCCCTGGTTCTCCAGGCTCTGCTCTCGTGTGCTGGGACCAGTCCTTGGACTGTCTCTGAAAATGCCACATTGCTGGAGTGCTTTGGAAAGCTCTTTTGTCCATGTGGAGTTTGCTCAAAATGAGAAATGTGTGGAGAGAGATGTTTGTCATGGGGAAGGTGTCTGTGGCCAAACTTAGGGAGTCACAGAAAGGTTTAGGTTGGAAAAGCCCTCTCAGGTCATGGAGTCCAACCATTCCCCACCACTGACCCATGTCCCCAAGTGTCACATCCCCTTTTAAATCCCTCCAGGGATGGGGATCCATCCCTGCCCTGGGCAGCTGTGCCAGGGCTGGACAACCCTTTCCTTGAGGAACTTTTCCCAATATCCAGCCTAAGCATTCTGTGGTGCAGCCTGAGGCTGTTCCCTCTCCTCCTGTCCCTGGGAGCAGAATCTAATCCCTCCCCAGATCCATCAGGGACTTGCAGAGCCAGAAGGTCCCCCCTGAGCCTCCTTTTCTCCAGTCTAAGCCCCCCCAGCTCCCTCAGCCATTCCTTGTTCTCCAGTTCTGTTCCCTTCCCTCCACCCCATCCATGCCTTTCCTGGGAGGGGACCAGAGCCAGCCTTGCCAGCAGGTGTTGGGGTGTCCTGGTTTGCTGTGACCAGCTGGCCCTGTCCCATGCCATCTAAATGAGGAAATAATGACCAGAACAATTCCCAGAAGGAAAGTGAAGAGCAGCCTTTGGGTTGCCAGAGGAGCATCACTTACCCTACCCTTCCTGCCTGCTTTTCTGAAGTCCCTTTTGATGAAGAACACATTTCTGTGGGCACCTGGATGGCATTGCATGTCTCTTGAGCACTGATTTAGTTCAAGGGCAGGCTGAGGAAGAGCTGCCAAGGGGTTTCAGGGGCCCTTCTGCTGTGCAATATTGTGTCCTATTTTCCCAGCACCGACGGGTCGCAGACGTCTCACATTCAACAGCTACTGCAGGTTTTAATTGATGTTTGGGTTGTAATTTATTCATGGCCAAGGAGACACGGCTGGGGTATTAATACTCTGTTAATTGCTGTGTTTTCTGGGAGTAACTTGCCTTTTGGGGCTGAGCAGGAGCTGGTGGTGGCACTTGGGCTGTAACCTGGAACGATGTGACTGCTTTGATCCCCACCTTAAACCCAGGGCAGGTGGCCTTGGTTCATATTAACACCCCCCTCTGCTGCAGGGGCTCGAATTTTGGAAGGGACTGTACTTATTCTGAAGTTTTATTGGTGTATTTTTATGGCCCCTGGATTTGGGAAGGTCTTGGCTCTGCAGCTTCACAGGGAGCAGGTCCTGAGGTGACCTCAGAGTGCAGGAGAGGACTGGTCTGTGGTTTTAGCCTTTGGTGGCAAAACCCATGGAAAACCCTCTGGGATATTGTTCATTTTTCAGTTTTCTGGTTGTCAGGGGCTTTACCAGCTGAGTTCAGTGATGGCACTTTGATTTTAGCTGAATTTCCTAAGGTTCTGTTCTGCATGTTGAAGCAGAAAGATGCTGTTTGACAGGTAATGGATCATTTACAAGGAAAATTACTAAAATTATAAAATAGATACCACCTTAAGGCATGTTTTTAGGTGTTTGGGGTCTGTCTGGTAGCAAGGATTGAATGTCTTGAACTGAAGAGCCAGGTCCTGGTCCCACTTTTTGCTGCCTTTCCCAGCTGATAAAAGGGAAAGAAAATTCCCTTTAAAACCTTTGATTTTGATGGGCAGAGCAGAATTAAAATACACTTTGAGCAGAGAACTTTTGTGGCTCCCCTGAGAGTATTTCTGCAGGGGCAGAAAGCACATGGTTGATGGAGAATAAGCTGATATTTGGGAGCACCTCACCCATGAACACCCCGTTGTGCTGTTTGACACTTAATCAAAATCTTCACGGTTTAAAATATTGACTTGATCTTTTTTAATGTTGGGACTGCAAATATTAACTCCGTGTCGTGCTCTGGAGTTGAGATTTGGTTGTGTTACTTCAGGATAAAAAATTTACCACTTAACTAAACTTGCTTTGTGTCTCAGCCACGGTTTGTCAGTGGATCCAACTCAGGAAATCCCCTGAGGTGCAAGAGCTGCAAATAAAAAGCTGAGTTTTGGTTGTGAATTGATTTAATTAGAACCAGAACACTCGATACCTGCATTTCTAATAAATGTCTGATATGAATTGCCATTGTCACACCCATGAGGGTGGTGGGGCCCTGGCACGGGTTGCCCAGAGAAGCTGAGGAGTTAGAAAACTCCCAAAATTAACATTTGCATCCTTATTTCCCTAAAATTAGTCTCCATAACAATCTCACTCTACCAATTCTTGGAGCTTAAAAGAATAGTAAAGCTTTCCATCTTGCTGCCTCACAAGTGATTTACATGAAATGTGCTTAGCTGAGTCTGTTCCCATGAAAACCTGGAGTTTTCATGGATGAATAAGAACTAATCCTGCCTGGTGAAAGCACCACTGTAAACAGGAGCTGATGCCATTGCATCAAGGGGAAGCAATTATAATTAATGGCCAGAAAATTCCATTTCTGGAAAATATTTCTTGTCCAGAGGGTCTTACCCCTTTTTATTTATCTGTTTGGTTTTGACTTGTAAAACACCTGAGTGAAGCCAGACAGAGGTGGTGTTTTATTGAAAGCAGGAGCTGAATACTCTGGAATCAGCCAAATTTCATATAATTTAATTGCTGTAAATGCACATTTTCTCCAGGAAAAATGAGTGGATAAACTCTGCCTGCCACAACCAGATTGTCACTTTTTTATCAGGCACTGGGATTTATTTCTCGTTGTCTCAGTGGCTGTTTTGGTGCTTCAGATTTCCTCTCCCAGGTGGTGAGGTTTTCCAAGATGAAAAGGAGCTACATTAAGTTATTCTGGAGGTTTCCTTTCCCCAGCTCCCTCTGACACTTAATTCTTTATTAATGCTTGATTTATCCTTAGTTCTCCCAGCTCTTCTTTGTCTTTCTTCCCTCTGACACTCCAACATGTTCCTTTCAATGTTTTTGTAGATCAAAGCAGCCTCCTCTGCCTTTCTTCCTGTCCCTGCCTTTAAAACAGGTATTTCAATTAATGGGGACTGGAGAGATGAGTCCAGAGCACTGCAGGGCTGGGGGAGTTGAATTTGGGCATCTCTGAGTTTCTCCCTGAATTTCTCTGTGTTAATGGGCTTTAATTTTGTATTTTCATGGCAATCTTAGGGGATGCTTCCAGACAGCCAGAGAAAGCAGGAAAAGAGTTGAGAGGTTTTCGTTTTGAGGGTGAAATTCATCTTTCCTTGGCAACCAGCTCTCTGGGAATGCTGTTCCAGGACCGAGGGTGTCCAGAGGGAGCAAGAATTTATTCATGGTTCAGCCCCAACTGCTTAACTGAGATCATTTTACTTCATCAGAGCAACTAACCAGAGATAGGGGCGTGTTCTCCCTCTGAATTGCTGCACCTCATCAAGCAAATCCCTGAGAGGAGGGTGGAGGTGGAACCTCTTGCTCTTTCTCTGGCAGCTTTGGCCCCTGTGGAGCAATTCCACTTGGCAGTGGAGGCTGCTGAGACATCAGAAGGCAAAATAAAGATGGATGGGGATGATCTTGCCATGGCATCAAAGTATGCTCATCCCTTCAGAAAGCCACTGTTGATGAGGAAATAAAAATGCTTGTGGAGAAGGGATGCTTCCTCATCAACGGTGGCTTTCTAAAGGGATGAGCAGCCCTCAAATCCTTTGATACTGTGGAAGCATCAGTTCTCCACAAGCAGCACTTTTTCACTACCTGAGGAAAAGATTTAGTAGCTGAACTTGTTGGCAAGAAATGGTTTTTTACCTTGTTATGTTGTGCAGCTCAGCTCAGGCTGGCCTGTCCCTGTGTCCTGGTGGGGCATTAGGTCTGAGCATGTTTTTGGGTGTTTGTGCCTAGAAAACATCTGTCCCAGGTGGTCCCACATGTGCTTTCCCTTCCCTCCTTGTAGGGTCTCACCTGGCCCTGTTGAACACCAAGGAGAGTGGAAAGAAGGAATTTTAGGAGGCTCCAAATCACAAATCACTGAGCCAGGTCCAGCTCATGAGCCTGGTTTGGGCACCTGTGGCTTGTCTTGACTGGAAATAGGGATCTGAATGAGTGTGTTTGCACCCAGTCCTGTGGGGAGAATCTAAATTTGGGGCAAGAATGGGTAGTTTTTAAAATAAAAAGCTGAGAGAAGAGGCACTTTAAGGTACTGATCTGAGAAAAGAAGACTCTTCTTAGCCAGAGCTGTTGTGAGAAGGTGGGAATGTCCAGCTGTGCCCTGTTGGTGCTCTCATCTGAAAACCCTTGTGTGGAGCAGCAGCAATGTGGGATTTTGGGGGGTTATTATTCACCCACCCCGTTGGAATAGGGCAGTGGATCAGTACTGAGGTGCTGCTGGCTCTGGTCTGTGCTGTGGTGAGGAGGTGTCTCCTGGCAGGTAGGTCATGGATCTCCTGGGGGCAGCACTGGAGCAAAGCTGGAGGAGGGAGAGGAAATGTTAAGGTGGAAAACTCCAAACCCCAATCTGTGCTCACAATTCTCCCTGTTGTGAACAGTCAGGGGGTGGGTCAGACCCTCCCAGGACAAGGCTTGACCCCACTCAGTTTGATCTTCATCTGCTCCCCTCTCCTGACACAACCACGATGGTGTCCTTGGTTTATTTTTGAGGATCTGCTGTCAGAGTGGCTGGGGAAATGTGTGTGGAAGTTCTTGAACGTTATTTTTCCATTTAATTAATTGCTGCTCTGACCTGGTGTGCTGTAAACAGGGCAGTTATTGTCCATTTCCCCCCAAAAGCAGAGATCATGTTTGAATTGATAAAGACACCACTTCTGTAGCTGCTTTTGCTTTAGCTCGTCATCAAATGTATTTATTTGTTAGAAATTTGCCAGTAGGATCATATAGTCAGTCCTTTTTATTTTGAATTCCCTCTTTTCACCTCCAGCAGGAACCTTGTACTTGTGTTACATTGGTCTCTTCTTGCTTTCACCTCCAATTGTGTTGGTTCTGAGGCATCCTAAACCCTCAGCCTTGCAAAGCCAACATTTGCTGCCTCCGAAGAGTGAAAACCGGTGATAAGTGAGGTTGTAAAAAGTCAAATTAAATGTTAATTGATGCCAGGGCACAAAGCACTGAGGGCCCATTTTAGATGCAGGCACTACATTTATCAGACTTGACAAATTGACCACGGTGGTTTCGTGGATACTCCCAGGTCTCTTTTATTCCTCTTCATTTATTTAAAATCAGGATTGTTCAGGTGGGAAAGGGCCTTTAAAACCGAGTCCAACCTTAAGCCAGCACTGCCAAGTCCACCCCTAAACCACTTCCCTTAAGTGCAACCTTACTGAGAGTGCACTGAACTCCCTTGTCCAGATCACTGATAATGATGTTAATAATATTAGGAATGTGAAAGGATTAACTCTCAGAATTCAATCAGGTGTTAGAGACCATTCTCCTTTTCTCTCCTTTCCAGCTCTCTCTCCTTAATAACCTGAGATGAATCACAGGCATGTTAGAATTGCTCAGTGCTTAAAAGAGGTTGTAGAAGTAGGACAGATAGGTGAGCCCATGTTTAGGGTGTTTGCATTGGCCTCCCAAATAAGTAGATTTTGGGGAAAAAAATGAATAAAAGGGAGGCAAGGCATGACACACAAAACCCATCTTTGTTTTCCTGGAATGAGGTTCTCTTGAATTCTAAACCAACATGTGTCCATATTTGAGTACTGTCTGTTCAGCTGAGGGAAGCTCTGGAGCAGAACACAGCAAGACTCAGGCTCTGGTCTCCAAATTTTCAGTAGTTCAAGGCCAAACCAGCCTGAATTTCATGTCCTCAAAGGGTAAAATACATGGCACTTTCTCACCCCTTCACTTGGCTTGTCTTGGGAGCCCTTTGGGATCATTTCAGTGAGTAACAAAAGGGGGTTCTGCACTGGGGTTCTTGATGGAAACCCTTCCAAGGGAAGGTGTGTGTGGAGCTCAGAAGCAGATCCTTCTCATGCAAGTGAAGATGAGCAGCCACAGAATTTGGGGTTGGGTGGTGAACCAGTGATGGAGATGGTTCCTCTGGGAGCTGGTGGTGATGTCAGACCGTGGTCCAGGTCTGTGGTGTGGGACTGCAGCTCTCCAGCAATATCAGATACCCAATCCCACTTTAGCCAGGTGAAATAAGCCAGTTCTGGAAGCTGTGGGAGAAATTCAAGGCCAGTCCTGGTGGGCTGTTGGTTTTCCAAGCTGTGTTGGGAAGTGATGTGTGTTTTATAAAGGCATCGAGGTGTATCCACACACATCTCATAATTCTGGGTTGACAATGTTGTCAGTCCTTGCAGGTGTTCACAGGTATCTGAGATATTTCAATCCCAAGGTCAGTCCACCAGCCATGTGACAACCACCCTAAAAACTAATATTAAAAAAAACCCCAAAACATTAAAAATAGACACCCAACAAAGGCTTGAGGTGCCTTCTTGGTGAGTCAGTGTGGTGTGTTGTCTCAGCTGGATGCATGGAGAGTTCCTGGTGTTTGCAGGACCTTTTTTCCCCAAAAATAAAGTTCCCTGGATGTCTGTCCATGTGCCCTGAGTTGACAGGGGCAGAGGTGGGAATTCCTGAGTCCCCTTCCCATGGGATGCTGTGGGGACCATTTGCAGCCAGGTTTGGGCTGCAAGGAAACCTTGATGTGGCAAAGGATAAATTTATAGAGTCAGCTTTTATTTAAACTAAGTAGAAATGATGTGTTCTATACCCAGGTGATGTTGCAAGGCCAGTTAATTTTCCTGTAAACAGCAGGTTATTTATTTAGTTAGTTTGTAGGTTCAGTATTAACCTCTAAAGATCTGAAAATGCTTTAAAAAAAGATGTTTCGTGACCCTCTGGTGTGAGTTGACATCTGTAAGTCTTTTTATTCTTTGACTTTGTCATTGTGGATTCATTCACTCAAAATCTCGTTCCATTTCTCTAGTTTTTAACTTTTATGGCTTGTTTGCCTCTAGTTCATCTATTTTTCCATGGGTTAATTATGTAAATCTTCATTTCACACCTCCCTGGAGCTGGTTAACACCCCACAGTGGTATCTCTTATTTCACTTGTGTGTGTCTCCTGACACAAACTAATGGTCCATAAGGCCTGGGCTTTAAATTATTCAAAGTATGTTGGAGTTTTCCACTTGGTGTCAGGACAGGTTGTATTCAAGATATATTTTTTAAATACATTTTTCATGAGACAATAAAGCAACCCAATAATTCTGGATGTCAGGCTTGAAGAGTGTGAATAAATATGGCATGGAGTGAAAATATGGTCATTCTGCTTTCAGGTGTTGGGATATTTATTTATTTGTTTCTGTGCCTGTTGAAGTTTAAGAGGAGCAGGAATGAAATAAATTCGTTATTTATCACAGAATGGTTTGGAAGGGACCTTATAAAGGCCATCTTGTCCAACCCCCTGCCAAGAACAGGACCAAGTTGCTCAGAACCCAATCCAATCTGACCTCAAATAACCCTGATTCTTACCTTAATCAACAAATATCATAATTAACTCCTAAATTACTTGATGTTCAAGTGGGCAGGGCAGGATTTGGCTGCACTGGGGGATCAGAGTCCTGATGAGTTTGAACTTCTATTGGGACAGCACCAGGGTTGTTCTGAATCCTAAGAGAGTTATCCTGAATTCCAGGAATCTTTAGAGGCAATGGTTGTGTGCATTAAAATAAGCTGCATGTTACTGAAATTGATTTTAATTAATTTCTTATATATAGACTTTGTGATGTGAAGGGTAAAAATAAATAAGTCTCTTAGGAGGGTACATTTAGCAAAGTGCTGCAGCCTCTTGACCCCAAACTGGTTGGCAAAGTTACCTCTTTCACAGAATAATCAGAGCTGGGAGGGACCCACAAAGATCAGGGTCCTGCTCTGCTCAGAACCAAGAATTCCTGGTGCCAAGCCAGAAGAAACAAAGCCTGGTATTAGGGAATTATTGTGTTTTGGAGCCACTCAGTGGGATTTACAGGGCACAAGGCTCTAGATAGACTATTAGGGAGCAAAGGAGCCAAGTGGGAGGACTTTGAGGGGAAGGAGGGAGATGAGTTTATCCTCCAAGGAGGTTCCAGAAGGGTGAGAAACCACTCTGGGAACGATCTGTGCCAACAGGGCCAATAAAAGCTGCTCTGGGTAGTTTCTTCTCATGTTGTTTTGAGTGTCTAAAGAGGCAATTGATGAGAGTTTAATGTGACTTTAAGTGCAGTCTGGGCTCGAGGGGGCTGGTTGGACCCAGGGGGACACTCAGGAGAGGAACTGCCTTACATAAAGCACTGCCATCCCCTGTTTGAGCTGCTGTAGCACAAATTCTAGGAATGGTTTGCTTTTTTATAGTGAAATCTCAGAAATTCACCTTTTACACCATGATATCTCTGCACAGGGGATGTGCTTGGGCTGATCCTCTCCTTGTTCACTGGCTGAGACAACTGTGGCAAAGGAAGTGCCCTGGAAGTGTCCAAGGCCAGGTTGGACAGGGCTTGGAGCAACCTGGGATAGTGGGAAGTGTCCCTGTCCATGGAACTGGAGGGGCTTTAAGCTCCCTTTGGACCCAAAACATTCCATGATCTCTTATACCATCTCTTTCACTGCTTCCACCATGGACCAAATGCTGTGCCTCACAACCTGATAACCTGCAAGTGTAGGCTCTCAGACCAGAGGTCCCCTTGCACATCCAGATATACAAAGATCATGCTCTCTGATGACCATCTAAACTCTGTTGATGGTTTCCAAGTGCTTCCCAACCTGAATTTTCCAATACATCATTATCATTGCCAGAAATTAAGTGCAAAGTCATGTACTTTGGTTCTCTTTCCCTTGGACAAAGAGTAAAATGTGCTCTTTTCAGATGAGCTGCTGAGTTTTGCTCTCCATCATCCACCTCCCAAGTGGTGGATCCCAAAGCAGGGTGGGACTAAAACTGATCAGTAAGAGTTTTGACCCTTGAACTCCAGAAATTTGGGCAAGGTCAAGCGAGGAGAAATTTGGATCCCAGTCATGGAAATGCTCTCTGAAGGAACAATTTGTCTTCTGCAAACACCTCAGACAAGGTTCTGCCTCTTCTCATTAATCTTGACCCATCAGCATCTCTTCCACCATCCAAAAACACATCTTTTTGGGAATTTTGAGGGCACAATTTGAGGTGCAACAAACCATCTCTGAGATAACTGAGCAGTCCAATTGCTCTGGTTTAGCACCCTGTTGCTCAAAGTTATCTCTATCCTCATTCACAATTTTTTTTTTCTCCACTTGTTCAGGGCTCTGTCTAAACTTCCAGAGGATTTCCCTTGCTTGGAAAGCTGGATATCTCCATAAAAGCCCTGGAAAAAGCCATATAATCCTCTGTGTTCACCCAGGGATATGCAGAATTGAACCAGCACAAGCCCAGCTTCATTCATGTAGATTTGGTTACAAATAAATAAGTAAAATATTTGTATTTACCCTTCCCTTAGGCACCAACAGGGCGATATCCTGCATTAATTTTCCATGAGAGATGAGTTGAAGGTGCTTGTCTTGTTTCCTTCTACCTCCTTGTCTAAATAAATAGCATTTCCTAGTGCTAACATGAGATACATTGGGTAATGCCTTTCTTTCTCTTGCCTCAAATTTTATGGCCATGAGATAAAATTGAATTAATCTTTGGTAAAAGATGACCTTTTGAGCAGGTTCCCCGCTGAGTGTTTTAATTATTTGAGCAGGTATTCACAGTTTGAGACCCGTGAAAGATTGATTTGCTTGGAGTGTATCAAAGAGAGTGGGTCACATTAATCCCTGGTGGTGCCTCGCTGAAGTTGGTGCCAATTCTGAGAGAGGAACAGGGAAAATATCCAGATAGGAAAACCTGCTTTTCCCAGGGGAATCTGCTAGAAAATGCCTCATACTTGTGAGAAACTGTGGCTGCCCCTGGATCCCTGGAAGTGTCTAAGGCCAGGTTGGACAGGGCTTGGAGCAACCTGGGCTGGTGGGAGGTGTCCCTGCCCATGGCAGGAGTGGCACTTGAGGTCCCTTCCAACCCAAACCATTCTTTGACTGAGAAAAACAGTGAGAAATGTGTTACCAAAGAGCAGGGAGGTGTCAGACCACACTTGGTGCTAAACCAGCCAAGGAATGTAGGTGTAAGTATTCCCTCAGCTGACTTTTCCCTCTGGATGGTGCAGGGTGGGATTCTGTCCTCAAACATGGTCCTTGCTCACCCCAAAACACTCCCCAGGTAGATCCTCCCTGCCTGCAGAAAGAGCCAAACCCCATTTAGTCTCCAAAGGCTAAATCATGGAGCAGGCTTTCCAAGAAGCCAGTCATTAGTTAAAGAGGGGATAATTGGATTTAATAGGAGAACTGTAAAGGGTCTCAGAAGCCCCCCAAAGCTGTGAGAACAATGGGTCGTGTTGAAAGGGGAACTGTCAGTGGAGCTCCTCAGTGATGGGGTTTGGACCAACATCATTGAGGGTTTTCATTAATGACTTTGGCACAAAAGTCCAAATGTGCTAATGAAACCTGCTGATGACAGGAAACTGGGAGACAGTGTCAGCACTGAGTGGGATTGGATTAATTAGGCAGGATTAGGTGACCTCCAGCAGTGGAATGGTGGAATTAGGATAAAATTGAGTAGTGCAAGCATCCTGAAGGCTAATGAGATGAATCCCAGCAGCAACACCACGTGGAGCGGGACCTTTGGGGCATTTGGATGATCACAGGATGCTTTTGACCTGTTAATGTGATGGAGCGTGTTGTGAAAGGTGCTATCAAGTTCTCAGCCCAAACCTGTCTGGGATTGTGGTTCCCTCTGCTCAGGGAAAACCCATCTGGGGCTGGAACAGATGGCTGGAAATACTTCTGGCTGAGGATGGAGAGCAGGGCTGGTCCCACTGGAGCTGCTTGTTGAGATGAGAGCTGAGAGGGGATGATGTGGTTGCTCAGGGTAAGGACATGGGGGATAAATAAAAGGGGAGGAAACTGTTGGGGTGATGTTTTTGTTGGCTGGATACAGGGAGAGAAACAAGGTTTGAATAAATTGAGGTTTTGAGCTGCAGGAGGACTGGGGATGCTGGGCAAGGAGCTCCAGTGATTTCCTGAGGGCCAGGGCTGCTAAATGACCCCTCAAAATCCTTTACAGACACGTCTAGACAATGAGTCTGGAGAGCTGCTGGTGCCCCCAGAGCTCCAGGATGCTGAGGGACCACAACTCAAGCTTTAAGCCTGTCACTTCTGCACTCAGAGACAAAGTTCACACAGGACAACCTTTGGAAGGGCTGAGTTTCGAATTAATCCTGAATCCACCTGTGGTGCAGATATTTTTCCTATTTTTCAGGGAGTGATTTGCTGTAAATTGTTCATTTTATGGGGAGGGGGAGAAGAGGAAGGTTCATCTTGAGCACAGTGTCTGTTTTAGTGAGAAAGACTTAATGTTTTGTGGAGATACTAAAAAAAAAACTAGACAACCAGCAGATGGTTTCTGAAACACCATGAGGCTGGTCAGTCACTCTGCAGGATTATGACACATGACAAAGAAATCACAAATATTTGTAGACACATTTGGAGAGAAATGCATCCCTGTCTGCACCTGCCAAGTGTAGCTGCTCATCTGTAGGAGTAAGAAAGACAACTTGCTGTGTCTCTCTGTGTTTTAGTGAGTGGCCTCCTGGAACTCTGGGGCTCTCAGACTTAGTGTGGCACACTAGGACAGCCAAACATCCCAAATTAAAATAGCAGGAGAGAAGTCAACTTAGAACCTGGTGGTGATTTGGCAGTTCCATCCATTGTGCAGCTGAAAACTGCATTTTCTGTGTGTTGTTCTTCTCATGTCCCAACAAGAGCAGAGGGTTCAGAATCATGGAATAGTTGGTGGGACCTTTGGAGATCATCTGCTCCAACCCCCTGGCAAGGCAGGTTCATCTGGAGCAGGTGACACAGGAACACACCCAGGTGGGGTTGGGATGTCTCCAGAGATGGAGGCTCCATGACCTTCCATGGACAGCTTGTCTTGAAGGCTTTCAGGAATTGCTTGGCCTCAAAATTGTCCTGAGGGACAGGCAGCAGGGATGTGTCACATGCACAGTGGTCCTTCCTGGTGCTGGCAGGGTCACTCACAGCTCTGGGCTCCAGGACATGGTGGGTTTGACTCAAAAGTGGTGTTTGGACTCCTGGGGTGGTGTCAGGAGAAACCTCCTGGAACGAGGCAAACCCAGATGATTTCCCTGCCTGTCTCCTGGGGAAAACCTGGCACTTTTTGACTTGCCCAAATAGAACCAGTTATAACCCCGTTTGGCTAAACTGTTTTCAAATTATTGGTTTATTCTTATTGTAGTGTAATTATATCCTAACCCAGCTCTTTCCAGAATGAGCTTTGGTCCCGCTCTCCCAAGTAGGTTTTATTTGCTTTATGTAATTGTGGAGCTTCAGTTGCCTTGGCAACGTTAACACAGTTTTAAATTTAGCAACTAATTTGTTTTCTGTCACTTTGCTCTTTGCTGTTAAGGAGACAAGCTGTTGGCTATTAAATAAAACTTAAAAAGAAGGGGAGATAAAACATGTATGAAAATACAGTGTATAAAATATCAGGTGGCACTCCCTTGGAGATGAAGGGGAAAGCACTGGCAAGGCCAGGAGGGGAAACTCCTCTGACCCTTAGGAATGAAGTGGAAGCCTTTTTGGGGTCCTGAGGGGGTTTATATATATTTATATATACTTTATAAATACAATGGGTCTGCTGCAAAGGACTAGGAAGACTGGACTCCCACATTTTCCTGAGTTTGTAATCCCATTTCTGCCACTGACTTGCTTCTTTACAGCAGGGAATATCCTTGGCATCTTTAATTTTTTGGCTGAAATAGCAGCAATATGCAAGTTATCTGAAAATATCCAGAAGTGAGTTTTTATTCTTTCCCACAACTGAGAGTTCCTGGTGTTTGTGTACCCTGTTCTTTAAACCATTCCTGCTGGAGATCCCTAAATAATCTGTTCCACTGCTCAGCTCTCCTCAGTTATGGAAAAAAAATCCCAATATCCCACTCAAGTCTTCCCTGCTTCTCTTTCAACCCCTTTCTCTTGTACCATCCCTGATGGATTTGAACCCAAGCATCCTTTTTCCTTTATTACAGGAACATTTCATGTGTCTAAAAGCCTCTCCCAGCCTCTGCTCGAGGGTGTGTGGGATGCAGGGAACACCAGGATTAGGATTATGGGAAAAGCAGAGGAAATTCTCTGCCAGGAGCAATATCCAGATACCCAAACCAGCCCAAATCCCAAATTCAAGCCCTGTGTGACATCCAGAGTCTGATGTGCAGCTGGGTGGGATGAAGTCCAGGAAAAAGTGAGATCATTTATTCATTTTGCTGATGGAAAAGTCCTGAACTACTGAAATCAGATGGGGATTTGATGCATTTAATTTAATTTTCACCCCAAAATGTCAGGGCCACCTGGGACTTTTACCTGCATTTCTCCATGTGATGTGATTTAGGAAGCTGTGATTCACCTCCATAGCACTTTCCTTGTTACTGTTTCCCGCTTCACGTTGGGAAATTTGGCTCTGTTTCAGAAACAACTTAAATTTGTTTGACCTTGGAGGGATTTAAATGCCTTCTGGAGCCTAAAAGCACAAGCAAGTGTGTCCTTGCTCCAATTTTATGTTGTGTACATCAGATAAACGGGAGGCAGGGGGATGATTTTGTTGGTTAACTCTTAGTTCAGACTATTGGCTTAAAATGAAATTAAAGGGAAACTTAAAAAAGGAAAAGCAAGCACTCAAAACTTGCTGGTTGGTGTTATTGGGCAGCATCTTGGGCTGTTTCAAGGCTGAGCCAGTCTGTTTTTTGCTATTCCTGTGTTATATTCCTGTATTTTGTATTAGTAGGCAAAATAGCAAAATTAGATGGGGCATCATCTTGGAGCCAAAACTTTGTGCTCTGAAGTTTCCAGTGATTTTAGCAGGGGATTCCTCATGGGAAACCCATGGAAGGCATCACTTCTCAGTGCTCCCAGCTCCATGAAAAGTGCAGGAATCCTGGATTTGCAACAACAGGTCCCTGGTGCACGAGGCAAGAACGTGGGGTGTGTGTTTTCTGCTCCAAAAAATCATGGAAATCATGGAAAGGCAGAGGGGTGAACAGACAGTTCAGGTGCTCCCCACCTGTCATCAAGTTATTGGGCTGCTGCTCCTAAAATAAATAATGAAATGAAAATCAGGAGCTTGGCATTGTTATCAATAGGTGGGTCAGTCTGCAAATGGATAATAAAGGAGTGAAAAGAAGGGGGAATTATAAGTGGTGCAGGCAGAGATGGATTGCTGGGCTGAGCTGCTGCTGCTCAGCCCTGGTTTCATGGCTCTTTATTCACCCCCTTCAAATAGATCACTGGTGACAATTTAGGGCACCACTAAACGTGCATTGTCACTCTGATGTGCCAAATATGTCAGAGAAATAAAATAATAATTTCCCTCCGTTCCCTCTGGGAATGGTGTGTGGCAAAACAAGCTCATTTTCAAGGAACTGGCAGAGTTTTCTTTATCTCAACTGCTTTGTCCACTGTGGGGTTTGTGGGAGCTTTAATTTTCAGACTTTTCCCCTGTGGCTTTGGATTAAAATGGGATGTTCCCTTGGAGACAAAGGTGGTATTTTATATTACATAATGTGGTGGCTTCGGTGCTTTCTTTAAACAAGGTATAAATCAGTCTGGAATCTCTCCAGCAAAAGGGTGACTATAAAATCTTGATGTTTCTGCTGGAAAAGTAGGTCTTCTGGATTAACTTTTCTTTAATAAATCCCAAATCCAGGGATTTTTAAATGACTGGAAGTGCTGGCTGGTGAACTGACCCAAGAAGGTGCAGGTTTGGGTTGTGGGAGGTGGGTTTTGGTCAGCTCTGTGAAAACCTGAAAGACAATAGAACTTTTCATGGGATCCTGGAATGGTTTGGGTTGGAGAGGACCTCAAAGCCCATCCAGTCCCTAGGTAGGGACACCTTCCACTAGCCCAGGTTGCTCCAAGCCCCTTCCAACCTACCCTTGGACACATATAATTATATTTAATTTCTTTTATTCTTGGAGATAGATCCATACAGAGCCAACTAGTGTTCCAGAGCTCTGAGCACCAAGAGGGTGAAGGAGCTGAGCTTGAGCATCCTGAGAAGGGCAGCAGAGGGAGGGCTGGCATGGGATGCCATATGTTGTGGTTGATTATGATCTGTGGTCCTAATTGGTGCATTAAGCAATGTCAGGTTTATCTTTCAGGCTTTGATTTCTAGAGAAACAAGCAGCAAACAGGGTCGAGGGAAGGAATTTTGGGAGGTTTTGGTCCTGGAAATGTGAATTCAACTCAGACTAGCAATAAAAAGTGTTCTGAAGCAGCCTGAGTGTCACATGTTTGTGTCTGTGCAGGACAGGATGAAGTTATGGAGTCTAATCACAAAAATCTAAGGCTTAAGTGCTGCTTTTGCCTGTAGAATTGTCCTGCCACCTGTCCCCAAACTCCTCTGTCCAGCTCATGGCACCTCTGCTGCCTTTGAGCCACCTCTTGTTTGGTCCAGCATCTTCCTCCCCTTCCATGACTATTTTAAGGATGATGCTGCAGGCCAGGGACTCTCCACTGAGGAGGATTTAAGATGCTCTGGGATTTAATTGTGAGCCTGGAGTTGTAGTGGGGCCTCCATGGATGCTGAGAAATAAATATCTTGTACACAGAAAGAGTTTGCCCCACTAAGCATTCTGTAGTCTCTGATATTCTCTGTGTAAAAACGGGGGGGGAAAAGGCTGGAAAATTACTTTGTGAGTAGAATATGTTGGGCCATTTTGCTGTGCTCCCCAGGATGAAGTAATTGTTGGGTTTTTTTTGTGGTTTTGATACCCAAATGCCTTGGCAATCCCAGGTTATGGCTGTGTGGAGGACATGCTACCCTTAAAAAAGGTGCTTAATAATTAAATGTGGAGTTGCATCAGGAAAAAGCTCTTTGACACCCTTTTTGTGTGTGGTGAGGAATCTCTCTTTGTCCTTGGCTGGATGCTCTCAGGGGAGGCAGCTCACAGAGATCGCAGTCAAGATGTGAGAGGACAAAACAGCTAAATATTCATCCCCAAGATAAATTTTCCAGGGGAACCAGAAAAAGAAACGTGTTTTAGCTGATATTGTGCTTAGCTGGGTCTTAGGAGGCCGAGTTGAATCAGGGATGGGCCACTTGGTGTAGGACACTGATGCCACATTGGACAGAAAATGTGGCATGTGTCAAATTAATAGAGAGATTTTTCTCCTCTAATAAAACATTTCTGCCACCTTTAAGCCCAGTTCCTATGGCTAAAAGTCTGTAAATTGGTCTCCAATAATAAATTTGCAGTTTTGTTTTATTTGTGGGATGCCAACACAACACTATTTACAAAATTAAACAAACAGCAGTGCCTGCAATTCAAAGAATTAATATATCTACACTCAAAAAAACCCCAAACAAATCAGAGGGAAGTTGTTTGTTTGACAGCCATACAAACTGAATAATAAAATGGAAAACAGGGGTTTGAAGCTATTTGGCTGGGAATAATTTGAGATGAGGAGAGAGAAGGAGGGGAGGAGAAGAGAGAGAGGGAGAAGAACTATTTTAAATTAAATTGCAACTAAAATTGCTGTGTTCCTGCAGGATGAACTGCATGAGGTTCCAGGTGTGTGAGTATCAGTGACACAAATGTCCACCAGTGAAGAACTGAGGAAATTCACTTTTTAGAGCTTTAGAAATGATGCTGCTTTATTTTTATTTATCTCAATGAGTCTGGGTGAGTTCCTTTCCCACTTAAACACCAGGACAATACACAGACTGAGGTCTTAGGGCAGGATTCTGTGTGGCTGATTTTTTCTGTCCTCTTGCTGCTAATAAATACATAAATTGCCTGGCAGAGAACTGAGCTGGGCTTTTATTCCTATTCAGGCTGGGTAAGGAAGGTATTAGTGGTTCTCTGGGTGGCTGGAGCTGCACATGGACAGTAATCCCCACATGGATTCTTGCTGCCAGTTTGCCAGGAGTGGTTTTTTTAGCTTACATTTTATTCAATTAAAATCCACTCAAGGCTGGGCCACGCTGTCTGTGTGGGCCAACATCAGCCAGGTCCTCCAGGGGTTGTTGCAGGAGCAATTGTTCCTTTCTTTTGCAGAATGGGATCTTTCCAGGTACCAGAGTGGTTATTTATAGGAATATCTTCTGTTTTCTACTTGCAGTGCCTTTTGAAAACTTGATAATTTCTGACCACTATCAGAGTTTTCATTTATTTTACCCTGTATTTCTTTTTCTTTTGCTGTACTTGGAATTTCTGGCACAGCTCAGCACGTTTCTCAATCCCTTTTCTGACTGTTGCCGATGAGGATTTAAAATGTCACCAGGTCTGGAGCCAATATGGGACTGTACATGAAAGGAGCATAAAGGGAGAATAATTGATTAACTCTTTGAGTGTTTGCATCAAAACAATCAGAGTAGGGGCCATGAGTAGGACTGACATCTGTGTTGCAGTCTGAGGTTCCCAGTAAGATCTTCTCTCTCCTTTCTGAGTTTAATAAATGCCTCAGGGGTTGGGTTTGCTGAAATCAAGCAGCAGAAAAAACACCCTGCACCGCTGACCTCTAAAACACTGCAAAAAGTCCCTTCATAAAATATGCATGCCCAACACAGCGCTGTAATGATAATGACCCTCTCTAGCTTTATTCCATGAAAGATTTAGTATTTAGGGGCTTTAGTCTTGGATTATTTTTTTATTATTACTAGTGAAAAGAGTTCCACGTCTTTTCCTTTTGTATTTGTTTGTTTTTAATGAACTTCCCATCAGCATATGGAAGTGCCATGAAGATGCCCCGTGCTGAGGGCTCACTTTTGGGGCTGGTTGTGCTGCTGGTGCCCCTGGAGCTGGCACGAGTGGCAGGGCACACCTGCAGATGGCATTCTTGCTCAGCACTTCCAACTCTGCCGTGCTGATGGCAAGGTAGATCTGAATTTATGCTGCTGCCTCCCCCTGTCTGTGTTGCATGTGCTGTGTGTAATCCATCCGGGGCCCTGGTGTTTCTGCAGAGTGGGAGTGTGATGAGAAGTGCATCGAGCTGTCCTGATAACTATGGAAGTGATTTTTGTGCTGCCTGTGTCTGACACCGACACAATCTGTGGTTCCATACGTGTTCCCTGCTCCATCCTGCACTGCTCAGAGCTGCACTTTTCCCTGGCAAAAAGGGACTTTTCAGGTGGCAAAGTGGTTATTTATAGGAATGTGTGCTGTTTTCTCTTTGCACTCTCTCATAGGTGAATCACTGCACAAGAGTTACCTGGTGCAGTCACTAAATAGGATGGGCAAAGACTTTCAGAGCCAGGGCAAGGACTGTGGATCAGGGAATCATTAAGGGGGCTCCAACCTGGCCTTGGACACTCCCAGGGATCCAGGGGCAGCCCCAGCTTCTCTGGGCACCCTGTGCCCTCCCAGTAAATACATTTAAATCCAGGCACATTTAGTTTTCCAGCATTAGGGGATTCTGGGGATCTTCTCAGTTCTGTTTTCCCCAGGTTTATACAAGAAGTGATCTCATGGTTGGGTATCTCGAGGAAATGATGGAGCTGGGGTGGAGGTGAGTTCTGCTCTTCTACTCAAACACGATGGTTGGTGGAGCCCAAGGGTGTTTTGGATCCTTCCCTTGCCCAGAAGGAATTGAAGGGCAGGCCAAGTCTTGGGTGGCTGAGCAGCATTTCTTGGCACCATTCCCTCCTCAAGGAGCACCTCCTGAACCCCCTGAAGTCTGAAGAGATAAGGAAAATATGAAAAAAAAATATCCATTCCCAAATTTATTAAAACCCATCTATTTTTCTAAAGGAATGTATTTTTTTTAAACCAGCCCTGGAAGATTAAGGTGAATTCATTTCTCCCCATTTTTTCAGTCTTTCCTATTTTATGATCTAGGCTGCATTCTGGGAATATCAGAGAAATGCAGAAGAGATCATAGGAGGGAATGCCTGGGATAGCAGGGCAGGAATGATAATGTAATGCCTTTTTACTTTGGATTTTCATCTCGGAGCCAAATACGTGTCACATGAAAGGGGGACTCTGGTCCTCTGATAGCTGTGGTTGTGCTGGGACGCTGCTGCCCTTCTCAAGGTTGCAGCTGTGTGTGAACTCCAGCTGCGTTTGAAGACAAAGAGAAGGGAAATTGTTGAACCAAAGGAGGCAAATTGCCATTCCTTGCATTTGTTATGCACGTCGTCCTGTCACTGGTTTAGCAGGAGCCAAATGTATTCCAAACACAGGCTGGAGGAGCAGCACACAGAGCTGTCTGCTCTCACACTGCCCCAGCTCACACTTGGTTTGGTTTTTTGGGTATTTAAATGCAAAGACCAAGAGTCAGGGATGTCATGCGGGCTTGTGACATTCAGTGGCAGACACTGAATTAAAAAGAAACCCCAAAGAATATGTTGCTTTCACTCACACCGTGACTTCTGCAGCCATTCCTTATCTCTGGTAGGTGGAATGTTCTGGGCAGGAATATGATTTTGATAGTTAATGAATATTCTGGTACATAATAATCTTTTAGGGGCAAAAGTGATGGTCAGTGCGTGTTGAATCTTATCAAATGGTTCTTTTTGTCTTAGTGGCAGCACTGGGACCTCAGTTAGCTACTCTTAGACTAATCCTATCAGATTATTGATGCTTTTGAGAGGGACAATTTAATTTTTATTTTTTAGCCATGAGTGAGTAAAAGCTCCTTGTGCAGTGAGAAGAAAGGGGCTGGTAATCTCTGGAGAAATTGTGCTGTGAGATAGATTATACAAAAGAATGAGATACCTGTTCTGTAAGGGAGATAAAAATAATAAGTTGTTCCTTGTTTTATCAGGATCCTTATGGAAAGTTAGAGGTCATTACAACTAGTGAAAAGAAAACATGTGGTTGTTAAGCATTGGATGTGATTTAATGATTGACCTTCCACATGATGATATCATGGCTATGGATATCAGTGGGCATTGTTATCATGCTAGAGTAAGTAAATAAATCAGCAACTTGGGAAAAGGCTCTTTTTATGACTGAGAAGGTGAAAATCTGAGCCTCCTGTTGGTATATTTGTCTGGTACAGTGGGAGATGGATTTCCCATCTGCACAGTAATTCCTATTGGCATAGGGCACATGTTTCCCTGGAAGTGTCCAAGGCCAGCTTGGAGCCACCTGGGACAGTGGAAAGTGTCCCTGCCCATGTCAAGGAGTGGCATTGGATGGGCTTGGAGGTCCCAGCCCACCAGTCTGGGATTCTCTGATTCAGCAGAGAATTGTTCAGAGTTTTTATCCTGATGGAGAAAAGCTCTGCTAAGTTGTTGTGTCTGAATCGTTTTGGGAGAAAGACAACTCTTCGGGCAGCTTGTTCCAGCCTTGTGGGATTTGTAGGTCGTGAGCAGAAATGAGGTTGGCTCCACGACACTGCTTGGGGGGGCATGTGGTCAGGAAATCCATTAAAAGGCAACTCTCTCCTGTGCTAAAGAAGTGATGTGCATGTGAAATGCTGTCTCTGCTGATCTGCAGTCTGTGCAGCTGAAAGGAATCCCCTGGAGCCCCTTCTGTGTTTCAGAGGGGGGTGACCCAGTGCAGTCCACTTTTCCTGACACTGTTAACATGGGTGGGAGTATTTACTGATCTGGGGTTCACCCTCTGTGAACATTCCATGCACAGCATTCCTCATTACATTGGATTAAGCTCAGTTTATGTAGTTAGAGCTATCGAGGAGCTTGTGTGATTGACACCAAGAAACATAAGGTAATTTACTCAACAAGCTTGGCATTTCAGATCTTAATGGAACATTTTAATAGAAGCCCTTGGTAAGGAATGAGGAACTTCATTTAACAAAGTTTAAATAAAAGATGAGCTAGAAAGTGTGTGAAACTCCTGGAAAAACACCTGCAAGCTGCTGACCAGCCAAACACAGTTCAGAGTGTCGGTGCCAGTCCCAAATTCTGGTCTTAGGTCTCTGCTGGGGGTTAAAAAGGTGGTGTAGGTACGAAATAACATCAGGGAAGGAAAGAGATCATGAGTTTTTAAAATTTCTGGGTGCTAAGTCTCCTTCTCTGGGCACTCTGTGCCAGGGCCTGCCCATCCTCTGAGTAAAGAAGATACAACCATTGTAATTACAGAGAACGAAGGGGTTTTGCAGTGTTTGCTTTTCCCTTGCAAAGATAGGAGTGAGGATGTGCAGAAAATACCTTTCTCCACGACTGGAGGGTTATTCCAAAGGGCACTAATTCAGTTATTCCAAAGGTACATTTCTGAGCTGACAGGTTGGTATTTTAGTGCAAGTCTTAATTAAGCAAGTACACTTTTATAACATAAATATTACCGAAGATAAAACAGAAGCCAAAAAAAGCCCCTTAAAAGAGCAGCTCCTGAGTTCTCTATTCTGGTGGACATGGATTTTTGGATGCAGGATCTGCTGAGCAAGAACAACTCCCTGATTTCACTGAATTTCTCTGGCTACCGTCCTGACATGTTTGGAATTTGTGGGTTCCATGCTGGGTGATTTGTTTCAAAGAGACTTTCCAGCCTTTCCTTCCCTTTTGCCTTAATTTGGCACATTGTGCTGGTAATTAGCAGCGTTGGATACTACAGGAAATCACTTGATAGGACGTAACCCCACATCGTTCCTGACTAAATATGAACTCTGAATTCCCTTCCCACATAAAAGTGGGATTAATTTCCAATTCCCAGGGGTTGGCAGAGCTGTAAGAAATGCAGGCCGTGCTGTGCCAGTGCCCCTGTATTTGCTGGGGGTTGTGCTGGTCCTCTCAGACCTCTCTCCAACCTTTCCCCCATCCTTGGGCCCAACTCTGCATCCAGAATTCCAGTTTTTCCTCTTATTTTCATCACTGTGCAGCCCCAAAGGTGCTCCTGTGATCCCAGTGTTCCCTACGAGGTCCATGGCCAGGAGTGACTTGCACCTTGACACGGGTTGTAGAGCAGAGCCACAATCCAATCCCTTCACTCCAGGGTGACCCAAAGTGGTGGGGAGGGTGGTTGGACCTTCTCCTGGGGTGGCAGCACCAAGCAGGACATCCAGGCTTTCCACCCTGTGGTGTGGCCACTCCAGAACACCAACTCTACCCTGTCATTGAACTGGTGCTGCTAATTTATTCCCCCTAAAAGGGAGAAAAATGCAGATAAATAAAAACTCTGCATTTAAAAACCCAATGTGTAAAACAAGACTTACCATTCTGGTGGTGCTTGTTCAACTCAACTCAGTTTTGCTCATCTTTAATGGAAGAGCTGCTTTCTATTCCCTGAATTGTTGGGCTCAGTGTTGGCTTTGGGT
The DNA here is from genome assembly GCA_035584035.1 of Lepidocolaptes lacrymiger. NCBI lineage: Eukaryota > Metazoa > Chordata > Aves > Passeriformes > Dendrocolaptidae > Lepidocolaptes > Lepidocolaptes lacrymiger. Next base: position 1,886,209 of record JAXCLP010000010.1, read on the forward strand.
GCTGACGAGGCCACAGCAAACAAAACAAGGCTGTGTGCACAGGAGGATTTGGAATATTTGGAATATATATATATTCTTCTCTTCCAGCTGGCACTCTGTGATGCCACGGTGTGTAGTGGCACCGTGTGACATGTGTCAGCCCCTGTGACAAGCAGCATGAGGGAGTGATTGGGGATGGGGAGGGAATAAATGCAGGACTCGGTGGCTTTGCTGGCTGCAGTGAACTGTGCAGGGCTCTGTGCTCCACAATTCCATGTTTTATGCAAAAGAAGGAGCTCTGGAATGTGTTAAAGGAGCGTGTGCTCCAAACAGGTTACAGGGACAGAGCCAAAGGGACTCTGTGATGGGAGCAGGGACCAAACCCTGCGTGGCTGCAAAGATCAAACCCCAATATTTTAGGGCAAACCCCAGAATTTAATTGGTTTCTGTAGGGGTTGCATTATTTCCTCTTGAAGGGCATTTAGAGGTTGAGATGTAGCTGCAGGAAAAAGGGATTCTTTTTTTGTTTAGCCTTAAGAAAAAGTGGTAAAATTGCCTTTATTGGTTGGCTGGGTGTGATTTGTGTGATTGCATCTCCTGCAGCCCTCTCGTCCTGCTGAGCAGCTTGGCCCCTGCTTATCTCTCCTGCTTTAAAAGCACTTTTTGGGGAGCCTGCATTTCAATCCTTTCTGGAAAGATGTGGATCATGATACTGGTTTCAAGGTGGCCCATAATGAAAGCCCTAATTCGATAGTTGAAATAACTGGGTGCAAATTCTGCTGACATGTTTTAGTGCTTGGACATGTCTGATGGTATCTACAAATCAGGGAGTTAAATGCCTCTAATATACTGGTGCATTTATGAGAATCAGAGGCCAAAGGGAGTTTATTTTTATTTATTTATTTTTTGAAGTAAGGCTGCAATACAGCAGAATAGGTCAGCTTGATTACCTGAATCCATCTGTCTCTGTCTCCAAACATAAAACTTGAAAAATTATGAATAATCCCTGAAGTCATAAGATAGGATGGGGAGATGATTAAAATTCATGTGGAGTCCACCCTTCCTGCTCTTTAGTTTTTTTGGCCCTCCGAGTTCTTCTCTATTACTGTCAAAGATAAGTGTAAAACACTCTTAGGTTGAAGTGAAATTAATTTGGAAATTTCTACAGATGGATAAATTAAAACCCCATGAATTTGCAAGAGTTGCTGACACGAGGTGAAGAAAAAGACCTCCGTGATATACAGGACTTACGAAAACTCTTACTGAATCATGTGGGGGATAAAAAAAGGGCCTGTTATTGATTAAATGTGCACTTTATAACAAAAAATTCATTACCTCTGCTATGACTTTGCACTTAATGTGAAGGTGCCAAAATATGTGAAGTTATTTTCTGGGTTTTTTACCAGTGCATTTTGCAGCATGAAGCTACAAAAAAAACCCAATTACTGTCTCTTTAATGTCTGATCTATTTTGGATGTATTGTCTTATTTATTTACGGATTTGGGAAACCCTCTGTAGAATTCCTGCTCCAGTCAAAAACCCTTCACTGCTTTGTAGAGCTGCTGTTTGTGATCAAAGAGCCATCCCAGCCTCTCAAAGCCAGTGCAACCACCCCAAAAACCCAACTGGCCAATTTTTAGAGCTTGGATTCTTTAATTGACTTAATTAGAGGAGGCAGAGAGGTTTATTAGCTGTCGGTGACCACTCGTTCCACCAGCATCACCTTCCCCTGGTCCCTCCTCATCCTCCTCTGGGCAATTCTCTGGCTCTTCATGACCCTCAACTTGGGGTTTTTAGGTGGATAAGAAGCCACAGAGGACCAGGGTGGGTGGCACCAACCTCAAAAGGAGCATTTTTTTCTCTTTTACTGCATTGACATTCAGGTAACCCCCCCACTAGCACGGGGTTAATTCTGAAATGAGGGCATGCAAAACAGCAGGGCAAAGAGTTTGGCTTTTTATGCAGGAACATTTTTGCTCTCAAAGTTTTGCCTTGTTTGCTCAGGAATTAGCCCTGCCTGGCATGGAAATGAGCCTCGTTCTTGCTGGAAAAGAGGAAAAAAAAATCTTTCTAAGCTTGAAGGATTTTGTAATGAAAATGAGCCCCTTTTAGAAAAAGGTCAGAACATTATGTTAGAATGGTTTTTTGTTTTGCTGCTGGTATTTTATGTACTTTAAATAATCAAAAGCATCAGTACCTGACCAATAACCAACCCACCCAGGTGAATGTGAATGAAGCAGCTGAAAGATTTGACTCCAAAACTGCCAGTGGCAGAAGTGAGATTCTTTTTCTGTTTGTTTGTTTTTGTTTTTCCTGGTGGAAACATGTTTTATTTAGTCTTTGAATTTTTTACTTCCAAATGAAGTAATAAAAACTTGAGTGTTTTCTTCTGCATCCCAGTTTCTCCTGCGCTGCTGCTCTGAGTGATGGAGCCAAAGCTGAGCCTCACACTCTGAATAATGCATTAATTTCTCTGCAAGACATGGAAGGCTGGAGACTAATTTTGGTAAGGACTGTGCTTCCAGTTGCTTTCCACAGAAACTTTTTGTTCCAGCTCAGTGTCAGAAGGGCAACTCAGATATCCATGTGCAGTTTCTCCAGTGGAAAAGGGTGCAGGTACCCAAAGCCAACCAGAGCTTCCCAACTGGAACAGGTGCTTTGGCCTTGCTTTTGCTGGGATGTCTCCCTGGTTTGGAGTTATTTTATATCACTCAGGCTGGGAAACTGCTGGGTGAGCAGGGAAATGTAGGGAAGGGCCGTGGTGAGAACAGAATCTGGTCTTTCATTTGAAATTCAGTGGAAATGATATCTAAATGAGGCCAAATGGCACAAGCAAAGGGTGAGCTCCTAAAAATGTACTTTCAAGGGGTTCCTTTGGCTTGACTGATGGTTTTCCCCAGTTTTGAGAGCTCCCTCCAATGGGATATTGGCCTTGCTCCATGGGAAGGTAAACTGGAGTCCCTAATGGTCTTGGGATGCTCACAAGTCCCCTGCAAAGGCTCTCACAGAAGTGTCTCAGACAGCAATGCCAGAATAAATCCCAGCTGAAATCTTTATTAGAAAATGCAGGCATTTGGGCAAGGCTGGAGTGTTTGGTCTCCTGGATGAAACAGCCCTTTGATAAATCCTCCAAACCTGAGGATGGAGAGGTCCCAGGCAGATGAACAAGTGACTCCACTGGCTCTAATTTTAGCAATGTCACTGCTTTGACAAGTCCCTTTTGCTTCCCCCACTCGGATTGGGGAGTGTCTCTGTCTGGGACCAGAGGAGCTCTCCAGAAGGGGAGTGCTGAAGGTCACTTTGCTCTAATGAAAAGTGAATTTTCCTGCCAGCTTTGCTTGGTAGGGTCAAGGAGCAACTGACAGTGTTTCTTCTCCTGTGCCCGGTGTGGGACATCATTTTATGCAGGCACTTTGATATTTGGGATGGAGGGTTAGAGCTGTGGTCGTGCCTGGAGCTGATGGGACATGGTCCATGGTTATTGCCATGGAAGTCAAGAGGGCAGCTTGCTGAGAGGTGGCCAGTGATGTTCTCATGAGGGCTCAGTGGGAAGATCCAAATCAGTTTCCCTGTTTCAGAGGGAATTGGGGATTTTGCTTTCAGCGATGTCTCACTCAGATTTGGGAAGAGCGGGGCACATCTGGCAAGTGGCTTGTTTGTTTTTTGGGTAATTACCTTCTTCCTCTTATTCCTGACTTGTCTTCACCTTTTTTTCTTCCCATTTATTAGTGTTTTTTGCCCTCTCTTTAGTAAAAACAACCAATCCTTCATTCCCCCTTCCCAATTCTTCCTCCATTACTTTCTGCCTACAACACCCATGTGGCAGGAGATTTTTTTCCCCCCAGCCTGATTATTTTTGGGGGCTGGAACCAGAAGCTGTTTTCCCTGGATTAGCACTCCCTGATCCTAGCAAAGCTTTCAGGAGAGGAAGGAGCAGGAGGTGGCTGCTCCTGGCTGGAATTGCTCAGTGATCTGGGATTGCCAAGCTGCATTTAGTGGGTGCAATCAGTGGAAAATGGCAAATAGCAAGAAAGGCTTCAATTAAGAAAAGTTAAGCAGAATGACCCCTGAGCAGTGCAGTGTTTGTGTTAATGGGAAGGGAAATTGGAAGTACCTGAGGGCACACAGAGATGGGGAAGGGGCCACCCCAGTGTTCATCATGCTTTGCCTAATGGGCTCTGAGTAATTCAGCAAAAAACATTGTTTTAGCAGTTTACTTTGTGAAACTCTTCTTTTTAGTCTCATGCCTCATGAAATGGCCACTCTTTGGCTGAAGGTTTTTAGTGTGTAGAAGTTGTGAGGGACTGTTGGGGGTGGGTTTGAAGAGTTTGAAGACTTTGCCTTGGTCCAGCTCAGCTGTAGGTTCAGTGGAGCCCACAGAGCAAGTGCTGAGTTGATGTGTCTGAGGGTTCCCACCCACCACCCTGAGAGTAGCTGAGGCCCTTTGGGGTGGAAGGAGATGTTTTTCCTTCTTTGGGATGATCAGTAGCTCAGCTTTGACTGAGCTGGGAAAGGCCAAGGAGGTCAATTTTCTGGAGAGTTTTGATGTCCTTCGTTGTCCTTTGAACCAAATCAAACTCCTGTTAACACAGAGAGCTGCTTGTGGACTCCCAAAAACCAGCTCTGTGAGGTCCATGCAACCTTCTGAGACAGCTCTGTGGCTTAGCACATGTGGGAATAGCAATTTTGGGACCAGCTCTCTTCCGTAATTTAGTGATCTAGTACCAGGCTGAGCTTTAGGCTCTTCTGTACAGACTTTTCTACTGTGTTTCAAAGAACAAAACATCCTTTGAGGACCACACTTGGCTCTTAGAGCCACCAGAGGTTGCTCAGGGAGTTCAGGCTCCAAGGTGGGGCTTGTGAAGTCTGTTGGTGTGGTGGGAACAAAACAAACCTTTCTTTCTCTCAAGAAAACCTGTGGTTCAAAACCCTTCTGCAAACCTGGTCGTTGAGATTCACAACAGGACATGGGCACTTCTGAAAACCAGCCTCAAGTTTCTGACAAGTTTTTAATTAAGGACATGAAAGAGAAAGTACCAACTCCTTGATTGCTGGTCTGCTGGAGATTGAAATCCTTTAATTAGAGGAGCTTAGTTGGTTTGTTTGGCCATTCTGTGAACTCCAGCGCTTTGGAGGGGCCTCGTTTTCAATTTGGGGCTGTGTAAGGGCCACTATTTTCTACTCTCAGCTGACTTAAAACCCTTCTCCTGGTAAAAGCTGCCGGTGCCAGAAGGCCTTTTCCAGTTATTTTGTTTTAGAGTGGGAAGAGGGAGGATGTGGTGAAAGCTTTAGTGTGTGTGAATCGAGGGGTCTGTGCTTCCATCGCTGGCAGGGAGAGCAAGGAGTCAACCTTGTGGAGTTTTCCTCTTTTTCTCCTCCAGAACAGCCCAGATTTTGAAGGTGCAGCTCTGCGGGGGGGAACCGGGGCTGGAGGCTGTTTGTGATGCTGCTGAGAGCAGCAGAGGATGTTTGCTTGATGTCTGTGCTCGGAGCTACCCCGCGATTCCAGTTGGCTCCCGGATCCCTGCTGGTCATGGGCTGACAATATTAGAGCTCTGTGAGATGCCACGGTGGAATTGGAGAAGGATGAAAAGTGTTAAGAGCACAATGGGATGCGGATGCGCTCGCTGAAAAGCTGAGACTTTGAAGTGCAAAGAGGGTGAAATCTTCCCCTGTGTCGGGAACTCGGAGCAAGTCGTGTGGACCATGTAAATTCCTGTTAAACCATCAAAGTAAGGCTTAAGTTGAGCTCGAGTGAATGGGCCTCGTGCAAGGGTTCTGCCTGCAGGGAAACTTCACCCCGGCTGCTTCTGTTGGGAAAATAAGCTGTTTAGAGGAAACTGGGAAACACAATGCTAAGCCAGGCTGTAAAAAAAGGTATCTATTAGCCAGGTGTGCAAATCGGGACTCAAATCCATCCTTTGGTGCCTCAGCAGGGATTTTATCCTCTCAGAGAGGGCTGGGACTCTGCCTGAGCCACTCTGAGCACAGTTTTCTCTTCAAATGGTGAAAGATTGGAGGAGATAATGTGGGAGGATGAAAGAGAGCGAGGAAATGCTGTGGGAGAAGGAGGGGATGGAGAACTGGGAGCTGATGGAAGGGAGCAGTGCTGGGTTCTAGCATGGTCCCCACCTGAGAGGGCACTGATGAAGCTGAAATTGGGGTGCTCAGGAGGTGGCTGAGGGTCTGGGAGGGATGTTTAGGGATGTCTGGGAATTTTAGTGTGTTGCAGGGTGCAGCAGGAGTGGGGATGTCCTGAAATCCCAGACTAGCTCCTTCCCAGATGTTGGGCTTTGAGCAGGTAGCACAACTCGTCTATAGAAGAGAGAGGGGAGGATTACCCACCCAAAAAAAAACCCCAAAACCCTCAAAGAATGATGCAGGTGCAAAATTGTAATGAGGATCATTGCTGGCTAATACTGTTCTTAAAAAGTCCTAATATTGCCCCTAAAATTTTTGACTGCAGCATCTCAATAAAACCTTTGCAACTGGGGTGCTCTCTCCCCAATATAATCTATATATATATAGATATATTTTTGCCAGTTCATGTATTTCTTGACGAAAATGCCCAAACCCAGTCTGGGGGCTGTGCAGTACCAGGCACGGGCAGGTGGTGTCATCCCATTCCCACGGGATGGCAGCGCCGCTCCGCATCTCTCCACTCAAGGGTTATCCCGTTAATTCTCGCCTTGGGAATTGCGAAACCCGACAGCTTGGGCCGATAAAACAATGCCAGGAATCCTTCCCTGCCAAATTCATCAAGGCACAGAGACTTATCCAAAGCGACAATATCCGGGTCGGGTTTTTAAGGGCTGGTGTTAAAGAGCCCGAGTGGCAAATCGGGGTGTGAGGTCCGGCTGAACCTCTTTGTGCCGCATTAAAAGAGCTCCTGTGGGAGGTGAGGGTTTGTTCAGGGCCAGGAAAACATCCCCTGGGTGGCTCTGGGAGTGACTGGGTTGGGGGTTTGGGGTGTTTGCTGGGAGGATGGAGCTTGCAAAGTGACAGTGACAGTGTGGTGGTCCCTGCGTGAGGAGCAGCTGAAGGTTGAGGAGGAGGGAGTGGGGACAGGGAGCTGCTCTCTCCAGCTTTGCCACCTCCTCTTGGGTGGCTGGAGAGAGATGGGTCGTGTCTCACATTGCTTTGGGGGGATCCGGGCAAGGTTTAGAGTTCTTTGGAGAGAGACTGTTCACAAGAACATGGAGTGACAGGACAAGGAGGAATGACTTTAAACGGGCAGTAGATTGGACACCTTGTGCCCAATATTCAATCTGCAGAGAAGCTGGGGCTGTTCCTGGATCCCTGGGAGTGTCCAAGGCCAGGTTGGACGGGGCTTGGGGCAACCTGGGCTAGTGGGAGGTGTCCCTGCCCATGGCAGGGTTGGCACTGGGTGGGCTTTGAGTTCCTTTCCAACCCAAACCATTTCATGATTCTGTGAACTGAAGCCTTGGAATATCTGGAGAACATCACTGCAGTAATGTTAGTGCAATGCACTTGTGGATGGACTTGAAACAGTAAAAAGTCATTTGAGTTCTTGCTTATTGTAGGATTACACCTTAATTTGCCAATTATTTGTCCCCCTCAGACTGTTGGTTGTTGCTTTGTGTTTATTTTAGCTGAGGATACTTCAGGTTCATAATCTGTAAGTGAAAATAAGAGGGGAAGGGGCAGCAAGGTGGTGGAGCAGCCCCCAGTCATGGCCATGTGTAGGTTGAAGAAGTTGGTTCCTCATTTCAGTTGAAGTGAATTAATTGCTCATTAACTTGGGGTAGCTAATGTGTGCTTTGTCCACCTATCTGCTCATTCCAGGGCAGATGCAGAGCTGAACTGGATTAGAGAGCCCTTAACTCCTGCCCCCAGAGAACCAGACCCAGTCCATGCCTGGGAATTGCTGCTGATTTTTAACTGTGCATACTGAAAGGGTGGCTTTTTCCCCCAGGAAGTGAATTAGCTAATAACGAAGAGCAAGTCATCCAAAACCACATATTATAAAGAGTCTCCAGTGGTTCCTTGAAAATGCCACGATCCAGCTGGGCTGGGTTGAGCTCAGAGACACACAGAGCTGCTTTGGGACTTCCCAGGGAGCTGGGAGGGCACTTCCAGCCAGGCTTCTGATCCCAGTTTTACCGAAAACTTGGCAGAGAAATAAAGAAACAAGTGGGAGGGACAGTGGGAAAGGAAGAGAGGGGTTTTTAATACCAAAAGTTGAACAACCCTTGGGTTGAGGCAACAGGAACCACTCTAGAAGCTCTTGAGGTCTTCAGCCCCTGGTGGGTCTGGGCTGGGATCTCCCACCTCCCCTGGATCCTCACAGGGAAATGTTTTCAAGTCTATTTTGCCAATGGTTCAACAACTCATCTATCACATTAAATCCTTCCTGAGATTAATTTCATGTCCTTTTCATTGAGGTTTTGAGGGAACTATTAATCATCACGCTGAGACTCTTAACCAATTAATGGTTTTATTAGCTGTTATTAATCAAGTATTGTTTTGCTACACTCCTTATAACACATCATTTTACATTTTTTTACTGTATTTTACACCCAGCTTGTTGCATCCCCAATTTTCTTTATATTTCATGCAAAACAAGAAAGAAGAGATGCACAAGCAAAATAATGAGTGAATTTTTGTAATGCAAGTGCAGTTGCTTTAAGGAGAAAAATGCTTAAAAGTGGTAAATAGAGATTTAACAACAAAAGGGCAGAATTTTGAAACAGTGTGTGTATTTTTTTCCCCTCTGCTTGCCTTGCAGCATAGACATCAGGAGGCACAACCAAAGATGTCTTATGGCCTGACCCTGTTTCAAAGCATTTCCACGGTCTCTGGTTATACCTGGGAGCCCTGAGAAAGCAGATCCCAAGGTCTCACCAAGGACCAGGGGGCTGAGAAGGCACCACCCACTCTGAACTCTGATCCCAAATCTTCAGCTCGCATTCATTCCTAAGAATATTCTCAACAGCTCCTTCTGCTTTTCCTCACCCATGAAATTCCTTCTGCAGAACCAGCTCTAAGTGCTCTTTATCCATCTCTCCTCAGGTGGCTCCAGAGCATCCTTGGAATGCCAAGAACCTTTGGAGCTGCTGTGTCAACAGACAGGAAAAAAACTCAGGCTGGATTTGCAGAGGGAATGTTTTTTTCTGGGGACGTGGAAAACCATCTCTGCATGTTAAACAGCTTATTAGTGGCTGATAAATTGCAGGGCAAAAGAAAATTTGGTTGAAAACAGGCTCTCCCTTCCCCCTGTTGGTAAGTGAGATGTGGCCCTGACCACGTCTGTGTGTGACACCTCAAGGACACAGTGCTGAGCATGTCAGAAAGTTTGGGAGTTGCTTGCTGTGATCACTGATAAATGAATTAAGCTTCTTTTAAAAGTGATGGAAATGGCCTATTTATAGTTGAGAGCATATTTACAAACATCACAGGGAAACTGCAATTACATTTTCAGTTTAAAAATGTCGTCTCTGCTGACCTTTTGCTGCTTTCTCGTGCCCTCTGGAGCAGAATGAACTCCCCACGAGTGCCAGGCTGGCAACTTGAGCACTTTTGGGGTCACTTTGCAGAGCAGAAGCTCTGGCAGAACAACCTTGACCTTCCACCATTTATCTGCCAGGAAACTCTCCTTGCTGCTGTGGGAAGAGAGAGCAACAAACCCCAGCTGTACTCACACAGTCATGGAATGGTTTGGGATGGAAAGGACCTTGAAAATGATCTCATTCCATGGGCAGGGACACTTTCCACCAGACCAGGTTGCTCCAAGCTCTGTCCAGCCCTTCCAGGGATGGAGCAGCCCCAGTTTCTCTGGGTCCCACCATTAAGAAGAAGCTGGATGAGTCATGACACCTTTAATTCCTGAATATCACTCTTATCCCATGTGCTCCAAATGGGTTTTTCTCAGCCCCCCACTCCCCTGTGCATCCCCCAGGATTTGGTTTTTAAAGGTAGTTTTGGGTTTTTTTTTCCTCCAGGACTTACAGGGAGCAGAACTTTGTCCATTTTGATGACAGTTCCTTTGATTTTTAGCAAGAGCCTTTAAACCTGTTGGTCCCTGTTCATATTTTAGAAGGCAAGCCATGCAAATTTGAAGTCTGAAACAACAAATGCTGCTCCAGAGCAGTTGAAAAATCCTCTCGAGAGAAGCATCTCCCAGATCCAGATGGCTCCTGTGTTTATTGTCATTACAGTGTCGTTTGCTGCAGAAGAATGAGTTTCCTTGTGGGGAATAAACCCCCCAACCTGCCACCAGGACTGATGGCTGGAGCTGCATCCCCTGTGCCTGTTGGACATTGAGCCACTGGCCAAGAAGCTCCCTGGCCTCGTTGGAGCCTGAGGACAAGGGATGATGGACGTGCCTGCCCAAACCTTGTGCTTCTCACATGACACATGAAAAGGGATGTGTGTGATTTTGGCACTCAGGAATCTCTGCAGACAGGTCATGTCTGTTAAAAACAAAGAGCCAAATCACATCCACGAGTGTGAAAATCAAACTAACGCACAGCTCAGGATTTAAATTTTAATCCTGGCCTTAATTAGGATGTTGGTCCTCACAAGGGGAGGGAGAACAAGCTGTGTGTGGCCTGACAAGACCCTGTCACCTCTGGGCTGGTGCGGTTTCAAATGGCAAGTTGCAGAGCAGAGGCAGGAAAATTGGCCCCAGTGGAAGATAAGGAGGTGGCTCTGGGGACAGGGATGGTGTCCTGGCCTCCTGGGGTCTCTTCTGGATGTCCATGGGATACTGGGAGAGGCACAAATGCCTTGGGAAGGAATAGAGACACCTCACAATGCTGAACCCCTCACTGCTCCAATACAAGAGTTAAAACCACTTTTATTTTTTTAACGGATTATTATCATTAGTGTCCTACATCCTCTGGATGAAAAGCTCAGGCTGTGAATAATCTCAGAGCTGATCAGGCCATTCTGGAGATTTGCAGAAGCTCGAAGGAACTTTTTTCCCCTTTTTTAATTTTCTTTTTATTTTCGCCTTTCTCCTTGGATTCAGTCCCACCTCAGACCAGAGGTTGTCTTAACCCGGAAGAGCAGCTGTTGATGATCCATTTGGAGTGTGGGGGAAAAAAGGGAGTAGAAAATGAACAGCAAAGGGAATTCCCCCCGAGTGGAGAAAGAAAGGGAAATGCCCAATTGTTTTCAGCTTTGTGTCCTGTGTCTCTCTGTTACCCATGACCACAGTTTTCAGTCTGTCTCCACCCTGTTTTAAACACCCCCACAATCCAGATGCTGCTTTGGAAATGATGACCTGTTCATTTTTAATGGGAATGTTATTAAAAACTGGATTTATGCCAATAGAAACACGCTGGAGCTATACTTGGTATTAACACTGAATTTAAAGTTTCAGAGGGTCTCATTTTACTGCATCCTTTTGGATTAGGGAACATCATTTATTTCTTTGAGTGGGTTTTTTCTTTGCATTTTGTCCACTAATTAATACTTGATACAAGTTTTGTGGAATTATATATCTCACAGTTGGATTGAATTGGGCAGAACAACAAAAGCAACTTGTCATTGTGGAGGCATTTTGATGAGCCACGTGTCGAGTCATTATTTGAAAGGAGGAGGTTTCATTTCTTCAAGAGCTTTTCCTTAGGGGGGAAAAAACCTCAAACTAATAGTGTAAACTTGCAGGCATGTAAATCCTGGCCAGGCAGCATCTATCTTGCTCCTCATGCCTCCCAGTGCTAATTAGGAAAGCAGATTTTTGTCTATATAAACACAATAAGAGCTTTGTGTAAGCAGGTTCTCAGTGGCTGAAATACCTTTCCAGCTGAAACAGCTCTTAACTTTTTTCTATCTTTTTAATTGTTCTTTTTTTTTCTTCTTCTTGAAAGAGAATTTGCAAAAACAGTTACAAACATATGGCTGAAGTTTGAGGTGCTTTGGAAGCACAATTTTGTGGCTGGTGGGCTCTTGCCAGTGACAATAAGGACAGTTATCCCGATGGTTGGATCTCTATAAAGGTTTGAACCTTGGGAAGGGGGGATGTTGGCAAAGTGCATCCCTATCTGCTCCAAATGGGAATGGTGGAGCTGCTTTCCAGGGAGGGGAAATGGGGACTCAGGGAAAAAGAAATGGGAAAAGTCAGCAAGGGAAGAAATGCCAATTATTCAACTGCTCAGAGGCTGAGAGAGTTTGGTTTCCCTGCAAGTGCTTTAAACCACGGCTGGGACAGCAGAAAGGGGACATTTCTCTTCCTGGCAATAGATATTGAACTTCTGAACCCTCAGTTTGTGATTAAACACCCAAACACAACATGAAAACCCTCTGATGGGGTCAGGATCCAACCTGGGTTTTGGAGACTTGGTCAGTGTGGGTTTTGAGGCTCAAGAGTTGATTGATCCTTCCTTGACTGAAGATTTTAGAAGGTTTTAGATTGGGTTTGAGATTTTTTCAGGGGATGGTCTTTTGGAAATCCCTCACTTGTCAAAACTAAGTGTGATTTAATGAACTTTTTCACTTCCCAGGATTTTCCAGCCTTACATTTGACCCATTCACCGAGTTGTGACCCTTCAACTTCTGCAGAGTTGGGATGTCTGTTGTGGTCAGAAAAGATGGATTTTTGTCTTCCAAACCCCTCCACGATTGAAGTTACAGCAATTCTGTAGGTGCTCTGGACACAAAGCTTGGTGCAGCTGATGGGAACGTGTCTAATGACTTCAGATTCATTTGGATGCAGACTAGAGAAACTAATTTGGGGACTACAGGTGGGTTATTTAAGCAGCACCAGTAGGTGTGGCAGTGTGAAATGGGGTTACCTGGAGGCTTTTGATTTTCTTCACACCCTCTGGAACAAAGTTTAGCTCAAAGAGATGAACACAATTCCTCTGGCTTTTGAAGAAAGACCTTGTGAGCTTGGAAGGAGAATTAGGAGGGAAATGAAAGAGGCGGCGTGATGGGTGTTGAGAGGGAGAGGAACTGCAGGGCAGACTCTAATTAGTTTAAAGATTTTATAATTCTTCCTATTTCTGAACTTCCTATACAACTCTGTGGCAGAATCTGAGGGGCTGGAGGAGTGTATGGAGTCTCCAACTTCCTTCCCACACTCCTTTGATCTTTTTTTAGGCCTAAAGGGCACTTTTGCTTCACTTGGGACACTGGCTTGGTGCTGGGAGGAAAAAGGGATATTCATAATAATAAACCTTGCTTACAGCTCTCCCACAGAGACGTCTCCCAACATTTTCTCAGGATCTCCAAGTCCCGAGTTACCAGCTCTCCTCTGGAAGTTTATTCCACAGTCAAACCTGCCCTAGAGGGCCATGAATTTTTCATTGGTTTCTGACAGCTGGGTTTTCTCCTGGAGCTCCAAACGTGCCTGCTCTCCAAAACATGCACCTTGTTAGGCTGATTCAGGCAGAAAAACACATGTTTAGCTGCAGCTGGAATTTGCTTCCCTAAATGCATCTCGTCCCCCTGCTTGCCCAAAAAGCCTGATGCAGACCTGTGCTAAATGCCCTTCCAGGCTACACCAATTCTGATTATGCAGTTTGATTAAAAGCCATTATTCTCATAGGATGGGGGTAAAGCCCCTGGTTTTATTTGAGGAACCTGAGGGGTAAAACCTTCTGAAAAGAATTGTGGCAGCGCTTGCTTTTGTGCAATAACCCCATAAAAATATTGGAGTTAATTACAATGGGGTTTGTGGCACTTGTGCATTGGGATTGTTATGTCACACGCCATCCCTGGACTGGCAATGTCACGTGTTTGTCACATTCCTGGAGGCAAATTGTGCTGCTTGTTATTTTTAAATTGATCCTGTTGTCTCTGCTGAGATAATGCCCCCAGAAAAGGGCCTTGTCAGGGGATAATGGTCCTGCTGCCAGACACATCTGGAGGCAAAGCTGATGAGAAATAAACCTCAAGGTGAAGCAGCCACATTTATTCCCAAAGCAGGAGGCTTTTATGCTGTCAAAACTGTCTCTATGTTACTTTCCCCCTTATTTTTTTCCTTTTTCGTGCATCTAAATCAAGGGAGTCGTGGCCAGGGTTGGGATGTTGTCTTTGCTGAGGGGTGTTAATGGTCTTGGAGGTTTTTGGTGTGTCCTGGTTGGATCACAGGACAGATTCACATCATAGGAATGGGAGATGCAACAAATTCATGCTTAGATTTTCCAGGGAGTTGAATCACAGAATGGTTTGGGTTGGAAAGGACCTTAAAACTCATCTCATTTCACCCTCTGCCATGGGCAGGGACACCTTCCACTAGCCCAGGTTGCCCCAAGCCCCATCCAACCTGGCCTTGGACCCTTCCAGGGATGGGACAATCACAGTAATTCTTGTTTGAATTACCACTGATGTCAAGACATGGACTTGACTGATAAAGAAAGCTAAATGAAGATTGATCATCCCAGTAAGACCCAAATATTGGTCACCTGAACTCCTGGAAGTTTCACCTCCTGAAAAGTGTCCACTCCTCAACCCAGGAGCTCTGCAAATGTGTCAAGTTTTTCACCTGCTGAGTCAGAAGTAAAACCTTTTTATCCCTGCACCTCTTTATTTATTTCCCTGTGACTTTGGTCTAGGAGTCAGGATTTCCCAAAGCCTCCATGAATTATTCATGGTGTAATGTCAAACCCTTCTGAGTTACTATTTATTCAGAGCATTTCCTCCTTCATTTTTAATATAAAGTACACTGAGAATGACTAATATTTCCCCTCATCTCCAGGAATTGATGATAATCATTCATCTCTTTGGAGAAGTTTCAACTTCTTGGACTGCATCTGTTTTGTAGATTTGTCCTAAACTTGTCCTGAATTAGATTTTCTAATCTTAGTGGTTCAGATCTATGGACATTTCTACTTGAACCTAAAAAGGCTCTTTTTTTTCCCTTGAGCAAAGGGCTTCCAAAATGAGGTGGGAAACGTGCCAAGTGCATTTGTAAATGTGTATGACCACGTGTGGCAACCAATGGTTGGGTTGGAGTGTTGGCATCTATTTCAGGTTCAGTCTTCTGTAGGATCTGGGCACTTCAAAAGGGATTGGGAGATGTTTCTGTGGATTTCTGCTCTGCATTCAGCAAACCCCTGCTCAGGTTATCAGTCCTGACCACCACATTTGGCTTGGAAAGGGTGGATTTTCTTGTGGATATCCAGCTTTTCTGTTGATTTTATGCTGTCCCATCTTTCAAGTCAATGTGATTCAGGGATGTCTCACACTGTCTAGACCAGCTGGTCATTTTGGTGACTTAATATTTAAAATCTTTATTTTTAGCTGAAAGAATTAATGATAAAATAAACTAGCTGGCACCTGCTTCTTCTGAAACTTAATCTCTGTTAGAATTAGTCCTGTTTGTCTACACATGCCTGAAATAATGATTTTTGTGATCTCTAGGTTGTGTAGCCTTGCAAATCCTGCCAGGGAGGTAAAGAATTCTCCATCTCCTTGTGTGTTGGTGTTAGCACAGCAACGTTCCCCCTTGTGTGTGAAGGTGTATTCAGTCTTCTCAGCTCAAAGTGTAGCTTATAAAATCAAAGCAGGGATGGCTCTAAACTGATAGAGAGCATGTTAAGATGAGGAATAAGGAAGAAGTTCTTGGTTGTGCTGCAAAATACCCTCTGCCTGTTTCCCACAAAGCCACAAGTCTCTGAGCCTTAAGGCTACAGTGGTGGGCACAGGGTGCCCAGAGAAGCTGGGGCTGCCCCTGGATCCCTGGCAGTGTCCAAGGCCAGGTTGGATGGGACTTGGAGCACCCTGGACTAGTGGAAGGTGTCCCTGCCCGTGCCACATCCCTGGAGAGCAGCCCTTGGTGACCATGTGTGACAGAGAGAGGGGAACCCTTTGAGGGTGGACCTGAAAATGCAGGCACAGGAGACCCAGAGCCCTTGAGCAGGGAAAGCTGAGCTTCACCAGGACCACACTTTGGCTGTGCCAGGAGTGCCAGCTGAAGGGGGGATCACAGGGGTTGGCACCATTCCTTGTCAAGTGATTCTCATGGAGCTGGTGAGAGCACTTGGTGTGTAATTAATGTCCTCAGCAGAAGCTTGTTGAAGGCAACTTGAGTGTCACAGCTTGGGCTTGGAGTAGACCCCAGCAGCCAAGAGGTTTCTATTAGCTCTGTGGACATCTTGAGATTGTTGAAATCCAGGGAAAGAGGGAACCTGACCCCAGGCTCTGGCACTGGAAGGAAAAGGGAGAAGAGATTGCACTTGGATGAGATTTCCTGCTCCTGACTGGATTATTCAGCAGTTCTGGGGTGATGAGTGGTGGTGAGTGTTTGTCCTGCTGGGGGACACAGTGGGAAGTCACAGATATTGTTGCTGAAAGGAAAAGAGTAGGCAAAAAGCAGGGATTTGGGATGTGTGAGCAATGCTGCTTTTGGGAATACATTTCTGTTGCCCCGTTTGGGACATTCTCCCCCTCTGCCTGATAAACACTGCTCTCAGATCCCTGCCCCAAAACCACACTGGCCACGTGGAAGGCAAAGAATCCAAGGTTTAACCTGGCAGAAAGCTGGGCATGGGCTGGTGGTCTCAGAGCAACATCCCCCAAGTATTTCCCCAATTAACTGGGGGAGGAAATCCTGCCTGGATCCTGCAGAAACTCCTGGGATTGTGGCTGGGAGAGAGGAGCTCTGTCTGCCAGAGGGATCCAGGGGGCACCAAGGGAGAGGGTGGCACAGGGTTGTGTCCCCCATCCCAAATCCTGCCTTTGGCTCCAAAGCCTGGCTCTGGGCTTGGATTTCCCTCCAGAGGTAACACCTGCAGCACAGGGAAGGACCCAGGAGTATTTCACATGTAGGGGTTAAGTCTTGAACTTGGATGACCCAGGACATCCCCAGCTCATTCCCACATCTGGACAATCCCTCTCCCTCTTCCTCTCCGTCCTGGGTTGCATTTAATGCCTTTCTTAATATTCCCCTCCTCTTTTTTTCCAGGAGAAAGCAGCTAATGGCAAGTCCTGTGGAAAGAGCAAGGCTGCTCCTTGGGCAAATCTGGGAAGGGAAAGATATTTGGGATAATTGCATATGGATTGCTGCCCTCTGAGAGCAGTGGGTGCCGCAGCAACATCCCAGCACACAAGCCCTGCTTTGCCCTTGCCTAAGCTGCAGAAAAGACAATTTTGCTTTCTCATTAATGAAATATTAATTGTATGTTTATGTTTTGGCGTGGCCTAAAGTGAATATTCAAGTGCCCATCAATAAAACATTGCCAGCCTTTAATACGAGACGGGGGTTTTCTCACACTTGTCTTAAATGAGCTCATTACAGAGGAGAAGGCCATAAATATTTGATACTGTGGCATGTTAATGAGGTGCTTGCTCGTGAATTCCAAGTGTTTAGCATAGTTTCCTCTCCCCTTCAAACATGTTATATTAGTGCAAACATTTTGAATTATTTAATCAGGAGGATCTTTCAGCACTCTTGGTGCTGTGTTTAAAAACCTAAACCCACAAAAGCACAGCAGCAATTAATGGCTGCAGCTTCCCAAGCTCCCTGTAATTTCATGAATGATGTTGTTTGTTTTAAATGTGAGGTTTCCACGAAGGGTTTTCCTGCCCCAGGAGGAGGAGGCAGCTCTCAGTGCACACTTGGAACTTGTTTGAGGGGAATTTCAGTCCACCAGCACTGTTTGAACACAGGTCTAACCCATGGTTAGTTGTGTTTTGCAGCTCAAGCCAAATTCCTCACTGGTCGCCTCCACATCCTCAAGGAGATGTTGGAGAACACAAGTGGGATGGATGGGAAGGTCCAGATGGTGCAGTTCTTGTCCCTTCTCCTTGATGTCACAACAGGGATGGAAGGCTTAGGTAAGTTTACGACAGAAGCCCTGCCCTTGAGTCTTGAGGAGCAGAAAGGATTCCTTGGCTTTCTAAACCCGTCTCAGAGAGGAGTCCAGGGGCAGCTGATCCAATGGCAACAATTTAAGGAATTACAGAGGTGGGATTGAACCATTTTTGTCCTGCAGGTTTGAATGATTGGCAAAGTGAGATTATTTATATCCACTGAACCACTTATTATTGCAAATGATCAGAGAAAAAGGTAGCAATCAGAATTGTTTACTATACAATATAATAGGATTAAACTCCCAGTAAGATAGGATAGTGCACTTTGTGGATGCAATGATATCAAAGCTGGCAAAAAGGGAATAATTATTAAGTAGAGATTTGCTGCAACTCACCCAGACCAAAAGATGGGGAGATCTCTGCTCAGGAGGAACCTCCACACCCCCCATGAAGGGTCATGTCAGAAGAACCTGACCTTGTGAGAGGGGACTGGACCACATCAAGTTCATCTCCTTTCATAACCAAAGGCTTTTTTCTCAACTGCTGTCCCAAAACTGCTTAGAAAGTCTGTTCTGAGTTTGTTGTTTTCCTCCTGCCTGGCTCTGTTTCCTTGATGAAGGGAGATGATCCAAATTATTCAAGATATTTATAATATATTTTTTGACAGAGTATCCCAGTGCCTGACTATTTCAACAGCTTTAATCTCAGTTTTCAACCTCTTTTCCCTCTCAGAAAACAGGGGGTGAAGCACCTTGTGCAACCAGGGCTTGGCCATTTAGATGGCATGAAAATTAAAATCCTCAACTAAATTAAATGAAATATTAAATTTAAAGCCATTTATATTGGAAAAAAACTGAACGAAGAACACAATCAGCTTTGGAAATTGATGTTGGTTGTTGCAGGTCTGTTTGGAGCCTTGAGATTGCAGAGTCTTTGTTTCCAGGTGCTGATTGTCCTTGGGGTGGGAGATATTCAGGTTCATCCCAGCAAAGCCAAGCATTTACTTGCTAAAAAATTAAGTATCAGAACAATAAAAAAAAACCCACAAAAAAACCCCCACAACAAACCTCAAATGATGTTCCGGTGATGAATGGCTTTAATTAGAAAGTAGGTAACAAACACTTTAAAAAAGATATAATTTCAAGTAGTTTTATACTTTAGTGCTCCTGGAAGGCAAATAGTATTAATTCTTGGAGCAAGAATTGGAGAACTAATTTGGCTTAGCTTTAATTTAATGATGATACAATCTAGGGATAATTAAATTGAAGCGAAAAAAAGAATCTAGGTAACAAAATTTAGTTAATTTAGGTGCAAACTTGGTTTTTTTTCCCTCTGTAATTAATTTGCTTTTCAGATTGTGAAGCATCACCATCCCTGGGTAAGCAAAAGTGGAGTCAACAGCCCATAACTTCATAATATGATTGAAGTTTGAGTGAAAAAGTGGAAGGAGAATCCTTAAACTAAGATTTTCCTGGATCATTGACTTCCCTTTATCTGCGTGACCTAACTGTGACAAAACTGACCCATTATTTATGTTTTAGAGAATCTGATTTTTTATCAGTGTTGCTAATTTTCATTAATATTAATTATTTTTCATTTCCATGACGATTGTTACTGCATTCAGCAGCAAATTTCTAAATAATCTGATATAAATCTTTCCTAATATCCTTGAAACTCAAATTTGAAAGCTTGGAGAAGCAGCGCTGACATCCCTTTCTTTGTTGAGGGTGCCCATCCGTGCCAAACCTTTCCATTTGGAAATATTCCACCGAGAAATTCTATTTAATTTGGTAAAATTTATCTTCGGGAGCAGCAGAGGGACCCTCTGACACATTTGGCTTATTTGATAATCACTATTGATCCACGGTTATTGCCAATCCCTCTGGGAAATGGATCCTTCAGGAATCTGACCTGAGCAGATGTCGCTTGTTGATTTGCCAGTTTTATTCTTGGTGCTTTCATTTTAATTCCTGAGAATAAGGAAAAACTTCCTTAATCCTGTGCAGAGATAGAAATCTCAATGGCAGCTGGAAATAGGTGGGATTTTGTGCCCTTCTCCAGCCTTGGAATGCTCTGTGGGGAGGAGGGAGGAGAAGGTCTTTTGAAGGGCTTTATCCACCTTCTTCAAAAGTATCAAAGAGGAGAATTCTGGCATGGAAAAAGGGTGGTGATTCCATCCTCTTGGGCTGGATGTGACACAGTTCCCCAGTGGGACATCCATGGCACGACTGCCTGAATATTCCAGGTGAAAAGGGTGGTGATTCCATCCTCTTGGGCTGGATGTGACACAGCTCCCCTGGGGGACATCCATGGCACGACTGCCTGAATATTTCAGGGGAAAAGGGTGGCTTTCAGGGATAAAAATGATGCATTTCAAGCATAAAAATGGTGGTTTTCAGGGATAAAAATCGGTTCTCGGAGGAGGATAAACATCTGCTGATGGCCCTTGGCTGCTGAAGGTGCTCCAGCAGGTCTGGGAGAGGCTGAACTGGCCAGTTCCGAGTTTTGACAGATCCTGTGAAAGGTTTTCCTGTGACAGATGCTCAGCAAAGCGTTTCCAAGAGCACTCCTGACTCGCTTTTTGGGAACCTGAGCCAGCCTGCTTTAATCCCATCAGTGTCTTAGGCTGCCTTCAAAGAGCCAGGGAAGGCTCCAAAGAGACTTGCAAATGCGTGGTTTATTTTGCACATCAAGCTATTAATTTGGAGATGGGAATATGAATGTTGGCACCCAAAGCTGCCAGAACAGGCCATTAGGAGTCAGGATCCCACAAAGGTGGTGTTTCTGACATTTAATGGCACTGTGGGAATGATGTTCCTCCTGAAGTGATGATGTGTCTGCACCCAGGACCAGAAGGTGTGCTGTGAACTTAGGAGGGGCAAAGGGACAATCCTGCCTTTTGGGGAGCCCAATTAGGGGGATAAATGACACAGCTGACTTGACTAATTGATGTTGTCTGTGATGAAACACAACACACATGCTGTTCCCTCCTCTCCTCGGGGCTTTGGGTAGTTTACTGTTCGTGGCTGTAAAAGCACAACAGGGAATACCTGAGCATATGTCGGAGCTAAACGGGATGAGGAATGGCAGCAGCGAGGCTGGGAAACACAAAATGCATCCTCTGGAAGGGTTTGTCTGGAGAAAAAGGCATTTAGTGCCTTCCAGCACCTGGTGGAACACACTTCAGCAGAGAGGCTGCCTCTTAGACACATAAATTATCACCAAAGTATCTTCTGGTTCCATTAAAGCAGCTCCCACTCCATGGGTCCCTCTGCTGGGACAGGGACAGGGAGATGCTCCCCTTCTGCCCACAGGGTTCCTCCTGTCTTTAACACTTCCCTCAATATCCAATTTGGGTTAAAGGAGGTATGTTCTGAAAATAATGATAAACGCCTGATTTCTTCGGGGTTTTGGTCAGGTGGGAACGGGAAGCTCGGCTGGAATGACTGAAATTGCTTCTCCTTCCTTCTGAAATCTTGGAATGAATCTGATTAACAGAGAATTTCCAGGCTGAATTTTTGTTTTCCTGGTTCGGGCCATTTGGGTTAAGTTTTAGATTCAATTTGAACTGATTATCTGAATTAATTGTTGGAAGTTTATCCCTTTTTATGGCTATGCTGTTTCACTTAAGCACAGTGGATTTAAAAAGAAATCTTTTTTTAAAAATGGTCCCACAAGTGGTTTTGAAGGATTCATTAAGTTCATTTCTGTTGCTCTTGAGATGTGATGGCCTTATTTTTGTGTTTTCCTTGCAGCTATGACATTCTAGGAACGCTGGTACTAAATTCTATGTCACTTTGCCTACTTGACATCGACCGAATTGCTGATTTCAGACAGGACATGACACTTACACATCATTTGTCCTCATTGGCATTCCGAAGTTGCTGAGTAATTTTTTATTCATTCCAGGGCTATTTATTTTAATGATATTTCCCCCTGTATTACAACTCCATGCCTGTGGTTTTCAGTAAAGATCCAGGTAGGCATTAAAACTAATAGACTGTTTCTAGCAATTGGCCAGGATAATATTTATGGAACCATCTGTTCCACTCAAGTTTATAATTTGGTGTGTGCGGAGTTTCTTCCACCAGGAGAATCCATCGAGATTCTAATAGAAACCATCGAGTTTCTAAAAGCAGCTGCAATTTAAGGGACAACATGAACATATTTTGAGAGCAGTTGTACTCTGAAACAGTTGTATTTTGGACCAAGTGCCCTCAAAATTTGGATTATGTTGCTATTTCTGTAAAAACAACACTAAAACTGTGAGAAGTGGCCATTTATGGTCCTGTGCATTGCTTGGAGTAGCAGAGCTGCACCTGGAAAACAGCTGGGAGTGGATTTTCCAAAGGCTGCAGGATTGGATTAGAAACAAGTGATAAAGCAGCAACATCAACAACATTGGGCAGGGTTAATTTATGGGGTTTTTTTTGAAGGATAATTCTGTTCATACTTGTCAAAAAAGCCACCCTGCACAGCATTGCACCCCAGGGCTGCAGGGCAGGTCCAAGGGCTTTCTTCAGCCTCCAAAAACTTAATGCCAACCTGATTCCTAATTAAGAAAAAGTGCTTTTCATGGAATCACAGGATGGTTTGGGTTGGAAGGGACTTTAGTGGTTGGATCTGGGAGCAAGGAGTGCTGTGCATGAGCCTGGTGGGAATCCCAAGGCAGAAGTGGAGGCTGATGGAAAGGATCAACCATAGAGTTGTTTGTTAATGATAACAAATTGCTGGAGGTTGGAAGGGATCGGAAGTTTGAATTAGATTTGGGATTGGGAGTTGAAAGTTCGGGTTGGAACTAAAAATAATTCAGATTGGAAGAGACTTCTGGTACCCAGAGCACAGAGTGAGTGCTGCTTTCCTATGGCACAACCCAGAATGGTTTGGGCTGAAAGGACCTCAAAGCCCATCCTGTTCCACACCGTGCCATGGACAGGGACACCTTCCACCAGCCCAGGTTGCTCCAAGCCCTGTCCAACCTGGCCTTGGACACTCCCAGGGATCCAGGGGCAGCCCCAGCTTCTCTGGGCACCCTGTGCCAGGGCCTGCCCACCCTCCCAGAGAACAATTCCTTCCTACTCTCCTGGCAGATTGAACCCATTCCCCTTGTCCTGGCAGTGATTTCTTCCCCCTGTGACAGAGCTGTTTGGAAAGGAATGTCACAAAGAGCACACCAAGGGCAGTCACAGGATGATCTCCATGGCCATGCTGCTCCAGAAGCACGTTTGTTCCATGGCACAGATGAAGTTCACCACTGGAAATGTCCTGCTGTTCTCTAGAGAAAGGGATATTTAGAGGAAGAAGAATAACACCAGCAATGTCAGCAGCACCCAGTTTCCCCAGACATGACATGCTGGTGGCCTGTCCTCGAGGGCAGGGTGGGGACAGGCATTGCCTTCACCAGCTGTGCCCCTGCTTGGGGCTGAACCCCCAAAACTGAGATTGAACCACTCCACACTGTGTAACACTTTGGACCTGAGCCTTTATTCCCGAGCTTGGCATCCTGTGCTCATGGGAGTCTTTATGGCAGGAGGGCACTGGAAAAGGCTCAGGATGAAACTTGTCCAGGGGAAATCATTTCTGCAATTGCTCAGCCCCCTGATTTAAATCCCCCCAGCAGTGTCTGAGTGAGAGCAAGGTTTGCTCGAGCATTAGCGAGGCTTTCATTCCATGCAGCAACAACAACCACCAAATTGGCTTTATTGCTCTCTGTTTCACGGATCGTGAATTTAACTGAGCTAAATAGTCAAAGTACAGGTGACTAGTGCTGCTTTCGTGACCACATTTCCTCCTGCATTTCACTAACTGGTGTTTTTTGGTTCTGCTTACTCAGCTTTGCCCATCTCCAACTCCAGACACCTCCAAAAAACTGCTGTGTTAACCCTACTTTGCTGGGCAGGGCTTTATGAATCTTCCCTGGGGTTTTTTTCTCCTAATTTCAGTCAAACTCTGGAGAAGATGTGTTTTTAGGGTTGAGTTTGATGGGAAAAATGAACCTCAGAAATGATAAAACTGAGATTCTTTTACATAACCTGTTATCTGTTGAAGTTCTCCTGTGTTTTTTCTCTCCAGTAATTACCTTTCTCTGGCTGTTCCTTCAATAAAAGGCTCGCAGCTCCCATCTGGAGGAGGAAGGCACCCAAATTACTCAGTTTTCAAAGGCAAATTGTTGCAAAGCTAATGATTACAGGCTGAGTTTCTCCAGTGCACAGAGTTAATTTGAACTCGAGTCAAAGCTGCTCTACCCAGGTTTTTAAACACTCCTGAAATGGGTTTCCCAGAAAAGGAGGATGGGCTAATTTAACCCACAGCAGCTGATTTAGCAGCAGAGTTTAAAGGGTTAAAGATGATTTTTTGAACAGAGGTGAAAGAAGTTTTCATTTTCTTTACGATCCAAGGGAGTTTTGCTCTTGGCAAAGAGATTTAACCCAGAAATAATGATCTTTCAGGTGTTTTCCAACCTAAATGATCCTGGGATTCTCTAATATTGGTAAAGCTGAAATGGATGCTGCCCAAAATTCCAATGGCAGAGGTTTATACCAGCCTGTTGGGTCTCCACTGTCACTAAAATGAGTTACTCTTGCTTTTTATAACATATGCAGTGGTAATTTCGATGTGTCTTCATCAAATATAAATATGTCTTTATAAAAATTAGCTGCCCACAGTGAAAACCCTATTAAACAAAGCAAAACCCTCTTAATTTTGCTTCATTTATTGCCTGCTCTTGTTGTGTAAAGGACAGGTGAGCTGTTGCAAACGGGTTTAGATTATCTGAAGGCTTTTACAGGACTGCTTTTGTAACAAATTAAAGGAGATGAAATTTTAGAGGGGAAAAAAACCCCCCTTGCTCTTGCCCTTTAATTGCTGAGCCTCCTGTACAGGAGCCCAGGCACAAAAGGCACATCAGCAAGGCTTGCAGCCATGAAAACAAGAGCACAAAAAGGAGCTTTCTCTCCCAGTTTAATTTTCTGTACTTACAGAAATGAGGCTCCCAGCTGCTTGAATTACAGTGTGCACTGACACAATAATAAGAAAGTTAATCTCTTTAAGGAGCTCTCCCCGTCTCGTTTTTCACTGGCAGCCCCTTGGCTGCTCCTGCCATTTACCTGCAAAGCAGGAATGTTCTGGGTGCAGGTGGCAGGGCAGAATTCCTGCTGGCAGCTGCAATCCGGGTCTCCATGCCCAAAAAATGTGTGTGCAGAGGGATGAGCCCCTGGAAAACTTGGGATAGGATCCCCACGTGCTGCCTCAAGGGAACAGGGAGATGGTGGGTTTGTCAATCCTGGGTGTTTTTCAGTGTGCTTTGAAAATTTATTGGGGTTCTCAGTTTCCAGGATTCCACAGGCTGGGCTGGGAGGTGCATCCTGAGCGACCTGGGCCAGTGGAAGGTGCCCCTGCCCATGGAAAGGGGTTGGAACAAGAGGATCTTTAAGGTCCCATCCCACCCAAACCATCCTGGTATCCTCTGATTCTGACCAGCACGTGGTTGTAAGCTGAGGTTTCCTGAACCAGGACATTTCAGGGATATTTGGGAGATTCCTGGTGTTCAGCTGTTTCACACACAGGGTAGCTCTGGTTGGAGGCTTCTCAAGCTGCATTTTCTGTGGCTGTTCTTTGGGAACGAGGTGGGTTTGCAAACCTCTGAAGGGCAGCTCATAGTTTTGAAGCTACAGAAAACTTCAAATACGGAATATTTGAAATCTGGAAATAGGGAAAAGCCCATTGGGAGAAGGATTAACACATTGGTTTGGGTTGGAAGGGACCTCAAAGCCCATCCATTCCTACCCCCTGCCATGGGTAGGGACACCTTCCATAGACCAGGGTGCTCCAAGCCCTGTCCAACCTGGCCTTGGACACTCCCAGGGATCCAGGGGCAGCCACGACTGCGAGAAGGACCTTCCTTTGCCACCTCTGTCTAAATAACTGGGACTAATTCAGTTTGGCCTTGTACAAACAAAGCAATTCCTCTCAATGAGTAGTTTTTTATGCTGCCATTTCCTTCCTTTCTCCTTGTCTCCCACTTGGTGGCCCTCAGGACTCTTCCTTCTGCTGGGCACAGCGTGGACCACTCAGGGCAAAGTCTCTGAGATGCAGCAGAAGTTTCTTTGGTGAAAAGTTGCCTCTGTTTGCCACAACTAACTTTGCTAACTCTAAAGGCAGTAGAGGATGAAGACTTGGGAATTTGGCTGCTTTCCCCTCCCCTCTGGAGCTGAGATGTTTTCCTGGGTGATTCATTGGCACCATTACTGCCTTTATTGGCTTAAGAGCACCTGGAGGGCCGATGTTTCAGCGTTACACTAAAGAGCTGAGCTGCTTTTTTGCATAGTTCCAAATCTTCCCCCTTCATTCCACTCGAATTTAAATGTTTCCTCTTAACTTTGTGCATTATTTTTCAGCTTAAATGAAATTACTTTGTTTTCACCCTTTAAAGTTCACCGGGGGAATCCAAAACTGGGTCAAACTCCAGGTTTGTTTTATTGTGCCGTGATGTTTTTTGTGATATCAAGTGGTATTTTTGGTTTCATGTAGGGAATACCCACCAGCAGCCAATTTCACTTACCCTCACGGGAATACAACTTGGAGCTTCCTGAGAAAATTCCGTTTTTAACTTCCTCATCCCATTAAAAGTTTAAGAACAGTTATTTTTACTGCACCTTTGGCTCCATTTCTATGCTGTCCTTTATTTTCCCTCCCTTAAGTCCTGAGCTCCCACTTGAATCTTACAGATTTACTTTAGTTAAAATTAACCATGCATTTTATTTTATTTAGATAATTGATTGCTCTTTTGTGGCAAACTCTTTTCTCTTGCTGTTTTATAAAAGTCTGGCTTTAAAAGATTAAATTTGTTTAATACTCTGCATGTTAATTAGAGAATGATGATGATTTTCAAAGTAGCAGCCATCCATAGGCATAAATTTAAAATACAGTGCTGAAGTCCTACCCACAGATAATAAATTGCAGTTTTATTAACAATAATTGTGTTATTAAGATTGATACTTTCAGTCCCTAATAAGGAAATAAATTTGGCACTGGAGCTGAAAGAAGAGCAATTCTTCCCTCCTCTTTCTAACTTTCCATTGGAGCCTAATGAGATATTTGCCAATAGGTGTGGAACTTTAGGTGCAATAATCCCATAAATAAAATGGGGATTAGGAGAATAAATGTCAGATTTTTCCAGCTCAATTGGCACCTGATCCCTCCCCTGGGCAGGGGGGGATTGGTGACCTGAGCAGCTCAGAGGGGTCTGTGCCCCCCTGGGATTAACGAGGGCTGGGCACCAACCACAGCACCATTGGTGGGAGGAAATGGTACTTTGCAGTTCTCAGGGAAGTAATAAAAGGGAATATTTGAAGAATGAGTCCAGAGGAGGCACCAAGATGGTCACAGGGGTGGGGCAGCTCTGCTGGGAGAGCTGGGATTGTTCAGCCTGGAGAAGAGAAGCTTTGGGGTGACCTCATTGTGGCCTTCCAGGACCTGAAGGAGCTACAAGAGATACGGAGAGAGACTGTTTCCAAGGGATGGAGGGACAGGGCAAAGGGAATGACTTCAAACTGCCAAACTGTAGATTTGGATTGGATATTGGGAAGGAATTGTTCTCTGGGAGGGTGGGCAGGCCCTGGCACAGGGTGCCCAGAGAAGCTGGGGCTGTCCCTGGATCCCTGGGAGTGTCCAAGGCCAGGTTGGACAGGGCTTGGAGCACCCTGGGCTGGTGGAAGGTGTCCCTGCCCATGGCAGGGCGTGGGAGTGGATGAATTTAAGGTCCTTCCAACCCAAACCATTCCCATGATTCCATGACAAGAAGATTTCTTACCTGCTCAAGTATTTCCAGCTCTTAATGCTGTTGTTTTATTGTATTTTGGTTTCAAGTTGTTTAAAAGGAACAAAGCCTGGGTGTAACTGAACCAAAGCTGCAAGTGCTCGAGTTAAATGGGGGTGTTTAAATGTCATAAACATTCATGGAGCTTATTACAAGTTTCATATTTCTTTGTTTCCAGGCTTTTATGAGCAGCAATTGTTGTGCTTGTAATTATAGCAGTGAAGATTTTCCAAATGCCCTTTACTTGTCCTTTAGCACTTGAACAGAGGCTTCATCCCCGCTACTTTGGGATGTTATAGCATAAGAAAATTGGCTGAAAGATTGCTGTGTTTTAAGGCACTTTCTGAAGTGCTGCTAGTTGAAAAAAGCATCATTTTCTAGAAATGACAGCTTGATGTTCTGTGTATCTCCCTTCTGCCATCACCGCTGTGTCAGCTCAATCACTTTATTTACCAACAGTTTTATTTTGTAGCTGCAAGGTCAGGCACGCTGGTGGAAGCCAAGCCGAGACCCAGCACCCTCCTTTTCCCTTGGAATTAGTGACAGGAAACCTTTTCTCATAGGATCATTTAGGTTGGAAAGGTTCTCCAGGATCACTGGGTTGAACCAGCACTGCCAAGGCCATTAAACCAAGGCCTGAAGTGACTTTAAAATCTCTGCAGGGATGAAATCTCTGCAGGGATGGTGACTCCACCACTGCCCTGGGCAGCTCTGCCAGGGCTGGACAACCCTTCACATGAAGAAATGTTTCCTCCTCTCCATCCTGGCACGCACCATAAGGTCATTTCCTGTTGTCCTATCGCTGTTATGTGGGAGAAGAAATGACCCCAGTGTGCTACAACCTCCTTTCAGGTGGTTCTAGAGGTCCCTCCTGAGCCTCCTTTTCCCTTTTGGTGCAGAGTTTGTGGGTTTTTTTCAGGTAGGGGTGACAATCTGACCATCTCTTAGCCTGTTATTCAACATAAAGCCAATTATCATTGTGGCTCAGAGCTGAGCCAGGCTCAGCAATTTCTACAAATTCTGTGAGAATCCAAAGAGAAAAGGACCGTGTTGGTTGAGTGAAATTGTGGAAGTCCCTTTAAAGAGAAGAAAAAGTGCTGGGTTTGGCTGTGTCCATCACTGTGGTGTGCCTGACCCTGCCTGAAGGAGGAATTACCATTTGCTGCTTCTGCAAACAAAGGTGCTTTGTGAAAGGCTCGATTAAATCCTAGTAAAGATACTTGGAAATATATGATGTAACTGAAAAAAACCCACCAGACCTCGTTAATACATGTTAATGAGCTGGGAGGAAGATGACACTCATGAACAATTGCTGGCAGAGAAGTTTGGCCTCATGGATTGGTGATACCTTTGCCTGGTCAGTGACGTTCAAGGTGTGGTTTGCTCAGCCCTGAGGATCTCAAGTGGGACTTGGAGAATTCAGCACTTTGCAAGGTTAGTTATTGAATGTTTAATATGTCTTGAAATGGTGTTGTTGGTCATTTAACAAGGGAGAGTCTCCTTTTCCTTCGTGTTCTCCACCCTTCAGACCGTGCACTGTGGTACAAACTCACAGCTCAGGATGGGTGCGTGGATTTAATTACACTCTGTGCTAAACGAAGGCTCATTAACAGCTCTCTTAGGCTGTCCTCATTTCCCCCTTTGTATTAATAAGAGGTTAAATTTCCAGCAGTCTGCAGATGACATTTTATTACCATGGGCAGCACACTTAAGAAAACTGCTTTGTTCTCTGGAAGCCTTTTTTCCCCTGCTCTTTTTTTCTCATTATTTAGCCATCACAGGAACCAGATTTGAACACAGGAGAAATGAAATTATGCATAAAGCAAGCCTTTTTTTTGCTTGTAGGACTTGAGTACTGTGGGATTGTTTCCTCCTTTGTTAGAACTCGTGCTTCTGAAATGTTGCAGGGAACTTCCTTCATTTACCTAAAAGAAGGAGGGTTTTGTACAGTTATGTTTTGGCATCAAAACTCAATCACTGAGGAGGATTGGAAAGACAATTTTCTCAAGAAGTTCTCGCAGGTGCAGCATCCAAAATAACTGCAGGAGGTGGCAGCAGAGTTGGAATGATTCTTCCCAGCCCTGGAAGTGTCCAATGCCAGGTCAGACAGGGCTTGGAACAACTAGGGAAGGTGTCCCTGCCCATGGCAGGAGGTGGCACTGGATGATCTTTAAGGTTCCTCCCAACCCAAACCATTCTATGACTGAAGGGTTGATTTAGGTAACGTGGGCATCAAACCCAAACCCCAATGCCCAGCAAAACCTTCCTGGCAGCTGGTTCAGAAAGTGCCTTTCTCCCTCCCTTCTTCACAGGTCACATTTTTGAGCTCTCTGATCTCTCTCCTTGAAATCTGTGGGAAATGGAGGAGGGTAAAAAGTGATGAATTCCATGACCCGATCAAAGATCAGGACAATGAGTTAAGTCCATCCTGAAATATTCTGTTCTTTTCAAACCAGATCGTTCAAGTAGTGAAATCGAGTACGTAGAGTGATTGAATAAAGAAAAGGTGATGCTTGAGTCGTTCTCAGATGCTTCACTCAACAAGAGAATGATGGATATTTATTGCATTTCCTCTGGTTCCTTCCCTGGAAGGTGTGGGCCTGGCTGGAGCAGCTGCCCACATTCCAATGAGCTAAACCTGCCCCTCAGAGCCTGCAGGAATGAGCTGTTTATCCTCTGGGAACTCGGCAAATATTCTGCTCCATTCCTGTATTTTTGTCTTAAGAGCTGCATCTCTAAGTCTCTAATCGCTCTGTGAACTAATACCACACCATTTAAGCACTAATGTCATTAAGCAGCAGATGAAGTACAACCATTAATGGTAAACAAGCAAGAGAAAAAAGGGATCTGTTCAATGCACAGCATCCCAGTTCATCCTTTTCTGGATAATTCCCTCCTTAGAACGGCAGCAGAAATGAAGGAATAATTTGACTTATTAATATAATGAAGATCAATGCAATCTCTGAACGCAAGGTTGAGAGAACAACATAATTACCCTTCATTTGTTGATGCAAGGAGTAGACTGATTTTAATTAGTGGTTTAAATTGGCAAGTAGCTGGAGAGAAGGGAGTCAGGAGCTTTCCTTGGAGCTGGAATTTGTTCCATATGATCCTTTTCCTTGCTCATAATATTAGACAACATCAATTACTTTAGTGAGTGATAAGTGTGTCAATCATTAACATGTTAAACTCAATCAAGGAAATTGTAGGATGATGACATTTGGATCCCTCCAAACACATAAACACTAATTTTTTTTCCCTAGATACTTCCAGGAGAAGATTCTGGGCTTTTGAGATGGGGAAATAAAAGGCATCAGAGGCTTGGACTCCATGTGGAAGTGCTAAAGAGCAACACCCTGAGAGCAGACACCTCATTAATTTGTTCTCTTCTCTTGCCA
Source organism: Lepidocolaptes lacrymiger (assembly GCA_035584035.1). NCBI lineage: Eukaryota > Metazoa > Chordata > Aves > Passeriformes > Dendrocolaptidae > Lepidocolaptes > Lepidocolaptes lacrymiger. The sequence continues at coordinate 1,917,127 of JAXCLP010000010.1, forward strand.
AGGAGTCTTTCCCTGCTGGTTATCCCAAGATGCCCAGTGGGTATGGCTGTGCCAGGCAGGTGCCACTCTGGATCCACCACCTCTCCAGCCCCCTGCCAGATTCCACTCTTTGAGCAGCTCCTAAAGGACACAACTCGCAGCACAAAGCCAGAAAAGGAACTTCCATCCTTTCCTTTTTGTCTTTTATTTGCCTTTTGATGTTCCTGTTGATACAAAGGAGCTCCCACATCTCCCCCAGGGTAGCTGGTGCTGGGTGGATTCCCCATTAAATCTGACCCCCACACTGACTTGCCCAATTCCAGCCTCACTTGCCCTTTTGCTGTATGTTTTTTATGCTGTATGTATTTACAATCAAAAATACTCTTTCAGAGGATGGAAGATCCATACCTGAGCACCTTAGGCTCTCTCAAAGCTAGCTCTCACTTTTCCAGTTCCAGGGAATTGGTGTGCTCTGCTTATCCTGGAGACTGCACTGAGCTGCTTTTATTTCCTTTCTTGTTTTCCCTGCAGGAACCAGAGAATTCCAAGTGAAAGAGCAGCTCTGACTCATTCACTGAAGTGATGGAGATATGGTAGGAGACATCATCACCCCAAATGTGCTGATTTACCACCCCTCCTTCCAGGCTTTGCTAAGAAATATGAACATTTAGTAAGACCTTGGCACTGAAAAAGGGGATTGCAGCTCACCCAGGTTTTGTATCCCCAAAGTCTCCACACTGAGAGTGTTGTTGATGGGTTTCTCCACATTTATGTCTCTGTTTCATTTTTCTCCCCAGAAAAAGGGAGGGTTCTGGTGTTTCTCAGCACAATTCCCCTTTCCTTTCTCCCTGGTCTCCCAGGTGTGGATGTAACCCCGAGCTCATCTCCCCAGTCCTGGCAAATCTCTCCAAGTCTGCATTCCCCAAGAGCAGCAAAATTAGTGCTGTTCATGTCTATAATCCTGCCTTGGTCCCAGTGTTGTTAATTACCCTTATTATCTTGTCTTTTGCTGCTTAATTGGATGTAACTGAAAGGCACCCTCTATCCTGTCTGGAGCTTTCCTAGCTCCTCCTCAGTGGCTGCAGAGAGGTTGGTTGGGGTCCAAGTTGTTTGGGGGCAACCTTGGCAACTTTTTGGTCACGGGTTTTCATAGTGGAGTAGTTTAGATCTCCTTGGAGAGGAACTATTTCCAAGGGATGGAGGGACAGGATACAGGGAATGGCTTCCCAGTGCCAGAGGGCAGGGATGGATGGGATGTTGGGAAGGAATTCCTGGCTGGGAGGGTGGGCAGGCCCTGGCACAGGGTGCCCAGAGAAGCTGTGGCT
>JAXCLP010000010.1:1918530-1994854 GCA_035584035.1 Lepidocolaptes lacrymiger
GGCTTGGAGCAACCTGGGCTGGTGGGAGGTGTCCCTGCCCATGGCAGGGGTGGCACTGGATGGGCTTTAATGTCCCTCCAACCCAAACCATTCCATGATTCTCTGATCTTCCTACTCCTACAAGAAGCTCTTGTATCTATATCCTTAAAGATGCTCATAATTTGCTTTTCAATGATATTTTCTGATTTTGTTTTGTTTTATTTGTTTTTTTTTTTCCTTTCCCCCCCATTTTTCATTAATGGTGCCCAAATCCAAGGATGACTTATGAGAAACTTTCCTCTGTTGGCAGAGCATTTTTACAATACCTATAGTGTTCCTTAATCCCACATTGAAAGTGCTACCTGGGATTTCTCTGTGGGACAACCCTCTTCATCTTGAAAAAAACTCCTTTTGTTGATTTTTTTTTTTCACAGTCTGATCAAACCAACTTTTTAATGTTTACTTAGTGCATTAACGCTACCAAATTTCTCCTAACAGTATCAGCCAATTAGCAACTCTTTAATCCCCTGTATTGTTTGTCAGGGAGTGACAAAATGACAGGCTCTGTACTAATTAACTGCCTCCTGCTTAAGGAGAAAATTGCTCTTGTTTGGCAAATGTTTTAAGGTAAAAAAGTAAGGACCAGGAAGTCTGAAAACAAACTTATTCCTGCAGGGCTGCATCAAAGGGGACTGAGTGGCTCAGGTCATTGGGATTGGGAGGGAGGACCTTTCCCCTTTTTGCAATAAATCAGAAAATTTATGGAGTGGAAGGGATGAGGTGACTTGTAAAAGCTTTAGAGGAGAGAGGGGTTCAAAGTGTTGGTTCATGAACCTGAAGTTGGGTTTCTCCAGGTTGTTGGTATTTATTCAGCTTGAAAAGCAGCTCCCCCCTCTGTGTCTGTACCTTGTGGTCCATTTGGAGGTCCATTTTCACCCCAGACCTCTGTGTCTCCATGGAAAACCCTATGCCTGAAAAGAAGAAAGGTTCAGGAGCATCAAAAAGACAGAGGGGAACTAAAGAGCTTCCCTCCCAAAACGTTTTCCCAAGCTTCAGGTAAGCCTAAATCAGCGTGTGTCCAATAAACCCTGAGAAACCTGGCTCTGGTCACAGCCTGAGATCTGCAACGTTGTCGTGAGCAATCCTTGCACCATTATTTGGGGAAAATAAGAAATTCAGAGCAAAAATATGGAACAATGCTTTGTGTTGTTTGCATGGAAATCAGATTCCTTTTGTCATCGTTTTTTGAGGTAAAAAAGCAACAAACCTGCTGAAGTGGAGTTTTGGTGTTTTCAGTTCTTTTCAAAGTTGAACTCCCCAGCAAAACGTTAGAAATGAATTGAGAAGAAAATTAGCAAAGCTGATTCAGGGTTTTTCAGACTTTATGTGCCACCACTGCAGGCTGAATAGCTGGAATAAAGAAATGGCCTTAACTGGCAAATGAAACAATTATGATTTTGGGTGTGTGGTAAAGAAGGAGGAGTTAATTTGTACATACTGAACTCTGGTGGGATGCAGGTGAAACGCTGCCCTCTCAGCTGAGCCCTTCAGTTCTGAAAGGACTTGGGAAAGCCAGGAGGGATTCACAGAAGAGCAAGAAAAATGATGAAAGAGTAGGGAGATTGATGGCTTGATGTATGAAGAATTATTAAGGGAGCTAAATATGCATTGCTTGCCCATGGAAATGATGGATACAAAACATTCAGGGAGCTTTCTTGAGCTGGTGATTGATTAGGTGGAATGAATGAAGGGGATGAAGGAATTATTGTCTGCTGGGTAGCAGGAACAGTGATTTTTGGATTAGATCAGCAGCGTGGGACCAGTATCTCCTCTTTGGCAGGGAGGGAAGCTGATGCTCATAAAAAAAAAAACCACAAAAAAAAAAGGCAAAGAAACCTCAGTTGGGTAATGAAAGATTCATCTGTCTAAGGAGAAAAGTTTGCATTGTTCTAAGTTGGTGAAGGAAAGGATAGGAAGGAGGAAAGTAATTAGGGCAAAAGCAACTCTTAGGAAAAAGACTTGATAATCTGAATTCTTGGTTAATTCACCAGGAGCAGAATTCTAACAGGGACATTCTATGACAGCTCTAACTGCTGCAAATTTGCTGTGAAATTGTCCAGTAGGCACAGAATTCCAGTGAAATCCCAGCCTTAGCCCAGCACAGTTTGAACATTTTCCTGAAGGTGTTGGGCACAAGTGACCCTGAGCTCAGAGGGCAGAGACAAGCCTCTGACTTATTAATGATTTTTTAATGATTTAATGAGTTTTGCTGGACTCCTCACCCCCTCTGCTGATGACCCCTGGCATGGCAAGGCCTCCTGGTACTGCTGGAGAAGAACCTAAAGGTGCTGCTGGAATCCACCTCATCCAGTGGCAAACCCAAGTCCTGTTGTTTATTAATTACTGGAGGGATCCATAATGAACTCCAGTTGTAAACTGCTTTATTTTCTCTCCTTTCTGTCTTTTCCTGTGGGTAATCTGAAGCTCCTGATGTAAAACAGGAGCAGTAAATGGCCCTCAGCTATTCAGAATTCTTTTCCAGTTTCTGCTTTCTGTTTCCAGTCAATCATACCCCATAATAGGCTATTTGTCACCACGGATATCTGTATACATAAAAGATAAGTAGGCATTGAATATCTGCTTTTAACAATGTTCTCAGCACTGCCAGTGATATATTATTTTCTTTTATCTCTTCTGTATATCTCTGTATCAGGGGAGTGTCATTGGGTGTATCCCAGTGTAACAGAATGGATTTTAATCAACTGCTGAGAAAATGAGATATTACATTAGGACAAGAATAGCTGCTCGATAGAAACTCCTCTTTAAAAGTGTAATTCTTCAGTGTTCTGGGTTTTGTTGCCGTTGGGAAGCGCTGAATAAAAATGACATTAAAAAAATAATCTAACTTAGGGTATTTTTTTTCAGGAGAGAAAGGCAGGATTTATGCAGCAAAGGGGTGCAAATAGCAATGAATACACTAAAAGTGTTGTAAATTAGAAAGATGCAATGTGAGTGTGAGCAAGGCCCGTGTGTCATGACACTGGTGCTTAAAAAATGGTGTTTTACCAAAAAAAAAAAAAAGGTCTTTGTGAAAGCTCTGTTTGAGGGGACCATTTTTTGCTTCTGTTCTCCTTGTTGAACCTGCTCTGGGATTCTGGGATGCTTCCCCTGCTCTCCGGGGAGCACCACCCAGGAGCCACTTCCCAGCCAGCAGTTTTTCAGGAAGAGAAAGTTGTAGGGATTGGGATGGGATTGGCAGCATCAGCAGCTTGAGGAGCTGATTGACACGCAGATGGGATGAATGAGGAGCTCAGCTTGGCTCTGGAGGGGTGAGAGTTAAACACCTTCCATCAGGTGGGAGCAGCTGGTTTTAATAAATCCATGCAGGAGCTGAGAGAGTCCAGAAGGGAGGCACAGGAATGATCAAACCCTGGAAAACAGGAGCGATGATTAAAAGTTTAAGTGACTTGGGGCTGGTGGGAAAGACTCTGAAACAGAATATTATAACAATCTTAAAGCCTGAGGTAGATTCTTATAAGAATCTTTAATTATATGAAAAAGGCTGCTTTTTATGTGATGGGAACAGACAAGCTGCTCTGGAGGGGATGGCACAACTGTGATTGCTCTGAAATAATCTGATAGCAGGGAAATGATGAAATAACCAAGTTAGCAACACAATGGCTCCGTTTCCAAAGCAAATCCAAGACAAAGTCCTGGCCTTTAGCCACTGGTAGGTTGGTGGCCCCAACCAATCTCTCAATCTGGTTTTACTGAGATAGGTTTGGTAGGTCTAAGCTGAATGTGACTCCTCCTGCTGGACTCAGAACCCCAGATGTTACTGCAAGCAGAGCTGCTGCCAGTTCCTCCATGACCTTATGGCTGGTTGTCTTCCATCCCTGACCTGATTTGCTAAAATGTGTCCTCATTTGGTTAAAATCTGGGGCTTTAGTCTGTGCTGTCACATAAAGCCAAGGAACACCTCTGTCTTTGATGGATACAAAAATCTGGGGACAGTCCTACCTCCCAGCAGAGAAATTAGAAGGAACCCTCCTTGTTTCAGTGGGGCTGGATCAAACCACGCAGGGAAGGTTTTTGGGTTATTGTGCCATCCCATGCACGTCGAGGACAGATGTAAGATTGCTCCTGTTTGCCTTGGGAAATCTCTGGGCAGATCTGTGAGTGGCTTGGGCAGATGTGGTGAACTTAGCAGGGCCTGGTGGTACCTAACTGAGCCCAGCACCAGTAAAACCAGTGTAATAATTAAGAGCAGGGACTGAACTGGGAGGTGATGTAGAACCATGTGCTCAACATGCCCTCCTGGGAAGGTTTCATCACCCAGTAGCTCCTTGCCCTGGTTCCTCCCAGCCAAGTGACCCCATAAAGCATCAGTTTGAAGCAAGCCCAGGGCAGTGTGTGATTGCAGCCTGAAAAGCTCTGCCAGGGCCACGGGAGCCAAAAGTCTTCGGTGCTGAATGCCCTGAAACAGCAGCACCATCATTTCACCCTTCACAGAGTTCATCATCGCCGCACACGCGGTCCCTCAGCAGGAGACAACAGCAGCCAGAAGGAAAAGAATTGCTTCTCCTCGTAGAGGGATGCTCTGAGAAAAGGCCCCAGGGACCATTCTGAGCAGGTCCAATTTTTTCAACCCTATCTAGAAGGAGTTCTGCCATCTGCTTTTATCACATCATTTACACAAGGCTCAGCCAGAGGCAGAGTGCAATCAAAGCTGCTGCCCCCCTCCTGGGGAGAGGTGCCTCTTCAAGAGGATTGGTGACCCCACTGCTCCAATTTGGGCTGGAATTATTGCTTGGATATTGGAAATTCTCCCTGCAAGGAAGAAAGGAGCAATGGTGTAAGGAGCAGAAGTTACTTGGGTTTTTTTCCCCCTTATCTTAAAGTATTTGGCATTTAATAGAGGGTATAAATGACTTATGTGTAAGTAAAGAAAGTGGAAGTAAACTGGTATAGCAATATAAGAGTTTTCATGATATTTCACATTTTTTAAAGGTGCTTTTGAAAGAATTACTGACTTTATTGTGAAGTGATGAATCCTTTAACAGATAACAGGCTGCTGGGCAATAGATAGAAGCGGCACATTTAAGTGGATTACACCTACAGGACACAAAGATGACCAAAAAAACGAGCAGAAAGGTGATGGAAGACAGCAGAAGGGACGGGCACCTCACACCAGTGGGTGTAAATGTTCTGTAAGAGCTCAGCTCTAAAACACTCTCACCTTCTCTGAAGGCACACAAAGCTTTGCTTACAAATGCAGCTGCAGCTTGTGGTTTATGGAACAAGCAATTTGTGTGAGAGCTGGTTCCCCAAAACTGCCCTCAGGTGTGGCAGCAGCTTCTGTGGCTCCTGGGAGCAAAGTGGGGGTGTCTGAGAAGGCAAAGTCACCAGGGCTGTGAAAGCTGAGGGGAAACTCAGGGTGGAGTTTGGAGAGGGACCCACCAGGAGCAGCGAGTCCAACCGTCCTTGGGAGTCACACCCTGTGTCTCAGAGTGTCACCACAGCTGGAATCCCCAGCAGGAATAAGGTCAGGAATTGGGGAAGTGTGTCCTGAGCAACCCCCAGCTGGTCCCCACCCCACACTCCTGACCCTCCCTGGCACCTTTTCTGAGGAACTCCAATCCAAGTATCTCTTTCCAATCAACCCTTCACTAAACGTGCTTTTTAAAACACCAAATCTGGAAAGCGAGGGGATCTTTTTTAATGTCAAGTTCACAAATCAAAGTTTATCATTCCTCTGTTGAGGTTTTATTTAGCAAAACGTCTTGCTGGTGTAGAGCAAGGAAAGAACCAGGGCAGTGAAGTGACTCTTTAATTGGGAGGAAATGTTTTTTCCCTGTATCCTCTTCATTCAGGGCTGGGTCGAGGCTCATGGGGAGGAAGAATGTGGATTCATGGGAGGTAAGATGAAGTGTCCAGTCAAACCCAGTCCAAACGAGGCCATTCCTTCCTTCCTCTTTCCTCCCCTTCCCACTTTGGGAAGCGGCACAATCCGGAAAGGGAGAGCCACAAGCTCTTCATAAACAGCACAAGCCCGAGTCCAGCATATTAAAAAGTGTTCAGTCAGATAATTACCCTTAATTATTAATTGTTTCTCGTGCTCAGCCGAGGTGGCAGTGGTGCAGAAAAAGCGAGTTGTTGGGTATTTGCAATGTGCTGTGCCCTGCTCAGCACTGGCGTTTGGCACCTGGTGATTCAGCTCTTCTGAGCTTCCCAAAGGCTGAGAGAAGGGACAAACCAGCTGCTTTTTGTAAAAATTGTTCCTGTTCTGCAAACTTTTCCAGTCACTTCTTTTAATGGAAGTCAGGCTTGAGATGTCCTGGAGTTGCCAGGCTTTGAACAGCCCCCACAGGGGATTCATTTGACTGCAACTTTACAAATGAAATGCAATCTGTTTTTTTTTTTATTTTTTTATGTTCAGATTTACCAGCCCAACAACTTAGTCCCTTTCTGTAGATCTAAGAATTAAACTCTGGATGAGTTTAAAGTGTGTCATCAATGCCTAGTGCACAGTGGCTTAGCAGAAGGTGAATTTGCATGGAGATTATCATTGGAATAATTTAAGTGCTTGGGAGCAGCCTTTTTTCTTTGGGCGAGGTGGGAATCACTGTCTTCTCTTTGCCAGAGGTCTCCCACACCTTCCTGGGGAATGCTGAGATGACTGAAGTTTCCTGAAGATTTTTCCACAGCTCAGAAGCATCTTTTTGGGGTGTTTTACTTTGAACAGAGATACCTGATTGGATTTATGAAAAGACAGGCTTGTGTCTTTTCCTCATTTGCACATCCACAATCTCCAGGGTCAGATTGTCCCCAGGCTCCTCATTCCTCCACTCATCCCTTCCCATTCCTTCAGGCAGGTGCACTTGTGGCCCCAGGGTTTGGGGATTGTTGTTGATCTCTGGTGCAGGATGAATTCAGGTAAAAGGCTCTGAGTGGAAAGGCTCGGGTAGGAATAAAACCAGACGAAGCAGAAGCAGAATTTCCTCTGCACAGCTGAAAATCCGAGCCTGTCATTTCTCTGAAAACTTGTAATTTTGGTGCGTGATTAAAGATACTCCTCCAGTCTTTTTGAAGTCACTTGAACTAATAAACTCTGCCTCTTACTTAAAGCACAAAACTGACAACATCAGCTCTGAAGAGCAGGGGAAGGAGGAAGCTGGAAAATATTCTCTGCTGCAGACATCTCGTTGTAGCTGAAAGCAAACGCTCAGGCCATATATGACCCTGGGGAAAACGTTCCTTAAAATGCTCCTTAAAATGGCAGTGTTTCCAAACTGACTTTCAGAAGTGATTGGAATTGGCCCTGGGAGTTTTGCCATTCCATGGGAATGGATTTAGGTCAGTGCAGGGAGCCCAGAGGGAGCTCAGTCCACTTCAGGGGTTCAAGCAGACCCTAAAGGGGCTGGGGATGGTTCAGGAATGTCTTGCTTGAAGACACCTCTCAGACCTTCTGGGCACCAACAACGTTGCAAGGATTGCACATAAGCAGCAAACAAGCTCTAATTGAGAGGCTTTTCTAAAAGTGTGCTGTGGATAATAAACCATTTCCAGTAGAATAAAGAGCTTTAAAACATCCAAAGCAATTTTGCTGGAGAGCAACGTCTGTACGAATTGATGTTATAAAGGAAATGATATAAAATCTTCTGCAGATAAATTGTAGTAGCTTATGGCACAGCTTTTTTTTTTAATTCTTCAAGCACCATAAAAAGCATCATAAGTATAAATAGGATTATGATTTTCCTGCATCATCTGTTTCAGTGGGCCCAGTGATTTCTGAAGGAAGGAGCACACAAAGCTCCAGTGGCTTTTCTGTTCATTTAACAGTGGCCAAAGGGTGTTTGGCTGCCTGAATAATGAAAAGTGAGGATGTGAACCCAGGGGATTCTGGTGTGCCATGGCAGCAGGAACACCCCCTGATCCCAGACACTCCCAGTGGGGCAAGAAAGGAAAGATCCCTGATGGGAAGAAAGGGAAAACTTGAGCTAACACAGTTTTGTGCTTCCTGCTCTCCCCAAGGCAGGTAAATCACGCACTGAAGTGACCTCCAAATCCACGGCAAAAAACAAGGAAATTCAACTCGGTCTCCACACTGATGTCTTTTAGAATGAGGTGTTTATTTCCCCCTGGAGCAATGTTAAAGCCAGAGGAGTGACAACACAACGTTCCAGGCACAAATTCCACGTGCCATTTGGAATGCTGGTTCTTGCAAAACTGATTTCCAGTCGTGTTCAACTCCAAGCCTTGGTTCCTGACCCTGCAGAACTGGCTGGCATCTCCCCTGCATTCCTGCTTGGACACGTCCAAGTCCATCAGCTGGACAATCAGCAGCTTTCCTAAGTCAGAATTTCCCCAGATGAAGGTATTTTGCCTGCAAACTTGTTGAAATCAGGCTCTTTAAATCTCTGTATCCCACCAAAAGTGATGGTTTGCTTAATAAAGGGAAAACGAGGATCAATCAACCAATCAATCCATATTTTCCACTCACTATAGGCAAAATGTGTTGGTATTAACACTGGGAAACAGGACTAAGGAACATCCTTTGTCACCCTGGTGCCCAATAAACTATCCCCAAATGAGTCCCCTCTGGGATATCTCCAGAGGAGAAGTGAAGGAAGGCTCAATGGCAGGGAAGATAAGAAAGGAAACACTCTTTTCCAGCCTCAAAGACAGTGGAACTAATGTTGCAGGGACATTAATTACATGGGGAAAAAAATTTTAAAACTCTCAAAATGCACTTGACAGAATCCTTTTAAACTAATAGAATGTTAGAGTCTCCTAATGGTTTCTGGCTCCAGTAAGTTTCCAGGATTTTTCTCTTTATTTAAGTCTTAAACTGCCCAAATGAAATGCAATTGGAAAATCAGTTATCTTGTTCTGCTTTATGGTCCTGCTAACTCAGCATCATTATATGATCTTGTTTTCCAGTCTCACAGTTTTGCCTCTCTGTCACTGCCACAGAGCTTTGTTGAAGCAAAGCTTAAAGATTTATCCCTGTATTAAAGGGGGTTTTAATTCCTCCATAGGGTCAACTTCCCTTGAACTCCAGAATTTATCAACGACCACAAAACTATTCCTGGGATGAGCACGGGAGAGGGCACTCTGAAGTCTCTTGGGAATGGGGACCACAGGGAAAATTCCAGAATCCCAGCATGGTTTGGGTTGGAAGGGACCTTAAAGATCCCCTCATTCCATCCCTGCCACTTGAAACTGCTGGGCCTGTTTGATACTTTCACATGTGGCACTTTTGAATCCATACCATGATATGAATCAGGAGAGATACTGATCTGAGAACGGATGGATGGATGGATGGAAAAATCTGTTTATTTATGCCCCCAGATGTCATCAACAGGAGAAGCACAAGGCAACAGGGCTGCCATAAAATACAAATATTAGTCCAAACCCCCAAAGGGGATTTTCAGCCCCCTCTCTTCTCTTTGCTCAGCAAGTGTCAAACTTGACCACTGTGCAATTTTGCTCATTTTGCAGCCTGAGGAAAGGCCCTTTGGCTGAGCTCCTTAGCTGGGAAAGGTTGTGTTCCAACTGATCCTCTAAAGAAAAGCCACCTTTAATTGGGATTCTCTTGCCCTGGGAACTCTCCCTGAGCACAGGAAGGGAAGTCTCTCTGCCTTTGCAGAGCAGAGGCAGGAGGGGGACCCAGAGCTGGCCCCAGGGAGGGCAGGACCCATCCAGAGCATGGCAGGTCTTACTGGGGCTTCCTTGGGCAGCCCAGGCTGGAGGAGGCTCCCAGGGATGCTGGAAGGAACCAGGGATATCCTTGGAGGAATGAAAGCAGATTCCTCCCTCCAGCTCGTAGGAGAAGATGTAACACCCACAGAACTGGAGAGGGCAAAAGCAGAGCTGCATTTTCTGAGCTGGCCTTTTGCTTGACTGGTGATTTTGCTGATTTTCTCCCCTTTTTTTTCCCCAGGAAAAGCTGTACAGTTTATTGCAACAGCCTGAAAACATTCCTGTTTGGTTTGAAGTGTTTGCTGGGTGAGAGGCTCCCTGTGCTGCCTTTAAGGTGTTTTCCTGATTGGTGTCCCACATCACCTTACCCAGAAAATCTATGTCTGCCCCATCCCTGAAAGTGTCCAAGGCCAGGTTGGAGCAAACTGGGACAGTGAAGATGTCCCTGCCCATGGCAGGGGGTGGCACTGGAGGAGCTTTCAGGTCCATCCACCCCAAACCATTCCATAATTCTGTGATTTTTATCACTTATCAAAACTTACCAAAACCTCAGGCATCAACAAAAGGGTGAACAATGGTAATGTTACTCTTTAAAAACCATTTTTTACTGGTGAATCATTATTGGGGGTAAAAGTGATCAGTATGTTTGGAACACTGAAGTCAGAACTAAAAGCCTGGTTAGAGGAAGTGGAGAAAGGCTGGAAATTAAACCCAGAGCATGCAGTGATTCCATGATCTGGTGGTTTTTTTGGGTAAAGAGGCCATACAGGAGCTGTCCCTCCCTCCCTCCAGCAGGGAAAAGCCACAACCACATTAAAATGCTGCTCTTGTCGTGGGCAGTGAGTTCTGGAAACCCAGAGAACCAAGGAGCAGCTGTAATGAAGTGATAGATTGTTGGTCTTGGGGCTACAGTGGTTAAGGAGAAGTTATAGCCCTTCCTAACAAGGAAAAAAGCAATTTCTTAGACTTGAACTTTGCAATAATGAAATGTGAAACTGTGTTGGGATCACTTGTGTAGCTAAGGGCCATCTGCTGCTGATGGATCAGAATGTCCTCAGCTCCAAAGAAAGGCACAGAAAGGGCTGGAATAGTTTTGGAGTTGTAGAGGCTGTGGAGCATTTCAGGGTTGCTCATAACCAGCTGCAATACCTCAAGCCATAAACCCACTTTTATTGGTAGGAGACAAAGAAAGACTCCGACTCAGAAAGCGGAAAAAGAGAAAGAAATGGTAAAGGTGAATTAAATTCTGTGTTTGGGGGAGCATGCTGTGTATTGCTCAGAAAACACCCTGGACGGAGCTTAAAACAGGATTTTGCAGAGCTGTGTCTGCAAAACACGGATTAAAAGAAGAGCCTCACCATTTCCAAACAGTCTTTTTCCATCAGGCTCCCCAGTATTTCAGGGTGTTTCTTGTGCACTGCCCCTAACGTGGCTGTAAGGAGGATGGAGCAGAATAATTAGAGAGAAGGCACTTTTCAATTATCTGCTCCCTGCTGCTTCCCACTGGTGGACAGAGATTCTGGCAGCCAATTTGATCCCTGTGTTACTTGAGAACCTTTGGACATCATGTGCTTGACCTAAATTTTTAATGACATTATGAAGGCCTAGTTAAATATAAAAATAATGGTCTTGGAGCACAGCTCTTTATTAAAGCTCCTCGGGCTGTGTTTTTTCTTGTGTTCAGCTCAGCATGGGAATGTTTTTGTGTTCTGCTTTGGCTACAGAAACTTGTTTTTCAACTTGAGCGTGGTCTGAGTGACACAGCCCATTAGAAGCTGTGTTGGAGAATGGGATGTGGCACAGAAAACTGTTCAAAGGGAATCCTGACCATGTTTTTGACAAAGAATAACAGTGAATAACAAAGAATAACAGTTCATGAGTCTGCAACTGAACACAGACCAAATCTCCCTTCCAGGGCATCATCTCATTGAACCTCAGCCAGAACCTCACAGTGTAAAGGTGCATGAAAATTAAAAATAACCACTTTCTCAGACTTAAAAACTTAAAAAAAAGGGTTTGGCTCGAGGTGAGCTTGAGGAATGAGTAACACCCCTTAAGGGTTCTTATTTTCCCGTGCAAGTTGTTCCAGCCCAAACTTTACCACACTGAATAAATTCCCCACTTTTCTGTTTGCATTTTAATAAATCCCTTTTACACTGACAGTGGAAAGGCAGATTCTCAGCTGGTCAGTTATTCATGTGCTGGGAACAGGCTTAAACACAGGAATTGTTGCCTTTTTTTTCCCAGAGGGATAAACCCTGGGCTGAAGCAGAGGTGTCTTGGAGGAGAGTCCTGGGCAGGATCACAACTTTGGGAAACACCTTCCTTTTCCACCACTGAGAAAGGACTCCCAAGGGATGCATCAAGGGGAAGGGATAAATTCAAGTGATGTAGAGCTGGTCTAAACATTTCAACTTCCCCCTCTATTTTTATTTTTCAACTTTTAAGCTTTCTCATATGAACTTTTTTGCTGTGTAAGGTAAAACAAGCCCCAGGCAACTTCAGCTTGCACGACAAGCTCTCAGCACCCTTGGCAGAAGCACAGAGGTCACATTTAACTCCTCACACAGGTGAGGGGCTGAACAAGGTCTGCAATGTATGAGGGATAATAAGGGTTTCTTTGCCATCTATTGTGCAGGTTTCCTCCTTTCATCCATTCTTCCCTTCGGAGAATGCGCTGATTTCCCAGGGAAAAGGGTCCCTGCACAAGGCTCAATCAAGCTGCTGATTCCTGCCCTCCCTTCAGGGGCAAGAGCAGCTGCTAGCTGGGAGTTTAAATGTGAATTTTACGTAAAAAAAAGAAAAGAAAAGCACTAGAGAATGGGACAATGTGCTGCCAGATGCTTGTGCTGTCACCTCCTTATCCTCTGCCTGCATGGCTGAGCTCCAGGATGGGAAGCACTGCTGGACATTGGCCCTTTTGGGGTGTTCCTGCAGGTCACATGAAATGGTTGGGGGTTCTTCAGTCCTGAGAGTTTGCTGGGTGTGCAGGAACACCAATCCCTTGTGTGACAGCACAACCTCTGCAGGGAGCACTTCAAACTGTGTGATTTATTCTCCTCCACTCCCATGGCAGTGCACAGACCCCCTCGTTGTCACCAATGTACCCTTGTTTGTCCAGGCTATTTCATGTGATTGTTTCTCAGCTCTTCAGCCTGAATTTCCTCCATTCAATTGATTTTTTCATCTTGGTGTTGTTGTTTTGTGCCACTGCTGGGCCCAGCACTGGGTGAGTCTCCTCTCTCCCTGGTGGGTGTTTGGTCCTCTCCGTGCTCCTCCTGAGCCCCAGCTGAGCCCAGGGAAGGTCACACCATCTATTTTGGCCAGAAAATATGAGGAGAGGTGGAAAAATGACAGCACTTTTAGGTTTGGTGTCCACACTGAAAGGAAGAAAATATTCTATCAGTGTTTTGGTAAAACTGAAAACCAGAAATATATTGATTTGGGGTTACTAAAATCTTTGCTTTAATCCCCACTGAAAAAAAAATGAGCTCTGATTTAGTTTTCTATCTTTTTCCTTTTAAAATGTAGCTCATTTTGAATTGAAAATTTTCCTGTAAAGTTTTACTAACATCTCCAGGTGAACACTTCAGCTTTTCCAGCTTTTTGGTTTATCTCAGCTCTGCCTTTCCAGGAAACCTGATTTTAATTCCTGAGCACTTCGTTGTTATAAACCCATAATTTTTTCCCTGCAAACCTGCAATTTCCAAGTCCCTCTTCATCCCCTGATTTCTTCCTGGAAACTAAAAAATTTCAAGCAACTCTAATTACCCTGAGAGGCAATTTCTTGGTGAAGAGATGAGGGTGGTGATGGCCAGCCCAGCCATTCCTGCATCCAACTGGGAGGGACTGGGATGGGAGTGGGATTTACAGAGGCTGTGCAAAGTAAGAGCAGAGAATTTACGGTGTAAAGAAATCAGGTTTATAAAGCTGCAGCTGTTTTTATTAATGAATGGCGATATTAATAAATGTGATCAGGTCACCAGACACCTCTCCAAACATTTCCCTGGCCTGCAGGAGCTGGGGTGTTGATGGATGTGGGAAGGAGAAGCTCCCTGAAGTGCAGGGTGTGAACAGCAGATGGCACTTGGATGCCATGGAAGGAGTGGGAGCCCAACCTGGGACCTTCCCTGCGCTTCATCTACATATTCCATTGGAAAAGCAGGAGAAACCCTGGGGAGAGAAGGGGCCAAAAGGCACCTTAACTTTGTGCTGCTTCCATAGTGAGGATGTGCTTGTTGAGCATCAGGAATTTGGGATACAGGCACAGCCTCTCTGGGCATCCTGTGCCAGGACCTCCCCACCCTCCCAGCCAGGAATTCCTTCCCAATATCCCATTCTGGCAGTGAGAAGCCATTCCCTGTGTCCTGTCCCTCCATCCCTTGTCCCTCTCCAGCTCTCCTGGAGCCCCTTTAGGCCCTGCAAGGGGCTCTCAGGTCTCCCTGGATCCTTGTCTTCTCCAGGTGAACCTCCCCAGCTCTCCCAGCCTGTCCCAGAGGGAAGTGGTTCCATCCCTTGGAGCATCTCCAGGGCCTCCTCTGGACTTGCCCCAGCAGTTTCATCTCCTTCTTGTGGTGGGACAACTCTGGTGGAGTATTTCAAAAAATATCCAAAAATAATCAAAAGTAATTAGGATAAAATAATCAATAAATAAATAAAGCCACTTGTTTTATCCAGGGAGAGCGCTTGTCCTCTCCCCAAACAGCTCTAGGGACACTCTGAGTCCAAAGAGTGATGGTCTGGCTGTTGGGGGGTATCACTCTCTCCATCATGCACAATAATCATGTAATCAGATGAAAAGAGAAAAAAGCCAGCCCCTAAGTGTTTCTCCTGCATGAAACCACCTTCAAGCTGTCAGGAGGAATAATTGCAGAGTGACGCAGCAACACCCAACCTGCTAAGATGTGTGGCAGCTCTAACTGGGAAGTGAATAATACGCTGAATTTACTGGTTGAGCTTCCTTGAATTCCAACATTATTTTAATGAAATACTCCAGCTGTCACGAGTGCCAAAACATGTCACTGTTGTACAGGCAGCCTGGAGTGAGGGCTGAGCATCCTTTAGCCACACAACCAACCTGTTGTTACATCCCAAAGTACCCTGAGCAATTCCTGAGCAGAGGGAAGGCAGCTCTGCTCTTCCCAGAGGAGACACAGGATTACCCCAAATGGCTTGGAAAAAGGAGTCTCAAAGGGAAAGAGGAGAGTTTTCTGCAGTGCCCACTTCTTTCCCCAAATTTACGGACTAGTTTTAGACCTCAGTTTTGTGCTGTTGTAAAAATTCAATCCAGAGTTTGAAAACTGAGACAGACACTTTTCCTTCAGGTAAGTAAAGGTGGAGTTGGTTTTCAAGGGAAGAGATTAAGGGATGCCTTGGGAAGTTATCAGTGTGAGGTTTTACTGTCAGGAATGATAAGTCAAGATTGTTTTTCTGACTGTTGGAAAAATAAGTGCTATTCCAGAGATGAAGAAATAAAAATGTTAACAGCTCTGGCTCTCCAGAGGGTCAGATTTTATGTTGCTTCCCAAGTATGTGATCAGATTAATTTCAGCCTCCCAGGACAAGACCCTCAGACAGCATCAGCAAGAAAAGCTCAATGAATATGGGCGAGATAATGCAGTTTTTGCTCAGTGAAATGTCTGACAGAATCAAAATCTGGGAGTTCTCAGGAACTTTGGTGCAGTTTGTTTGCCCCATAAAATCTGTGGGGCAAAACCAGCTAATAATGGCTGTGCTGACCAGTCCTGTGTGACCAGGACAGGGAAATTCAGTCCTCACTGTCCTTTGGGGAACTTTTATTCCCCAAAGAAAATTTCATTGTAAAGCTCCTTGATTCTAAAGCATTGCATCAGCCTATCTGCTCATCATTCTGGTCATCAGCTCATCCATTTCTCATTCCAGAATCAGTTCAGAGCCAAATAATGGGAATTACCCGTTAATTTACTCCACTTGTCACGCGCCCAGCGCCAGGAGAAGTCCAATCCTGTGCAGCAAACTGCAGCTAAAGCAGAAAGAATCAGTTCTCCTTCTTTGAAAGCAGCAGTAATGATGGGCAAACAGGGAAAGGGCAGGCAGGGAACAAATCCTTGGTAGCGAGCCTCCTTTTGCTGCCATTTTCCAGAAGGATCCAGCTGGAAGCTTTAGGAGCAGCAAATTGGCATTTCTGTGCTGTGGAGTCTGCCCATCGTGGCAGGGCTGGAGCCAACTCAGCTCATTAGAGCTGGCACCGTGTGGAGCAGGGATGGCCCTGCCCTGGGGGCAGCACGGAATTGGCACTGGGATGCTCCAGCAGGAGACCAGGGGCACCAGTTGTCACTGGTGGTGCTGGTCAGGGAATCTGGGACAGATCTGGCTGGTGCCAAAGTCCCTGGAGATTTGCAAGGCTGGCAGGAATGGGACGGTTCTAGGGGGAATGACTGGAGATGCTGAGAGAAGGGAAATAAGCTGGGATGGTTTTGTGGTGGTAGAACAGTTCACTGTGACCAAGGAGCTTGTTTCAGTGGACATGGGGGTATCTGGTTGAGGGTTGGACTTATCTTGGAGGTCTTTTCCAACCTTAATGATTCTATGACACCAGCAGGGACCAAACCTTCGTCTCTGGATAAATCTCACTGTGGTGTCTCCATCCATGGAGATATTCAAAAGCCAGCCTGGGTGTCTCTGTGTGAGCAGGGGGGATCTCCAGGGCTCCATCCCTCCCAGTCTCAGCCCTCTGGTGAGCCTGGGAAAGGCAGTACCTGTAGGAATTCCCACTTGGGACTCTCCTGCCTCCACATGCCAAAAGGTCACACTCGAAACGCAGCCTTTGGTATCTTCCTGCTTCGGGTTTCGAATTCTTCAGGTCACTCTCCGTTGAATTCTTACAATGTGTGTGGAAAAGTGAAAGCTAATTATGATGTACTGATTAATTTCAGGAGACAAGTGTGGCAGTTCCAATGAATATTCATATTTTTCAGGCTGGGAGCTGCCGGCAAGAGGGACAAGTTTTCCACATGAGTAGAGTCATGGGGTGGATTGACACCTCCTTGGCATCCCTTAAGCCCCAACTGAGCATTCCCAGGTGGAGCTGCAGGTGGTGGTGGTGGAGATGCTCGGGATAAAGGCAGGAATTCCCAGGCACAGGGCAGTGTGTGCCCACTGCCAGGCTCCAGGCTCAGGGGTGATGGGAGATCTGGGGCTTGTGCAGGGTTATTTCTGTCCCTATTCACAATTCCTTTTGTTTCCATCAGGGAAAGCTCCTCCTGGAGACAATAGGGCTTTTTTGGCAGCAGGGAATGCTAAACAGGGCCCTCACTGAGCAAACTGCAGCTCTTTTATTCCAGCACGGAGCCGGAGCCACCGATATTATCAGCAGCATAAAGGGCTGCTCTTCCAGTTACATGTTTGATTTAAAAAAAACCCCAATTTTAGCTTCAATATTAGCACTTATCCCTCTCCTCATGCACAGGTAGCCACGGCAGGTTGGGAGCCCAGGGGGTGGCAGCCCCTGTGCCCAGCTCTGCTGAAGTCATTGCCTGCCTCTCTCAGGCTCAGCCTCGCAGAGATTTGCTGACAAACCTTTTCAGTCTAATCCTTTATTATCTAACCACAGTCAAGAGCCTACTTCCCATGAAATATTTGCTGCTACAGATGGCAAAGCCTGAGCCTGGGCCAAGAGCAGTGTAAAAATACCTTCATTCCACTGCAGAACCCTGAGGCAGCCAGCTCTCTCCTTTGTGGGGTGCAGGAGGGATCCTCCAGGATGGGTCACAGCCATTAAAGGGCCACATGGCCAGAACTGTCCTGCTTTAATCAAATGGCACAGTCACAGAGCACAGACAGGGCTGTGTGCACAGAGTAGAGACAAAGCTGCTCCTGGGCTCTTGTTTTAGTTGATCTGTTGCTCTCCATCATCAGGTGTTCCTGTGAAGTCATTGCTTTTTATGACTTTATTGCTGGGAAACTTTGGAGGTTCTCCTTCCCCGCTATGAAAAAAGTCCCGATTCCAGCTTTGGAATTGTTAACCCCTCCTTCCAAGTCTGACTGATTTAGAGAAGGATCATTTCCTTTGTGCTGCTGGTTCTGCCCAGGAAAAAGAATGAGTGTGTTTGGGGGCAGAATGGTACATCTCCTTTCCACTGCCACCTTCTCCCCAACAATCTGGGTTTTCCTCTGCATGCTCTGGAGATCGTGGATGAGAGCTGGAATGGCACAGAAGGAGCAGGATGTGAACCCCCAGCCCCACAGCACCCCCTCTTTGGGGGGCCCAAAGGAGCAATTAGAGCTGCAAACCGAGGTTTAACAGAGGTAAACAGAGTGATGAGAAAGCAATTGGGTGTAATTAGGAGAATACCAGCAATTTTTATTTCCTGACACGACGTTTTCCATGACTCTCATTGTGATGGAAAGGGGAGCAGGAGAGTTAAAATATCACCTGGTTGGAGGGACAGGGAAGAGATTCCTGGGCAGAAGAACAGTCTGAGATCAAATGCGGGAGAAATGCACAACACAAATCAACTGACAGGAAGCCAAAAGAGTGGGTTTTGCCCCATGAAACTTTCATTCTGCCTTGAAACATTTCCAGAGTGGCAACCTTGAGCAACCTGGCCTGGTGGAAGGTGTTGGAACAAGATGGGCTTTCAAGTCCCTTCCAACCCAAACCAGCCTGGGATTCTGTGAGAATAAGTTCTTGTTTAAACCCATCCTTTCAGACACTGCAAGAGATGGCTCAAACTCCCTGACTTGTGTCTTTAGTTCTCCCTGATTTTAATTAAAAGGAGTGGTCAAAACTCCTTATTTCTTGCAGATAAGCTTCCAGGTGCAAACCCACTCCATTGATAGGTAGGCATTGGGTCATGCTTTATTACAGGATATGAAGGACTTATGATGTTCCTATTGAAAGGCTGACAATTCTGCAATTAGATTTTCTTATCAGCCTGACCTTCTGGAAAGCAGCGACTGGAGGAAAATAAATTTTCATTAGCCTTGCCTGTATTTTGATGAATTCACAGCGAGGTTGTGCCCCTCATAACTGAGTAATTGTGTCCTCTTAGAGCTGAATGAGAGACCTCTGGCTCAATATTCAACCACTCTCTTGTTTTCTAATTTATTTTAGTTTTTTTTTCAGTCCAAATTCCCCATTATCTCCAATGCTGAAAACAGGCTGCTCATCTCAAGCCCAGACAACCCTTATGCACTCCCAGCTGGGAAATGAGGGGATCAGATGGCCCAGATGAGCTTGGGAGATCCAGAAGAGCTTCCAGGCTTGGGCACTCTGAAATCCTGTTGCTCTGTGGCAGCACAGGAATGGATAAAATATCCAAATCCAGGGGCATTTCCAGGAAGAGTTTCCCACATGTGTTGCTGTGACATCACAATGCCAAACATCACTTTGGGAGCTGCATCCTTGAGCAGTTTTATCATCCTTTGGATTCATTTGTTTCTTGATCCTAAACTTCAGCAACTAGGTTGGTGTCCCAGTTGAGAATAGGATCGTGGAATCACAGAATGGTTTGGGTTGGAATGGACCTTAAAGCTCCTCCTCTTAAGGCGAGAGGTAACTTTGAAATAAATGAAAACTGATGTTTCCAGAGTGGTCCCTGCTACAAACAGAAACATA
Source organism: Lepidocolaptes lacrymiger (assembly GCA_035584035.1). Lineage (NCBI taxonomy): Eukaryota > Metazoa > Chordata > Aves > Passeriformes > Dendrocolaptidae > Lepidocolaptes > Lepidocolaptes lacrymiger. Next base: position 1,937,813 of record JAXCLP010000010.1, read on the forward strand.
CTGAGTGGCTGGCAGCAAACTGCACAATGCTGCCTTGGAAAAGGCCAAAAAGGAGAATTTTCCACCAAAATTGCCTCTGTGGGGAAGTCTGGGATTCTTTAATGTGCTCTGGGTTTCCCAGCTGCACCCAGGCAGCAGAATTTGACCCCAAAGGAGCTCAGGTTAATTTGGGGACCAATGGCACTGATTGGAACTTGCTGTGATGATTTAGTCAATGAAATTTAGGCAATGTAATCCTTGGGGATCAGGAAACACTGATGCAAGAAAACTGGGAATTCATGGAGGGGGAGGAAGGCTCTGCATTGTCAGCTGCTTTAAATTTTGGCCTCATTAAATATCTTTCATTTTAATTAAAGGGAAACCTAATAATTAGTGTTTGAGAGGAAGGGAAGTTTTGCTGAAGGCAGGAAGGGTTTGGTGCTTCCAGCCCCAGCTCTCAGCTGGTGTTTTAGGGTGGAAAAAGGGCTTGGTTTGCCTGTGGTTGATTTGAGGAGTGTGAGGGTCATTTCCCTGACAGCAAATATCAGCTTTGCCTGGCACAGGAAGGTAAGTTGCAATAATTCTTCAGTACTTTTGGACTATAATAGGATAAACTTGGTTAATGTGCTTGTTTTACAAGCCCTTCTCAAAGTGGCACTGTGTTGCTGTAGCAGTTTAGGGCTGATTTAACACGTTTATGGCTTCAACTATTAATTTAAATGTGCCATGTCTACATGTTGTAATTCTCCTGCAATCCAGGCTGTCCCAGGGCACCTTTGTAACAGAGTGTGAAACACACAATATTATAATCCTTGTGTCCCAAATCTGCTGCCTTATTGATGCAGGGATTCTGCTCAGAGGGATCATGGCATTCCTAGGAAAGTCACAAAATCTGGACCTCACTTTAAAAAACATCTGGAATCCTTTTTGAAAAATGCAGAGCTCACTTATTTTTATAAGCAAAGCTTTCCTTGCAATCATAAACTGGGATTGACTACCTACTGGCCTTAATTAAAATACGATTGTAAACAAATTTGGAATGTTAATCTTCAGTTTGGAGTTCACTGATCGACTTTTCCAGACTATCCAATATGGGAAACCAACCAGGAAATGTCTCTTCAATTTACTAGTTATTGACAATACTCTCTGCATAATGACCATGGATAATGCAGTGTTTCAGAATTTTTATTATAAAGGAAAAGACCCCCAAATTAGATAATTATCACAAAGCTCTATTAAGCTCAGGAATGGGGGAATTGCCCTTCCAATAGACAACTTTATTCAGATTTCTGACTACCTGACTCCTCTCCCGTATCAGCTGAAAGTCTTGGGTTGCTCAGGTTGCTGATTTCCTGCTGATTTTTAGTCTCGATTCTTAAATTCCTCTTATTTTGGTAAATAAGCCAGGAAAGGTATCTGCAAATATCTGCTTTTTTGCTGGGTAGAGAAAATGGAGGGAGAGGAGAACAGCAATGCCCGTGGCTTGGAGAGGACTAAGAGCTCTTGGTCTCCTTTTCCTACTCCTTCCAACAGTTAATGCCAGTGTGGAGGATTGCCTGGATAATCTCAATTAATATCTGAATTTATTAGTGTTTCATGGGACAAAAATGCAAAGAAACAACTTTCCTTACCCATAAGGGAGACACAGGAGCCCAACTCTACCTGGTGCCCCCTCCTACGATATTAGTGATAATCAGCATTATTTATAATTATTCACATTACATCTGTGGCTTTCTGGTGCGTGTAACTTTTGATGCGTGTTTGTGAGCGAGGAAAAAAAGTCAAATTGGAGACATTTGCAGCAAAACTTTAACTATGTGTCCCCAGCCAGCAAGAGGCTCTCCAGGTAAGGCATAATGAGCTATTGGAATCTTTGTGAATTAATAAATGCTCCTGAAGCAGCCCTTGTGTAACAGCAGAGATGGCTCTGGAGATATCACGGGGGGAAGATTGATGGGCTATGCAGATGCTTCTGCCATTAGAAAGACCTTCAGAAAGAAACAAGTAGCGTTGCTGAAAGTGTTGTTTGAAATTAATGCCTGACTTTGAAAACAAATTGATGCCCCCCTGAGATAATTGAAAAAGTTAGAAAACAATCAGGGAAGAAGGAATTGAGACTCTGGGAGGGACAAAAGCCCCAGATAAGGGAAGTCTTTAAATTCTGCTTCCAGAGAGCTGAGATATTTCTCCTATCAGAGTGATTTTTTTATTTTTTAAGTTGTCTTAATTTTTTTTTTCTCCTCCAGACAGTGCAAATCTTGACTTTGACACAAATTCAGGTCCCAGAATGAGCTTTACACAGGGAGATGGGGGGCAGGACCCTTTTTGCACCGGACACATCGTGTGGTGTAAAACAAGTGGTACAAGGGGAGGAAAGGGTTGGCAGGAGTGAAGTTGTGGCTGTTGTTTGGGGTCACTCAGGACAAGGGGAATGGCTCTGAACTGACAGAGAGGAGGTTTAGGTTGGATATTAAGGAGAAATCCTCCCCTGGGAGGGTGGGCAGGCCCTGGCACAGGGTGCCCAGAGAAGCTGGGGCTGCCCCTGGATCCCTGGCAGTGTCCAAGGCCAGGTTGGATGGGGCTTGGAGCACCCTGGGCTGGTGGGAGGTGTCCCTGCCCATGGCAGGGGATGGCACTGCATTGGCTTTGAGGTTCTTCCAACCCAATCCAGTCTGGGATTCTGTCACTTTGGGATATCAGGGCTTCATCTGCTCTCCTTGCCCACCTCCCACCCTTTCCCAGCTCCTTCCAACCCTCCTCTGCCCCACTTTGAGACCAGACTCTCAAATCTGACCCAGATGGTTTTGCCTGAACAGATAAACCATCCCAATAAGCAAGTTTTTAAACAATTAGGTCCCCTTATAGTGTGTGCTGTGGTTTCATGACTCTTCTAACAACATAATGTGTCAACCTGATGATATTGGCTCTTCAGTTAGTTTTAGAATTAATGATTAATGACTTTATATTCTCATGCTCATGAGGCTGAATTTTCTGAGCCAGCTGTTAAATGCTGTAACTGGGGCTATAATGTTGAGATAGATTAGACAAGAGTGATATCAAAATGACATTGAAAACCAGCCTGACCCAACCCTGCTCTGTGGCCCTAAACTTTTGCTCTACTTTGATAAATCTCTCACTGTGTTGCTGATACCTGTGGTGTGATTAGTTTAATATTGGTATTTTATGATAATAAAATTTCCATTTAGTTCTTCTGTGTCAGTATAAGCTCTCATCACGAGCAAAGTTTGTTGGGCCAATACGAGTAAATCCACAGAGTGAATTTGTGAGCTGTTGAATTATAACTGCCAATAATCCTTATGGAATCCAATCTTATTTGCTTGCCAGTGTGGCATTTAAATAAATAAATTTAAATAAATGCAGCAGGGCTAAAATGCCACTTTAGGACAGGAAGGAAAGGCTCAGGAATGATGGGGCTGGTACAACTCTCTCTCCCACTAACACTGCCCATTCCTCCTGTGCTCCACTTTCCATGATAATTGGCCTGGAATTTTCTACTTCTTGAATTCCCAACTTTTGTCACTTTAGTGGGCAAAAAACATTTCCCAGCCCCAAGCTGAGGCTTTCCCAGTGTCCCTGGAGAAAGGTGTGGGCTCTGCAGGTGGTTTTTGATTTCCTGACAGCACCTCATGACTCCAAATATCCTCAGTTTTCTGGGCTTTGTTTTTGGCATGTTTTTCCTTAGTTCAGCCTGAGATTTGGGAGCATCAGTGTTTTCCCTGGAAATCTGAGGGTTACCTGCATGGAAAGGGAGTATCTTCATTCATGCTCTCCAAGGACAGCAGATTTAGTCTCTGTGCTAATTTAAACCCCCCCAAAAAATAGAGAGCCCCCACTTCAACCTGCCCTTCAGCCCTTGTAAAGCCCTGGTGTGTTTTTGGTGGGTTTACAACAGGAGCAAACCAATTTGCCACGCTGAGAACTCCCTGGGAAGGGGAGCTGGGAGCTTGCTGGAGGCACTAAGGCATCTTCAGGTACCATCTGAGCGACGTGCCAGGGGACTGACAAGGAGATCTGCTGAGCAACACCCACAATTACAGCACCAACTCTTTGTGTGCCTCTTTTCACGTGCATTTCTTACCCCAACACCTTCAGGGAATCAGTTAATTTCCTCTTTAATTGCAGATGCCTTAAGGTTGTTCTGAGTTATGTCTGGAACTAAAAGTTCCAGTTTCTACCCTTGCTGGGTATGGGTTTCGTTTGGAATCAAAGATGCTGCACATGCACAGTGCAGCAGGACACCAGGGGGGTCTGTTGGCAGCGTTTTTGTTTGGCTCTCTGCAAGCAGCAGCTCTGAGAGGTGTGAAATGGTTTGGGTTCCTCTTCAGAGCAATGTCCAAGTGAAATGTGGGATGCTGCTCCTTTGGGACACACTCAAACAGCTCCGGGGACAGAGGCACAAAGTGTATTTAGACTTGTGGAATGATATTTCTGTAGCTCCTGCTAATATTGTCAATGCCTTTATTTGAATTAATGCCTCCAATTGTGAACCTCCTGGGTTTAGAAAGACAATATATTGTGTTACAGACAAGAATTCCACTGCCTTTTGATGAACTTGGGGTAACTGTCATGTCTCCAAGGCTCACTTGGACAAGTCTGACTTGGCATCAAGACATTTAAAATGAAAATTTGTTGTTTGTAGACTCTTTTTGGTTTTGGTTTTTTTTTTTGTTCTTTTTGTTTTTTTTAATAAACTTTTTCTTTTTTTACAGTATCTGTGCTCTGCTAATGTGCAGTAGGTATTTCTTTAAATATTGTGGTGTCACAGGTGGTTAATACAGAAAGGAAGGGAGCATATACATATGTAGAAACCAGGGAAAGGTTTCTTTTGGCTCTTTTGGCTGTGTTTAAATGCTTAATAACACTTAATGATCTTCCTGGTGGTCCTTGCTAAGGCTGGGAACAGCTTTTCCTGCCCCATGACATGCCACAAGTTGACTGAATTATTGTGCATTCCAGATTAATGAGTCCTCTTATAACATTTAAATAAACAGTCTGCTAAGAAAGCTGAGAGCATTTGTTAGTTGTAAATGATTTAGACAGCATTCTTTATGGAATAGTTGTTTGGAACGTGCTTGTGGGTTGGAAATATTCATGTCAATAAAGACCGGCAAGAGGAGCGGTTCTAATGGAAGGGAAAAGAAAGGAAATATAATTAGCACTTAATGATTTATTAATGGTTTATAAATATATAAACAAGATCATTAGACTAATACCAACAGCTTCAGGCAGGGAAAGGCAGCAGACAGGCAGGGCTGTGTGTGTGGATTAGATTAATGCTGGTGTGTCCTGCAGCCCAGCTCTGGTGGCAGCCTCGGGGCAGGGCAACCGTGGAATGGTGGAATTGGTCAGGTTGGAAAATCCCATCGCGTCCAACCATTCCCCAGCACTGCCAAGGCCACCACTGCCCCGTGTCCCCAAGTGCCACATCCACAGGGCTTTGAAATGCCTCCAGGAATGGGAATCCACCCTGGGCAGCTGTGCCAGGAGAACACGAAGCCATTTCACCTCAGCTCCTGCACATGATCGATGTGTCCTCATTAAGCTGAGACAGAGGCAAGAACATTGAGGCAGTTTCCTCCACACCTGGGGATTGGCTTCCTAAAATAGAAATAACACTTTTTCCGTTGTTGTTGCTTTGGATAATTTCTCAGCGCTGAAAATTCCTCCAAGACCAACTAAACAGTCTGAAAAGTAACGCCGAGTTAATTAAACATCTAAATGATATCCCACGCATGCAGAAATGCACCTCTTTGGGCATTAAAAACGGGCCTGTGGTATTTGTTTCGCTAGGATACAATTACTTTGATTTTTCGAGGCTTTGCAGAGCATCAGGTGACCAAGAGAGTGCTGATGTTTAGAATAAAACATCACCAATTATGGAGTGCGTGTTGCTTAATGAAGTAAAATTTCCATCTTACGTAAGGTGGTTCTTGCAGCCCATACCAGGGGTGTGATGCACTTGGGGATGACTCAGAGCCTCTGAGTCACTACGTGATGTTTGACCCATCCAACAAGGCAGGGAAGGCATCCAGGATTAACTCTTTCCATCAGCTCATCTTTCCTCCCTCTGCCTCCATCCCAAGCTGTTCATAAACAGCATGTCCCTTGAGGGGCAGCAGTGGGCACTGGGACCACTTTTGTACAGCTGGAATGGTTTGGGTTAGAAGGGGCTGTAAAGATTGCCTTGTTTTGAACCCTTTCCATGGGCAGGGACACCTCCCATTAGCCCAGGTTGCTCCAACCTGGCCTTGGACACTCCCAGGGATCCAGGGGCAGCCACAGCTTCTCTGGGCACCCTGTGCCAGGGCCTGCCCACCCTCCCAGCCAGGAATTCCTTCCCAATATCCAATCTAAACCAATTCCCTGTCAGTTGGAAACCATTCCCCCTTGTCCTGTCACTCCATCCCTTGGAAAAAGTCTCTCTCCATCTTTCTTGTAGCTCTTTCAGGTCCTGGAAGGCCACAATTAGGTCACCCCAAAGCTTCTTCTCTCCAGGCTGAACAACCTCAATTCTCTCAGCCTTTCCCTCAGGGGAAGAATTCAGCTGCAGGAGACTGAGGGGGGACCTCACTGCAGGTCCAACTTTCTGGGGTGGGGCAGAGAAGGGGAAGGCACTGATCTCTGCTGTGAGGGGACCAGGAACAGCACCCAGGGAATGGCTGGAGCTGTGTCAGGGCAGGGTTAGGTGGGATCTCAGGGAAAGGTCCTTCCCCCAGAGGGTGGTGGGCACAGCCCCAAGGCTGCCAGAGCTCCAGGAGGGTTTGGATGATGCTCTGGGGCACAGGGGGTGACTCTTGGGGCTGGTCCTGGGCAGGGCTGAGGGTTGGACTCCAGGATCCTTGGGGGTCCCTCCCAGCTCAACACATTCTGTGGTTCCATCAGCCCTCTCTGAGCAGTCTGGTTCATCTGCTGGGTTTGTTATTCCCCTCAGCACGAAGCAGAAATGCAGATGAACCCAAACCCAAAGGGATTTAAGCCTCAGACTGACGTCTGTTGTTTCAGCTCTGCCCAGAGAAATGAAGGCAGACAGCAGGGACATGATTTGGTTCGTGATTAATAAGGGGAATCATTACGGAATAACTATCCCCGTGTCACTTCCCTGGATTTAAATTGCACGCTCTCCAGCCCGAGCTGCAGCCTGTGAGCAAGGCTGACTTAAACATTTTATTATTGTCATAAATTTAGCAACTAATAACTAGTGGGATGCGAGTCAGAAGCTGCTGTTGGGGAGGAAAGAAACCCTCTGAGAATTTCCTTGGAACGCTGACAATTATGTTACAATTAATTCTGCGGTCATCTGCCCATATGTAATAAAATCTGAAGCCTCAGACATGAGACAAATGTGGGGGAGTTTTGCCAGTACTCTTGGTTTGATCTGATCCACATCTCCAGTCACCAGGGGTGTGTTGAAAGGGTTAATATTGTTCTGTTTGATGGAAATCCAGCTTGCTAAGAATGAGGAATTCTCCCCTGGTGAAGGGGACAGTGGAGATATCCTGGTGAATAAAGCTCCTCATAAGGTCCCACTGTAGAATTAAAGGTGTCCACCACACTTTGGGAGGTGGTTTTGGGTCCTGCTTGGTGCTGCTGATGTTACAGTGAGATGAATCCATCCATTTGTCTTGAGGAATAAGCAGGGATCCAACCTGGTTCACTGACAAAATTGCCATCTAAGGTAAAATAATAACATTGATTACCGGGGATGGAGAGCAATGAAGGAAAAATTGATTTTTAAACCTCCCCTGTGTGATTTGGAGAGATTAAAGCCAGATAATTCATATTAAACATAGAAATGGAGAGAATAAATAAGAAACCTCTTTAGACCAATTAGCCAGGCTCCGTTTTCAGCCTGTAATAAATTCCAGAGAGCAAAAAATATAGTTTATGGAACTGTAATGTATGAGTAAGTCTAGAGGCTCATGAAAGACGTTCCCACACCTTGGCTGGGCTGGGAGGCTGGAGCAAAAGGTGCAGCTCATTCTGGATGTATTTCCATTTAAAAAATGTCTGTGCCCTGAGGAGGGCTTGACTTGCTGTGTTTCTGTGGTTATCATGGAAGAAACATCTGACAGGGCTATTCCTGGATCTCTGCCTAATTGCTGGGGCCACCTTTTGATGGAAATCTAAACCTCCTGTGAATACATCCATAGAAAATGCCTGCTTGGGCAAAACACCTAAACACGGAAACTTAAATACACCTTTGGGAAATTAGATTATTTTTTTTTCCCTGATACTTTTTTTAATTTTTATACTTCCCCCCCCCCCTCCCCCCACCAAAAAAATATGAAAGATTGAGGATGAAAGCCATACTCTAATTTCATTAAGGCTGCAAAACAACCATTCCTGAGACAACCTGTTAAGAGCAGGTTAGTTTTCAGCCGCAGCCTGATCCTGCCATCAGCAAAACTCTTGTCCAAGCATTCCAGGTGAGGGGGCTCATTCCAAACCAGCTCGAGGGCTCAGTTTGAGCTGCAAAAGGAGCTCACAGCACATTTGGGTGGCTCCCTCCCAGCTCGTGTGACGTGAGCTCATGGTCGAGAAGGGAATCTCTGCGAGCTGTGGTGTCGTATCAGGTTTGCCCATCAGAGTGTGTTGGGTTGTCTCACGCAATGGGACACGACAGCTCAGCCTCACGTGGCCCAGCACTCTTGGGACAGCTGGCAAACAACCCAGTTACACAGAGTTTGGGAAACACTGGGTTGGGAGAGAGCCTGGAAGGGTGTGGGATGGAGGAAAGTTTTAATATTGAGATGCAGATGTGAAGTTTTTAATTTTTTAGTTTCTTTTTTTTTCTTTTTAAATTGGGTTGCAGCTTCTGAATTCTTCCTTAAGATCTGTCAGGACAGGAGTCCTCTTCATTTGAATGCTGAAGGCAGGTAATGGAAGGAGAGGGAGACACCAACTCTTAGGAAGTAGAGGAAAACTTGGGAAGATTCTGGGTAAATCTGGAGAGGTTTTGTGGTGGGAGTAAAGAATAGACACCTCAGGAGTTTCTTGGACTATTTGGGGATTTCATTCCCTTTCCCATCACTCTGGATACTTTTCTTGCTCTTCTACTGCACCTCAATAATTTTTGATGCCTCATTTGAATACAAATATTGAGGAAAATTTCCTGAATGATCCTGATCTTGTACAATTACAACAAACACACGGATGCAGCAGCAACTCTGAGTTTCTGTCTCTGGGAGTTTTATTCCTCATTAAACCTTCACTTACATCAGTTTTACTCCAGTCTTTACCGGTCTTGCCTTTATTGGTTTCAGTGGAGTTCAACAGGGATAAAAAATGAAACCCAAACGAGAATCAATTCCACATTAATTAGCCAGTGTGCATGATTTTATGCTGCTTAATGACTCTTGTAATCATCTACAACTGTACAAAGCGAGCAGCAATCATAGCCCTGCCTGGGTATAGAGGGACAAAAACCTCTAGCAGTGAATTCACCCATTTTGCACATTTTAGAGTGTACAGCCTTTTCTAGCAAATAATATCTCTATTATAAATGGTGACAGGGCAGTAGTGATTATAAACAGCCCTACCTTAGTTCAGACTGTTTCTTATTTCCCAGAAAAAAGTGCTGTGGAAAAGCCCACCCAGCCCTTTCATGAGCTTTCCCAGTTTGGAAAGGATTTGGAAACGATTTGCAGGATAAAGCTCTTGGAACCTCATCTAAAGCCCACTGAAGCAAGGGAAAGATTATTTACAGCCCATTTTAGTGATTCCTTGGCTGGGTTACTTTCTTTCCTTTTCTTCTTTTTAAACCAAGGCAACACTGGGGAAGGTTTTGCATTGCAGGGAGAACCTCAGGGTTCCTCACGCTGGAATTGGAGGATCTAAATACCTTTGGACATGGATATATAAACGAATCAGTGTCTAATACACCAGGATTATGCCATGTGGGGTTTCTGCTTTTGTCTCTGGGCAGGATGCTCTCCCCACACTCCTGATTTGTGCCCTGTCCATGGTGCTGATACCACTGGAGGGCTGCCCTGCATTTTTCCAAGCTCTATTTTAAATCCCCTCTCTGTATCAGTCTCTTCTCATTGCCTTGGTGTTGTAGGACTCAGTTAACCCTCACTTCAGGTTCTGGCTGAATAAATAAATGAGGAAATTTCTTTCCAGCCTTTTCCATGCTCCTGGGTTTGGAAGGCTGCTGGAACCCACAGCTGCTGATGCTGTTTCACTTCAGGGTTCAGCGGTGCTCAGGCTCCCATCGGAGGGTTCCTGGTCTGGCATCTTTTGGTATCAGATGTGTGACATTATTTAAAATGCTTTCTTAAAGGGGTGTTTAATTTCTGTCTGCAGGGCAGGTGTGAGGCAGTGTTAAGGGTTTGCCTTTGTAATCTGTTCACGTGGTCTGTGTGATATGGATTGATAGACAGAAAAATAGTGAGTGAAAGTATTTTGCAATAAAATGGACATTCCTGAATGGCTATAAAACCATAATCCTTTTTATGTTTAATATTTACTTGTCCTTTTATGCCAGGAACACAATGAGAGTGATTGCTTAGATACAGATGACATTATGGTCTGTCTTTGCTGTACTTTTTTTCCCTTTAACTGTGCATTTACACATGAATGGCCCATTGGCTTTAAATGGCAATAAGATCACAGTGAATTATATTCACTTTAGTGATACAGTGTCAAATCCAATCTTGTATAAAATTCCACATCCTTTCAAACGGAGGAAACCATTTTAATTCGTATCAGCAGCAGCTGTACTTTCCCTTTCATATTTTCACTGGTGGCACAACTGGATGGGGCTGGCAACTTCAAACCCAAAGTCCAGCAGACATCTCTGAGCCTGGGTTAATCTGGGAATCACCTAAATAGTATCAAAAGGAATCTTCTTTTCATTATCAAAAATTAAAATAGGAATAACACTCTCAATTGCAGGAAAAATGAAGAAACATGTTGCTGAGAGTGTTTATCAGTAACATGAAGAACTTCCACAGCAGGTCTGGGGTGGTTCAAAGCAGTTGTCCCATCCTTGCACTGCCCCCTAACTCTGATTATTTGTGTGACTGAGCATGTCAAAGCATCAGACTGAGCTCTTGTTCCTGCTGCGTGTGGTGTTCTCTGAGACATCCCACCTGTCCTGGGCTTTAACATTTCTGAGGACCAAATCATTGGATTCAACACCTCTGTGTCTTGATGGAAACCAATGGGCTGCCTTTGGACTTAAAGTGGAATTTATTTCTGGCTTGGCTGTGGGATGGATGAAGAAATAAATGTAAACCCCATTTCTGGCTATTTGGTCATGGCAGGAGCAGTTGGATGATGCTCTCAGGTGTGCCCTTTGCTGGCTCCAACCTCTACCAGGGTCTCACCACCCTCACAGGGATGAATTTCATCCCAACATCCCCTCCAACCCTGCTCTGTGTCTGTTTAAAGCCATTTCCCTTTGTTCTATGACTCCGTGCCCTTGGAGTCGTAGGAAATGTGAGGGAGCTGCTGGGAAACTCCATCTGGAAGTGGGCAAAGATTTGGAGATGGGAGAAGTGGTGTGGAGACAGGGAGAACAAGGAGCAGCCAGAGCTATAACCTTCCAAAATAAAGGGCTGTTTCCCTGGAACTTCTCCAGGATGGGCTTTGTCCCCCCCTGCCCATCCTTTGCTGCGATTGAGCTGCCTCTACAACACTGACCTGTAGGTCATGAGCAGATTTGTCCCCAGGGAAAGGGAGGAAGAGGATGGGGCAGCTTGGGATGAAGGTTTACACATCCCATGAAGCCACAGTTAAGCAGAGAGCCTCATACAAACCTCTCACAAGGGCATGAAGATAGAAGGGACGTGTCGCTCCTGTGACCGTGGATGGTTTGGGAGCAATCTGTGGGGTGGAGAGCTGGGCTGGGCACAGTTCCAAACTGCATCCCATTGATTTTACCCACACTTTGCAGCTCTGGTTCTTGCAGGCTGGCTCTGTTGTGGAGTTTGTTTCATTCTCAAACCCCTTTTTGTGAATTGATTTAACATTAGATAGCAGAACAGCAGCCCCCTTTCAGCTGGATTGTTGAGATTCTAAGAGCTAAGCTCCAGTGCTCAGGAAAAGTGTCCTAAACCCAAATAATTGCAGTTTTAGTGCCCCAATTCTAATAGAATTCTAATTCTTTTCAACTTATTGCATGTATATATTTTCAGAAGTAACCTCCAGCCCACTGAATGCCGGGTGAAGGAGAAAATAAGCCCTCACTTTTCCATTTTAATGGAGTTATTGATTTTAGCTGCGCTGATATATATCCATTTATCCGCTACAACCAAATATTCATAAAGACTTCTTAATTTTAAGCCTCTTCTTTTTGCCTTCGTTTGAATGTCACGACAGTGTGATTTATCAGGGAGGAACTTCACCAGCAGAATTGGGCTGTGGTGCCACCTCAAGAAGCAATACATCAAAGGCAAACAGCACACGATTTTGTCCTCATGTCTGCAACTTCATTAGCTGTCAAAATCCATTAGGAGTTTGCTTTCTCCTTATAGTTAAGGACTAACCAGTAGGGACTAAGAGATTTTGTATTTTTACACACTTGAGAATATCTATTCATCATTATCCTCACAACGCTCTGGACAAGACATCTAATCATGTCTCCTACCATTTGTCTTGGCTCGTTGTTGAGAAGCATTAATGACATTTCAGGAATAGGAAAAAATATCAGTCATTAACTGTGCTGCTAAAAGACCATTAATTTCCTACAAATTAATAATTTTTTTCTTTTTTAAATATGGATAAAAGTTACTTTTGTGCTCAGGCCTTCAGCATAATGTGCAGTAGGTGCACAAAAACAGGTGTATTTGTGTTGCCTGAGATGACTCAGTGAACAGGGATCCTGGGATATTCTTGGGATTATTTTTAGGATTATTCTTGGGATAACAGGGAAATAAAGACAGGAAATATGGGCTAATAACGAGTCAAAGCATTTTAGACCCCTCTGAAATATGGTGTGGACAAATACACACATTTCTGGGAGTCACAAAGGTGATTTGTCCCCAAACTTGCCACTTTTCTACAGATTTTTGAACATGAGATGGACTCAATGTTCTTTCTAACCATAATTCCCTTCATTCCTGCCTGGAATGTGGGATCTGCCCTACGAGGGGATAATGACACAGCACACTCAAAGCTTTCTGCAGCCCTCACTGACCCTGAAAAGTTCTGCTTTAGCCTCTGCCTGCTGTTTATTTTGTCTCTCGTGCTCATTTATTGTGGTAGAATCACTGCAATTTTAGGAAAGGTAGGTTGCTCATCATTATCCCCTTTTTGCCCTGCTTTTCTTTAATGCTAGGTTGATTTTTCTGCATGTTATATAAAGTTCCCTTTTTCTCCCCCAAGAATTACCAGTGGGAAAACGTTCCATTAAATGAGCCACTGAAATATTTAACCCATTTTCAGAGAAGAACAAACACAAATTTGAGGAAAACTCATTAACTGTCATGCCTCAGATTTGAAGTTTTCACTTCAGGGTCAGTGGTGATTTTGGGAAACTGGAGCGTGGAGGAATTCTGACCATTAAAATATTTGTTATTAAGCACAATATGATGGGGTTTCACTGCTGAGTCCTGATGGATGTGCCATGGGACACACAGGGCTGGTTTCTGCCTGGGGATTTTGAACTCTGGGGCAGGGAATTGGAGCAGTGATTCCAATAATTTATCCAGTGGGCTGCTGGGAGCCAAAGGAGCCTGTTTTCCCACGGGAGCATTCCTGGCCAAGGGGACACGGTGCTGCCCAAAGCCTGCAGCTGCAGTCCTGCCCACGTGGTGGGTTTTCATCAGAAGATGGCAGCAAAATCTTATTAACTGCAGCGCTGGCTCTCCTCACACATTTCCATGGTAGGAGTCCGGGATGCTGGGAGGGGTCTGCTGGAGCCAGCTCTGACCTCATTGCCTTCTCCAGCCCCCCCAGACAAAGCCTGATGAGTGGGTGAAGGTCCCAGTGAGGTTTCTCTTGGCTGGACCAGCCATGCTTTGGGTGCTCTGGCTTTGGTGGGATCACTCAGAATGGACCGTTCCTTGGCTGATCCATCCAAGCCCTCTTGGTGTGGGTTTGTGAGTGCCCACTGTGGGTGTGGGTTTATGGATGACCACTGTAGGTGTGGGTTTGTGGGTGACCACTGTGGGTGTGGATTTATGGATGACCACCATAGGTGTGGGTTCCTGGGTGCCCACCTGTTCATGCCTTTGGCACAATCTGCCCAGGTGAGCCCTGAGCTCCTTCCCAAGGGATCTGGAGCCAAAGCTCAGGTTTCCAGAGGCCCCATTTCTTGTGCCCTCTTGTCCTGAGCCATCACCCTTTATTTTGGCCAAGCACCTCATGCCATGGCTTTGCCTGCCTGTGCCTGCTCCCCAGGGCACGGTGCTTGGCAGCTGCCAGGGCTGTGGGTTCAGCTGGAGCGAGCACCAAGATCTGCTGGTTGCTTTAATCTCTTTAATCTCCCCTTGGCTCGGAGTTGCTTTTTGGGAGCTGAGTGCTTATGTTAGAGCTGAGGCTTTCCTGGAGGGCTTTGGCTGCATCCTGATGTCTGCCTTTCTCCAGAAAGAACATACCCAGGGGCACCTTTCACTTCCCTTCCACAGGAAATGCCAACTGCACAGCTCCTCTGGCTGCTGGTGCCACACACAAGTGACATATGTTTCTATAGGTTTTAATGGGAAGCATTATTTGTGCACATTAATGCCTAACAGCAGCTTAAAAATAGTCACATGCGATTCATACAGGAGTCATGATTTCATCCCAAAATGGCTCCTCTTTATTTTATTTTATTTTTAAAACCCCCAAAATGCTCTTAGATTAACTTCAGAAATAGGCATCGAGTTCCTCTATAGCATTCTGGGTATTTTCTCTCTAAAGAAGCGTCTGTAATTTATGATCTGTAATTAGAATCCAATTTAATAATTACATGTCCTGCAAGGAAATGTTTCTTGAGCAGGGCTTTGTTCTTATGCAGCTGCTGGAAGCACAAAGCTGGGGATTAGAAGAAACAGTTCAGATGAAAATGGGACTGTTGAGGGCAAAGGACCTTCCGAAGTGAATCACAATTGTGGAATGATGAGTTGAGCTGATCAAATTGACTTTGCTGCGTCGTATGTGGTGTCCAGATGTACATCTGAGAGACATGCGTGGAATAAATCCCTGGGGATGCAAAAGAGAGTCCTTTCTGTGGCTGCTTAATGGTATATTTCTATAGGGAATGCAGCAGATCAAAGGCAGGGTCTGTGTGCTTTGCCTTTCCCCCGGGAAATGCCATCACAAAAAACTGAAACTAAAAATTCCACCGCGGTTTTTCGAGGATTTCCTTCTTATGCCCAAAAGGATACATGAAAACCTTTATCAACCGTATTATTTACTCAAGGCTAGTTCAGAATAATTTTAGCCTTAAACATGAATAATTTCAGACTGACCTGATGACAGGTTAAAATTCTTTCCTAAACTATGGAGTTTAGCTAAAGAATCATATACTCATTTCATTAACTTCTTCTTCCAGGCAATATTGTATCTTGGAAATGACTTAATTAGTTGAAATTCATGGCAAAGGTTTTTTGGAGAACTGCCTGCTCGAAGGGATGGGCATAGTACAGATATATATTTCTAGCTTGTGCTGTATGAATTGATCCTATAAAAAGGCCCATTTCTTGCTCAGATCTTCAGAGAATGCTGTGAAATTTTAAATTTGGGGGAAAGGGCAATGTCTATAATTGCTGGGGACAATTTTCAGACCTGATCCTGTGTCTTCTCATGTGTTTTATTCCTCTGCTGCCTTATAATGCTGCTAAAAGTGGTGAAAGGAGGATGGAACTGGGCTCAGGTGATGGGTAATGGCAAATAACTTACATTAGAGAATTTAGCTGTTTTAATTTGGAACTGCATCATTAGCGTTGGGAAAGCCCTGCCAGCCCACAGAGCCCACCCTGTGCCCAATGCCCACCTTGTCCCCCAGCCCAGAGCTCTGAGTGCCACGGCCAGTCCTGCCTCGGGCACCTCCAGGGCTGGGCACTCCAACCCTCCCTGGGCAGCCCCTGCCAAGGCCTGACCACCCTTTCCAGAAGGAAATTCCTCCTGCTGTCCCACCTGTCCCTCCCCTGTCCCAGCCTGGGGCCGTTCCCTCTTGTCCTGTCAAATGGGAATGGATTTCCTCCACAAAACCTCTCTGAGCATTGTCCATCATTCCCACTGAGACACCCCAGCACAGTGAGCTGCTTGTAGGTCTGAACTGCACAATGTGTGGTCAGAGATGGACCAGGTGGTGGGGGGCGGGAGATCAAGACAGATGTTTGCAGCTGTAGAGCACAGCTGGGCACATTCATAAGAAAAACATGAAGCCATTGGAGAGTGTCCAAAGGAGGGCAATGGAGATGGGGAAGAACCTTAAAGGGAAGTGTGTGAGGACACTGAGGGCATTTGGTGTGTCCAGCTGGAGAAGAGGAGACTGAGGGGAGACCTCATTGCAGGGACAACTTCCCCAGGAGGGGCAGGCACTGAGCTCTGCTCTGGAGAGACTAGGGACAGCGCCCAGGGAAGGGCTGGAGTTGGGTCAGGGCAGGGTTAGGTGGGATCTCAGGACAAGGTTCTTCCCCAGAGGGTGGTGGGCACTGACCAGGCTCCCCAGGGCAGTGGGCACAACCCCAAGGCTGCCAGAGCTCCAGGAGGGTTTGGATGGTGCTCTGGGGCACAGGGTGTGACTCCTGGGGATGTTCCTGTGCAGGGCTGAGGGTTGGACTGGCTGGTCCTTGGGGGTCCCTCCCAGCTCAGCACATTCTGTGATTTCCACACGTGCCGGGGTAAGAAAGCAGCTCAATAGTGGTTTTCCAAGTACATGGAGAGAAGTGAGTGGAAACCCTCTTGAAGGACTGGAGCTGAAATGTGATCTGAAATATTAATGCAACCTCATTTTCAGGCGGTGGGACTTCCTTGAGCAAAGCCATATGTTGTGGTCACTGGGGACAGGAGGACACTCAGTCTGGGTTTGCATGAATGTGACAATGTTGAGAACATTGACCTCCAGCACTGAGACAAGTTCAGGGCCTCAGCAGTTTTCTCCTCTGTCCTTCCTTCCTCAGACATTCCTAAAGGAGATGTTCCTAAAGGCAGTCACGTTTCTTTGCATCGTGTCATGTGCCCAGGTGTCAAACTCCACAGATTTTCTTTTTAGGCTGCTGCTGTACCTTTCCCTGCACTTCAAAAGATTAAATTGAACTCCTTTTAAATGAAAAGCAACAGCCTGAGCTGATAAATCAAAGAGGATGTTACCCTGGGCTTCATCATTAAAGATTGATGCGTTCTCCCTGAGGTTCCTGGAATGGGAATGTGTTGTTTGGCCTCTCCTTGGGCCTCTGTCCACAGCTGGCACTGTGGGCTCATGGCATGTTGCCAGGCTGAGTCTTCCTGCAGTGATTCCTTCACTTGCAGAGGTAGATCCACCACCTCCAGCCCTTCTGGGGCTCTTCCTGGTGTTTTTCCTGGTGAAGGACTGAGGTTGTGTCCATCAGGGCAGGAGGTCACCCACGGCGCTGGGGTCTCGGCACAAAGGAGGTGGCTGATGTCTGCTCTGATTTTATTGAGGTATCTCTGGTGTCTTCTGCAGGTCTGGCATCCAAGAGCAGCTCTGGCACTTGGGGTTGCTGATGGAATGGCTGCAACATCAGCCAGCCCTGCCCTGTCCAAGTGAAGCGACTGTTTAAAGAGGTTTGCAGGGATAGGTGGGGTTGGTCATCTCCAATTGGGTTTTAGAAGTAGATTTGGGGTTAGTGGAGCCACCTTTGGAAAATTATAGCCCATTCTCAACCCCAAAATGGAGTTGCAGGTGGGTTGTGAGGACAGGAATGTTGTCACCTCGGGCACCTGCAGCACCAGGACTCTGGGACATTCCCCCAGTATCCCAGGAGAACCCCAGTGACAGGAGGAGGGATGTCCTGCTCCCTGCTGGCAGCCAAAGTGCAGAGCTGTGCATCCCAAGTGCCTCCAACAGTGCTTCTCCATGTACCAAACTGTCACCTTTGTCCTGGGGACATCCCAGAGTGTCTTGAAAGTGTGCTCAGGACTCGAGGGATTGTTCTGTGCCTCTCACTGAACAGAGAGAGTGATGAGTTGCTTGTGCCCAAGTAGATGATGGATATGAGATGGTACAATGGAGTGGTTTTGTCCTGGGTGAAGATTGATGGATTTGGGCAATGCTGCCTCCTTTTTTTTCCCCTCTACATCCAAATTCTATTCAAAATCCTCCCATTCAGCAACTCATGAAAATTAACTGAGCTGCTTTATGTGCCTTGGAGTTATTTCCATATTTTACCCTACCCTTTCTAAAATAATTTAAAAACCTTTGGAAGCCATAACATAGAGAAGCTGGGAAAGTACCAGACAAACATCTTAGTGTTGTTCCTGTTGAAATATTTCATGTTATTGTGATTGAGCAAACATTAGGATAATTTTTAATAGTGACATATAGAAAACACTACTGAAAATGTTTCTGAGATACTCCTGACTTGTTTATATATTGCTGTAAGTGTTATAAAAACAATGGGAAGTTCCTCTGGAATTGAATATTTGTTTATTTCCAAAGAGAACTATTAAATTAATCACACCATATTTAAAGGGCAGCATTTGCATTGGGCTGACCAATGAATCACAACCAACAATTTGCTTTTTATAGCTGAGAGGAGAGGAGAACATACAGGATTAGTAAATGATCCATAAACAACTCCTGCAAACGACAGCTGTACATTTCAAATTTTCATTTAGGGGAATGAAAAACCAATCCCAGCATGGTGAAGGCCCCGGAAAAGTCATGACTCTTGTTGACACCGGTGAGTAATTTCAGCTTTTTAGGGATGTGGAGTGGTGGGTGTGGCGTGGACTGAACTGTGGCAGCCCTGAAGGTTTGGGCTTAGTGGACTTTTCGTGGCATTTGGGTTGGTTTTGGACTGATTCAGCACCAGTGTCTTTTAATCTGGGGTTATTTCAGCATTAAAAAGAATATATTTGTGGAAGTCTTTGGAGACTTTCCCAAAAGAAAAAAGCAACCGTGAGAATGAGCAGTGGACAATAACCCTGTAGGAATCTTATACATTCTAATGGGCTCAGAACAGGAACTCCTTGGATTCTGATATAAATCCTGAGCCTCCCATTAATTATTCCCTTTAGTTCTGAGGGCTGAGGTGGCAGCAGCGTGAGATGTACTGGGGGTGATGGCTCTCCCAGTGACTCAATCCTGGCCTCGAGCAAAGCACTTCATGTGTCTGTGGCTCCCCTCAAAGAGGGCCAGCGCTGCTTTCCTCCAAGGGAAAGCTGGTGCCAGCCCTCCTGAATTAATGTCTGAGACATGCTTCGAGTTCCTAAAATAAAAGATGCCTCCAACAAGTCAGCATTTGCCAGGGGAAAGCAGAACTCCAAGTTTGAGGTGCTGCAGTCACCTCCTGCCACACGGAGAGAAATCCCAGGTTTCTTCAAAAATTGAGGGGGTAATTGATTAGATATTCTTGGAGTTAATGCTGGAATCAAAGGAGGATGACAGCCTGAATTTGTTATATTAGAGGCACATTATATCTCAGAAACTCACTGCAGTATGCCCTTTGGGAGGCTGTGATGAATGAGCCCTTTTTGTGGCACATCTTTGCCCATTGTATGTTCCTGGGTGAAGAGGTGCTGCTTTTCCATGGATTTCCTCTCTGTGAGCACAGCTGACCAAACTGCCTCTCCAAAAATGCCACCCCTCTGGAGGTGACAGTGCCTCTGGGGAACATCTCCTGGTGTTTCAAGGGAATTCTGATGCAGAGAGAGGCAGGGAACTGGTGCAGGGATGGAAGGAGTGGTGGTGGGAGGTGAAGGGATGCTGACAAGTGTCAAGGAGAGGCTTTGCTGTGCAGAGCCATCAATCCTCCTGCTCCTCCTTCATTGCCTTTGGCAGAAAATAGGGCTGGGGAGGCTTCAGATAAATCAAGCAGTTGGCTGTTTCCTGGCTCAGTGTTTCCACAGGGATGTGGCATCGGGGGAGCTCTTGCCTTCCCTCTCTCCTGAGGTGTCCAAGCAGTGGCTTCCCAAGCCAGTGACCTGCAGTTTGTACCAGTGCCCAAACAACAGCTGGAACCCGGATTCCCAGTTGGTGCTTTTTGGTTGGTCTGATTTATTTTTGGGGGTATTTTCAGTTTGTTTTGTTCCATGCTCCTGCTGGGGAAGGTGAAGAGCTGTCATGGAACAGCCAGTTTTCCATAAGATTGTGAGATTGATGCAGTTTGACAAGTTTTATTGCCTCAGCTAGACCTGATAGAACCAGGAAGCAGCTCCCCTCTCAGTTTTCCTCCATAAGAACAATAATACAGAAAACCAGGGTAAGTTGTTCTGTCACCAGCCATAACCAGTATGAGGAGCAAAAGTTGTACTGTTGGTAAAACTAGAATTAAAATAAATATATAGAAATGCATGTAGAGGACAGGACTGTATTTTTTTAGCACAGACTTTTATTTTTTTGGCTTGTTTTGCCTTTATTATCCTTACCCCAGTGCTTAGGTGTGACCTGGCAGTGTTCCTTCAAAGTTTCTGAAATCCTTTTGGCCACATGGGCTTTTTAATTATGCTCAAAGTCCTTCCAACTGCATCAGCAGAAAGTGGTCTTTAGCGTTTGCCTCTTGTGGAGCTGGGGAAAAGCCAAATTCTGTCACTTCTGGAAGGAACACTTTTGGCAGAGCTTGAGACTGAATCGTAAATTATTGAATAATTGACATTCTCAGGTGCGAGGGGAGGTTTTCAATCGATATGAGGTGGCTGATCCTTCCAGTGCTGGTGGAACATGGAAGGGAGCTCTGTGTTTGGGGCTCTGTTGGAGAAGCTGGAGCACATGAAGGGTGGGATGCACACCTAGAAGGCAGTGATTTTATTTTACAGAGGGGAAAGGGACAGCAAAATACATAAAATCTGTTTAAAATTGAAAATTATACCATTATTTAAATATTTCAATAGTTCATTTTAATGGTTTGGTGGATAGAAACATCATGGGAAGCAAAGCAAGGGGACAGGAAGAGTTGAAAGACAAGGAGGAGAGAAACAAGTGACTGAAGGAGGGATTGAAATGAACAAAACAGGGCTGGTGGAGGGTGAATATTTGCATGGGCATGCAATTAGTGCAAGGAAAGACATGGAACAGTCAGGTCAGCAGGTGAGTGTTGCTTTGGGATGTCTCCAGGACACCTGGGCAGGTCACTCAGCCCTGCAGGGCCTCTGGTAGTGCTTGGGATAAAGGTGTCAGAAGATGCTTGTAGTCTTTGATTTTAGTTTAAATTTTGGATTAATTAAATTCATCTTTGATAAAACATATCATAGCCTGCAAAGCAAACATTGTCCATATGAAACTCTGAAAGCCATTTGAGTGAAAACGTGGATGGATTTGCTGGGTCCCAGTCCCAGTTCTTTACAATTTGGATTCGAAATGCATCTCTTCTGCTGTTAATTCATATATAATGCAGCAAATACTTTGTGTCTTGCTGATGATTCGGGTTCTTTTAGTTTAAAACCATCTTTCAATATTGCAGCTGTTGCTTAAGCAGAACCTCCTCCTGAGCAGAAAAGCAGAAGCTGACAATGAATTTTCAAGTGATTTTTGTCTAGTGAGGGAATCCATGTAACTACTTAACTGGAAGTCAACTCCTTTAGCTGAATAACTAATAAAGCCAGTTTTTCCTTGGCAGCTTTAAAAATTGCCTGCTAAACTTTGCCTTTGGAGGCTAACTTTGCATTTCAGGGAGAACTTGATTATTGAGGCCTTTTCAAGCTGCCATCACTGCCTCTGACAAGCCTGGGAGGGCTGGATCGATGTCCCCTGCACTGGGTGCCCAGGGCTCATCTGCATTCAGCTGCCACCCCTCTGCATTACCAGAGTATCCCCATCATGCCACCACCTGCCCAAAGGAAGGCTGGAAATGCCTCTGGTTTTTGTTGGCCTCATAAAAAGGCACCACAGTGAGTGGAGGGGTATGAGTTGAGAGGACTTGGTGGTTGGTGTTTGCTCCTGAAACTGCTGGGACAGGCTTTGTGCAGTGTCCCCTCCCACACATCCAAAATGACTCATATTTTCCAATGTGTTTCTTGATTTATAATTTTATTTGCATTCCCCCTGACTGGTGTCAAAGGTCTGAAGGACTAGAGGTCTAAAATTATTAGAAATTATTCCTTCCCTTGGAAACCAGATTTGCCCTCTGAGCATCCCTCCAAACATCCCTCCCAGCATCCCTAAAAGCACTGCCTGGCTCACAGATTGAGGACCGTAGGACATCACGAATCCTGGAGGGGCTTGATGTGATTGAAAAGCAAATATCAGCTCAAACAGCAGCTTGGAGCAAGACAGGCATTTCCAGAGGCCTAAAATAGCAGCTCTTTTTATACAATCCCAGCCTTCTTGTCTCTGTAGCACAGTTTGGTATTTAAACAAATTTTTCCAATAATTGAAAATCAAGTTGGGGGGATTCACTCCTGTGGGCACAGGAGAGACAGTTTCACAGCCCAGTTGGTTTGGCTGATTTCTGGGCTCCAGATACTGCCCCAGCTGTGGAGGAAATCCTTCACAATCCTCTCTGATGGACAAAACCCATGAGGCAAAGTTCTAACAGACAGGGAAAATAATAGCAGGGCAGCTCCCACTCGAAGACAGGGCTCAAAAGGAAAGCCCAGGGACAGCGTGGAGTCTCTTAGAAGAGAATAAAAGGAAAATATTTAGTGGAGCCCACACTGCTGCACTCCTGAAGTCTTCAAACCCTTCAGCAGGGAAATCAGGAGCAGATTTGATCCAAAAGCCTGATAATTGAAAAGTGGCAAAAGACAGCTTAGGAAATCACAGAATCATTTGGGTTAGAAGGGACCTCTGAGGTCGCCGAGTCCAACCTTTGACCAACCCCCACCTTTTCAACCAGAGCAGAGCACCAAGAGCCACATTCAGTTGTTTCTTGGACACCTCCAGGGATGGGGACTCCACCACCTCCCTGGACAGCCCTTGAAGGGGAAAAAAAATCCAACCAAATCCACTTATAAATCAACAACCCCCCTAGCAGTGTGGAAGTGAGCAGATGGCACTCCACCTCACACCCTGGCTTTTCTGCAGGGAAGCTCCTTCACCTGTGACCTCTTCGTGGTGTCCCCACTTCTCCACCACCTGTCCCCTCCAAAGCTGCTGCAAGTGAGCAGCTTGGCTCCTAATTCTTTTCTTTTCTTACACAGGGATGGGGAAAGGCTGGGAAAGCCATGAGTGGATTTGTGCCACATATTTAGAGGGCAGAGCTACAAGTTGGGAGACTCATCTCCCACATTCAACTCATTAATCCACCACTTTTCCTCCTCAGCTCACAGACTGCAGCTCCTGTCAGCTACGATTCTCCTTGAGAAAGCTTTGAAACAGTGGGAGAAGAGCCTCTTTCCCCTCTTTGCTCAACTCTCAAGGCACTTTGGAGAAGGCAGAAGGGGATTCAGTTCAGCAAACTCAGCTCACGCTGCAGATGTCAAAGCGCGGAGCTTGTTTGTCGCCAGCGTTCGGAGGGGAAAGTTTGCTCTCAGAATCACTGCAGAAAACAAGCTCGCCTGTCTAACAAGCCTGCCTGGCTGCTGCATTTCCAAGCAGATGAGTTCTTTCCCCAGATCAAATAGCTGAAATACAATCCCTCGCCAGGTAAAGCAAAAACTTCGTCGTCTGCATCTTTTTCAAACGCAGCCGAAAAGCGCTCCAGGTTCTGTGTGGGCTCTTTTCCTGCGTTTGGAGATCACTGACGGTGCTGCTGTGCCACTGCCATGATCAATGATAACAAGCACGTCGAGATAAGACATCAAAATTCCCTTTTAGTGGTAGTTACAGCTCGGTGGAGTCGCACGCTCCCAGGATGTTCACCGGTATATATTTATTTATGGAGCATTTGTTTATTCATTTGTGTGCCTGCGTGAAAAAATGGAGAGCATTTGGGGAAAAACCCAGAGTTTTCAGAGGGTATTTCTAAAAACTAAGCCATTAATGTGGCTTTTGCAGAGATTATGGGCTGTGTCCTGCTGTATTTACAGATTTGGTTGGATTGTGACCTCTCACAAGGTTGGATTTGATGATCTTTGAGGTCTTCTCCAACCTCAAAGGTTCTGTGACCAGTGGGACTTTATCCTGGGTAAAGGAGTGTTCAGGCAGCATATCGAGCTCTTAAATCCCATCCTTCATTCCTTGTGCTTTAATTGCGTGTGATCTAGAGCGACTCAGTGCCAGGGAAGAGAGAAAAGGTGCTTTATAAATAAGTCATTTTCCTGCTGAGAGTCCCCAAACGTTGGTTTCACATCCTGTTATTGACACAGGTCGTGCCGTTCCACTGAATTTTAAGCCACGCTGAATTTTCGACGTTGTTGTTCTAAAGATAATGAACTGCAGTCGTTCCAGCTGATACTGTTTGCAGAGGGTCACCTCGCTGAGTTATTGGGGAATAATTCTGGTTTAAACAGAGGTAAAAAACGACCCAAAGAGATTTCCTTTGTCTCATTAAAGTCCACTTGAAGGTGTTATCTCCACAGGCTTTATTGGAAAAGGAGGAGCTGTTACTACACCATGGAGGACGACGGTCGTGCTCTCCAAGGTATGTCCTCAACTCTGATTTCTTTATGCTGGGAAGGGAGTCAGGCAGGTGAAATGAGTCAAGCTGAAGGTTGGGAGCACCTCCAGTCCCAGGGTGTGTCCTCTGGAGGTCCAAGGAAAGGCCAGCCCTAAAGGAATGGGTTATTAGCATGGATAGAAGCGGGTTTTGCTCTCAAATCATTAAATTCTTCCAACACCAAAAATTCAATAAACCAAATCCCCTGGTGACTCATAAAATTTAAGGAAACCGAGTGCCTGGAGACAGATTAGGATTTATTGGACTGCTGGGTTGTCTCGCAGAGCAGCAGCAGCTGGGAGGTCCAGATCCCACCTGAGCTCCAAGAGGAAACCATCCGGCTCCTGCTCCTGAGAGGAGCATCCCAAGTGTGAAAAAATTTGCATCAAAGAAAATTAATTGCTGGCTGTGGCTCTACTTCCCAAGCCTCCCCTGTGAGGTTCAGCAGTTCCACAGCTCCGAGCTCGGGGATTTGAGTGACAAGCACTGGGAGAATTTTCTCTGCTGGGAAAACATTCCAACAAACACCGGGAGCTTTCGACAATCCGTCTCCCCTGGCCTATTTCACTTGAACACAGTTGGAAGGTAAGAACAAACTTCAAAATGTCCAAATAATCCTAAAAGCTTCTTACAATAGCTCGCTGCAGAGTCCCCAAAGCCTTGGTAGAACAAAATTTATATTGGATGTCAAAGCCCAGCAACTGATTTGTAGTTGCATTAAATCTAGTGCAGTCCTGGAACAAAAAATCCAAGGAACAGACATTTTCTGCTACTGGGTGTCCAGGCTGTAATTGCAAAGATTTTCTTCTTCTCTTGCTCTGGAGGGGAAAAGGGCTTTTTGAGATAATTTTCCAAATGTTTCAACTAATCTTTGCCTTGTGCAAGTTGATTTTAAACTTCCCCTCGTTAATTAATACACGTGTAAAGCACACTGGGTAGCCACTGCTCAGCATTTCACCATTTCCAGTCCTGGCAGAGCAGAGAAACAGGCAAAGCAATTAATAATTCACCTAATTTAGAACGAGCTACACAAGTTCCAGCAAAAGGCCAGAGAGCATTGAAATGGCACAATTTGGAGTTAAACTGGGATTTCTGGTTTTCTAACTTGTAAATGGGTGAGGACTTTAAAACTTGTGACGTGTTTACAGGGAAATGTTCACTTCATAAAAGCAGGAGAATTCCTGGGGCAGGGAAGCTGTGGATGTTCCATCCCTGGAAGTGTCCAAGGCCAGGTTGGACAGGGCTTGGAGCAACCTGGACTAGTGGAAGATGTCCCTGCCCATGGCAGGGGGTGGCACAGGATGGGCTTTGAGGTCCATTCCAGGAAATGCTGTGGGTTTTGTGAACATTTCCCACATCCTTATTCGTATTTCCTTCATGTTTAATGTTGTAAACTTTGATCAGGAGTGAAATTCCACATGAGAGCCAGGCAAAGCCCAGGAGGATGCCCAGGTTTCTTTGCCACACTGAAAGTGTTCCCTGCCAAGCCTTTGGTACAAAGTTGGGTAAAAGAGAGAATTTGCCCTGCATTTTGCTTTGCACTCCCAATGCTGGGCTGTCCCCCTGCTCCTCCCCTCCTTGCCCACCACTGATGGGGCCAGAGGAGCATTTTCCCTTTGGAATTGCACCCTTCGGCATGGTCCTTCCTGGCTGTGCTTGGGACTGGTGATGTCAGGAAAGGCTGATGTGCTCTGTGTTCTGAATACACAATTCCAATTGCTTTGCAGAACCTCTGGATTTTTCTTAGAATTATAGAAACATCATTTAGGTTGGAAAAGCCCTCTGAGATCCTCCAGCCCAACCTTTAACCCAGCACTGCCAAGCCCACCATTAACCCACATACCCAAGGGACATTCTTCCCAGCTGGAACATTTTTTAATTACTAAAAAGGTAATTACTTGTGGCTTTCACATTCCTCCTCACAGTGGAGGAGGAACAAGCTGCTTATCTCCTGTGGAAGGGGATGTGTAACCCCAGTTGATGCCCAACCTGCCCTTGCAGTGCCTGTTTCATTTGCAAATGTGAGAAATCTGCTTAATCCTACTGAGACTTTTTAACCCCACAGACAGACCAAATGAATTTATCCATGAAACAACTGAGAGCACGTTCCCAGCAGGGAAATCTGATTCTCTCTGCTTCTCCACGGCCGTGGCTGAGGCCACAGTGCTACAAATGCCATTACCAGCTGTCATTAGTGGCACCACTGGGCCCTTCGAGGTGTGATAAATATTTCCCCTTTCAAACTAAGCAAAATTCAAATTTCATTAAAAGATACACTTAGTTGGGCAGCTGTTTTAGCAAGTAACATTCTAGTTAACAGGCACTGAGCGGGTTAGTCATGGTCAAGGGCCGCCCAAACCGGTAGCACGAGTGATCATTTCCAAAATTCATCTCCAAACACATTGGCCCAAAAAAAGTAGGCTAAAACCCAAGGCCATCCGTGCATGAGAAGGTTCCCTACCAGATCACTATTAATTTATTTGACAGCTTTTAGGCCGAGTTTGGATATTAGAGCTGTCATTGTAAAATACTTCCATTTTTCCTTCAACGCTGCTTTGAGACGCTTCTGCTTTGAAGTTGTGTCAAAGGAACTCTGAATCAGGAGAAACTTGAACATTTTTTAAGTTGAAAGTCTGAACGGCCTCAATACGCTGTATAAAATTGTTCTGAGGATCGAACCTCCTACTATGGTACCCTGGAGCATTCAGTCACTTTCAATAAATCTCTTTAAATAATTTCTCACTTGTCCTTATTATTACTAACAGCCAGAGCATCTCAAGGCAATGTCAGAGTAAAGGCTTCGTCTAGATGCAGGAGGAAGGCTCATTTGAAAGTTAACATGAAGGAAAACTAAGCCAAATGTGAACTTTTTTGGGGAAAGTGACTTTTTTTTCTTTTTTTTTTTGCATGAGTTTGCAGATGCCTGGCATGGATTCCATCAGAAAACTCTCTGTTTCTTTGATTTGGAGAAGTTGCATTGTAGTTGAAGTACATTGAGAATGGAGTTTTGGAGGTCTGTTTTTCTCACGTTGAAAGCTTTGTTTTTATTAGTTTCCTTTCGTTACCTCTGGAAAAGCTGCTTTCAGCACCTGCTGGGAATATCTGCTCTTAAATAATTTCGGGATCTGGGCTCCTTGGCTGTGTCCCAGTCCTTCAGCAAAACAGGCCTGGCCACAACTTCCCGTTACGAACGTCCCGTGACTTTGGGGAAGGGTTTTGATTTAGTTTCAGTGCTTTGAGTTTATTGCAAACCCTTTTATTGATCATCACGATGTGGATGGAGAACTCCAACTGGAGAGTGAGTGTCCCTCATCTTCAGCTGAGTGTCAGGTTGGGCCTGATGTCCAAACCATTCAGTCAGACAGGGATAGAAAGGTAATTCCTAACTCTCACCCAAGTAATTATGTGAATAAATGATGTAATTCCCCACGGGAAGTGAGCTGGAGCAAAGCAAAAACTTGGCCAACAAATCTTCCAGTCCCTCTCGGGGCATTCACTCTTTGCTGCACAGACCACAAAGCTCTTCCCAGGGTTTCTGCCCCTTCAACCCAATTCTTGTGGGTTCTGTGATGCCAGTGATATTCTCTGCCTTAAAATTTATTTCCTCATGAGGAATTCGATTAAACCTGTGGCTGCTGAAGAGACCCCCCCAAAGCCCTGAGCCAAAGTGAAAAGATTCCCTCTCAGGACTGTGGCACTGCTGAATTTCCAGTTGTTCTCTTAATGCTGGGAACTACAGAGATGGAGGGGAGGCAGCAATTTAACTTCATCAATATATACAATATCAATCTAAAATCAAACGTGTAAAATATAAATCTGAGACAATAGTCTCTGCACTTCTTTCCCTGAAAACTCTCCCCAGTCCCCATTGAAACCATGTTATTCTGCAGAAGATCCTTCCTGTGCCAGGGTATTTGGTAAGGAAGGATCAAATCAGGGAGCAACTGTTCATTTTTGGTGTTTCTGTGGTTTTGCTCTTGTAGAACTGCCAGAAAGTTTTCAAACAAGGTTTGTGGAGAGCGAGGGAAGCCAATTCTCTGTTTATGGTTGCTTTTTATCTCATAAACAAACCCTCAGCTTTGCTCCCAGTCTATCACAGAGGAGATTGAATCTCTATAAAACTCCTGACAACTGTGGTGATAATTTCAGCCTCCTGGTTTATGAGATTATAAAAGGCACTTTACCCTCAGCAGTCTGAAGAGCTGGGTTTGGACAAGCTGCAGTTGATGACCCAGCCTATTCATTCTGAGGCAGAGAGGGATGCTGAAGCCTGGCAGTGCTTTGTGACCGAGTGACACGGTGTGGCCGTGGGCTTTGAGGAGAGAAACAATTTAACACAAATCCCTGCTACTACAAACCAAAGAAAAGGATCTTTGCAAGTGTAGCTTTCAAAAGATACCTTATACCAAGTGCTGGTGATTGCTGGGGTGACAGGAGCACGGGTAGGCTGATCACATTTAATATAAAATGATATAATTAGCAGGATATTTGTAGGGGAAACAGCAGTTTCTTACCTACAATGAGCCTTTCATTGAGCACATTGCACTTTGGGGTTTGGCCTCCTCTACTGGATGATAACAAGGGGAAATGGCCTCAAAGGGAGGTTCAGAATGGATATTAGGAAGAATTTCTACACTGAAAATGGGTTTAGGCATTGGCACAGGCTGCCCAGGGCAGTGGGAGAGTCACCA
This sequence comes from Lepidocolaptes lacrymiger, assembly GCA_035584035.1. Lineage (NCBI taxonomy): Eukaryota > Metazoa > Chordata > Aves > Passeriformes > Dendrocolaptidae > Lepidocolaptes > Lepidocolaptes lacrymiger. The sequence continues at coordinate 1,967,094 of JAXCLP010000010.1, forward strand.
GCCCTGGGAGTGTCCAAGAATGAGTCCCTGTGACACTTGGTGACATGATGAGTTAACAAGGTGATGTTGGGTCAGAGTTTGGCCTTTGGAAGCCTTTCCCAACTGCAATGATTTTCCAGGGCTTGTGACCTCTGTGGCTTCTCCCACTGGGGCTCCTGTGCCCTCTGTGTGCTGACACGGGCACTGGAGTTGCCAGCACGCCGGGGCTGTGCCAACCTCAGCTGTGCCAACCTCAGCTGTGCCTCTGCCCTCACCACCATCCCCAGCAGGAGCTGTGGAGAGCCAGCACAGCCTGGCAGCAATTGGGGACTCAATGGGGCAGAGCCTGTTCTTCCCTGTCTCTGCCAGGGCTCTGCAACACCGGGGGAAAAGCTGTGAAACAGCAGAGTGTGATTTCTGAACCAGCTGTTGTTTTGCCTCCCATCCCCTCGGGAATCTTCTGGGTTTGGGGATTCAGAGGTGGGAAGAGTCAAAGCAGGAATTCGTCATTCCAAGAGCCCTCAGGAGGGAGGACATCAAAGTGCATCCACCCAAACAGGAAGGGTCGTGAAACCTGGAGGAAAGCAACGTTGGGTCACTGGGCTGAACTGGGAGAGGATGTCAAAGGGAAGAGGAGGAGACTCTGTATCCCAATTTCTCAGGAACCACAGGAAAAAGACCCCAGTTCTTCTCTCAGGGTGTTGGTTCTGGAGGGGGAGGGAAAGCCTAATATTTAGATTTCTTTCTGATTGACAGGACTGGGACTCACAATGGGAAAAGCCAGAGAATGGGAATTCCTGCAGAGGATCCAGAGGGGCCAGTGCGGTGCTGGAGACACTGCAGATGGTTCAGAAACATGACAATAGAAGCAGATAAATCTTTTAATTAAATATTTCACATATCAGTCGTAATTACTTCCAATTAGCACTAATGAAGTGAGGATGGTGCAAACAGGCAATATCATCTGGTGATAAGCATTTTTTAATTAATATGAATGGCAGGGATAGTACTAATTGAGCCAGTTTGGGTTGGGTTTTTTTAACACTTTGTTGTTGAAAAAGTCTCTTGAGTTCCTCTTCCCTTTCCTCTCCCCTTTCTCTGAAATATCCTCTCCCCATTCTCTCCTCCCCTGCAGCACTATTTTCCAGTTGTAATTGAAATATCTTGGGTATTCCAAGTTGACTTTTATCCAAGAAAGAAGAGTCTCAGATTTCTAATTTATATATTTGATTTTTATATATTTTATATACTGATGAAGTTAAATTATTCCTCCTCTCCACTGTTTTGGTTCCCATTACCGACAGAACAACTGAAAATGGGATGTTTGTGAGGGAGACCAGTAAAAGTAAATTCACTGTGCAATAAGGAGAGAAGTTCAAATGCCAAAGCATCAAAGAGAATCTGAAATCTTGTCCTCTCAGATATTGACATTCTTTCTCAATATTCAAGATTCTTTTTAGGAATCCCAGGCACAGAATATTTGGTAGCTTATTCCAGTGAAGAATCCAACATATAATTGTCTACAGAGTGTGTGAATAAAGCCTTCAAAATAACCCTAAATCACATGGGGCAGATTTATGTGGATGGTTTGGTGTGTAGCCATGTCATGTAGGGCATGATGGAACCATCAGATTCAATCCCTGTGGTTTCATTTATTCCCTGCAGGAGTTCTGGGACCTTGGTGACTCCTGGAGGTGCAGAAAGTCGGTGCCTTCCTTCCCTTCCTCACCAGCACAAGGGAGATAATGCAAAACTGCATTAAAACTTGAGAAACCCTGATTAAAAACATTGTAATTTTCTTGGTGCAGCCTCCTTTGCTCTTTTAAAAGCCATCAGAGAGGATAATTACGCCAGGCCCAGCCCTGGGTCAGGCTGATCCCTTTAATTCCCTTTGGTTTCTGTGGAACTTGGGAACACTGAGCCCATTTCAATATCAGTCCTTGGACAGGAGATCATAAGTCTTGCCGTTCCTAAAACAACCTATTTTTAAAACACATTAGGTGATGCTACACGAGGAGAGGAAAAATAAATTCAATCATAAAAATGAATAACAATTATTTTCTGTGCCCATTTGAGGCGAGCGTTGTCATCATAAATCACCAAGTGTCCAGTTTTGGGAGCTGGAGGGACCTGTGAGCAATTCAAGGAATTTCAGGGAGCAAAATGAACTAGGAGAGAGCAGCAGTTTTATTAAAGTGCCTCCATTTCCAAGACAGATGGTGTGGTTAACTGGCAAATTGGTGAGTCTCTCAATAAAATATGTAAGAAGCAGCAGACTCCGAGCTGCTTGTTTAAGCCACACTTTGTCCCTGTCAGTAAATATGTTTTAAAAGCTGCCTGTAGGATGATAAGAATTGTCTTCCCGAGTCATTCAGGCATCTGTTTGAAATGATGTTATGGCATCCCAGCACCCAATCTCCTTGTGCTGGGCCTATGATATAATAAATGTTATCATAAGTGCATTTGCTCTGCTTTCTACCTCTCTGGGCCCATTTCCTCCTGGTGCAGGGAATTAGACCTGCAATTCCCTCCCTCTCTTGATGACAACTTTTCACAGCTCACAAAATACCAAAGACACAAATAGGCAAGTGGGATTTTCATTTTGTACATTGCTCAAAGCACTTTATTTTTGCAGGAGGTTCCATCTACCTAAATGGAACAGAACTAGAGGGGAGGAGGAAAATGACTTGGATTTGGATTTATTGGTTTAGTTTTAATGCTGTAAAACTTGTTATTTTTTTTTCTTTCATTTCCCTCTCATTGGTTTGATCTGCTGAGAGACTCAGCCCTGTATGATCCACACAAACCTCGTGCTGAGAGTCCTTCAGAAAGAACCACCTGGATTTTTCCAGGTGGAAATCCCTTTGGGCAGGGAACTGCTGTGCCCAACTCTGGGGTAACCACCACTATGGGCTGGAAATGCCATTTTCTGCTCTCACCTCACCTGACTCTTTCCAAAGGAGGAAGAACCTGTTTTATAGAAATGATCTGTTGCACCTTTGTGGGAAGTTGGAAATTGTTGCATCCTGAACATTTCTAACAACTCCTCAAAGTTGCTGGGCTCTGGTTCAGGCTGACTTTGATTCCAGGGCAGGAAAGTAATGCTACTAAACTGGTTTGATCAATGAATGAATAATGCAGAAATTAACATGTTCTGAGGCTTTTGAACCAAGTGTTGTTCTCTTCCAACCTCAAAACAAAAATCTGAATCAGATGCCCTGCTGTTTTTTGCTGGAAAAAGACAAGAATCCTTGTCTTTCCCTATTAAAGCCAAATTTTACTCCACTAAAGTGGAGTTTTTCTGTTTCCTGCATGCTGGTCTTTAACACAGGGGAAAAGCCCTCAAACCAAGCAAACAAACCAAAAAGAATTAATGATAGAAATCAGATTTAGGCAGAACCAGGAGATCTTAGACAACCTGCCCAGTAAGAAGTACATTTACAGAAGCCACTCGGTGCTGAGGGAGTGCCATTTAAAGGTAAAATGAAGTCTTTAAGCTACAAAACAACCCAGGAGGTGAAGCCCCAGCTCCCAGAGGCAAACACAGGGCTCTGAAATGAAGCAGCAACCCATCCTGGGACAAGGCTTGAGCTGCTGCCCCTCTTGCACCAGTCCTGCCTGTTCCCCTCCCAGCACTGCAACAGCCAGGCCTGATCCTGAGCAGAAACAGCACTGAATTTTATTAATAATTCAGTGTTATTGACTGCTCGAGGTAATTCCCTGGTCCTTGGCAGCTGAGCTCTGCCAGGAATTGGATTTCCATCTGTGGTTCAGGAGCCTGTGGCTGTGCCAAGGGCTGAGCTGAGCCCTGCCCCAGTGAGGGCTGGAGATAAGGGACTTCCCAAGCTGGGCAGTCAAAGGCCCTGGACAGCTTTAATATTTCTTAACAAGTGCTGGTCAATAATGAGAATGTCCCCATTGCACAGTGTCACACCCAGAGGTAAGATTTTGGGAACCCAGGATAAAAAGGGTATATTCCCTATATCTTTAGGTGTAGGAAAACTAAAAACTTAAAGCTAAAAAAGCAGGTTAAACTGAGGTTCAATTTCTAGGTGGAGATATTAAAAGCATTATAAAAGGGAAATTTTGAGTATTTAACAAATTGTCTCCACTGGACCTGATTTCCCCATCCTGTGCTCCCAAGACTCCCTTTTCCCACTGTGCCCAGTGACATGGCATGCCCCAACCAGCATGGCACAGCTGCAGAGCCCCCTGGCACATGTTGTGGCACTGCTGGTGGAGGCTGCCCATGCTGAGCCAGCCCTGGTCACCCAGCACAGCCTGAGCTGCAGGGCTTGGCTTTGCCTTCACCCAGCCAGCCAGCAGGAGCTGCAGCTGGGCTTTGGGCATGTGGGCACAACAGGAGTGCCCTGGTCCTGCCCTGGAGCCAGAGAATCTGCCAGGACCTGCGGGCACTGGTGCCTTTGCCCCTCTCTCCACCAGCTCCTGCCTGACCCTCTGCAGGGTGGGTTACCAGGCAGCTCTGGGCAGGTGCTGCAAAGGAGCATCAAAACAGATCTGGGCAGAGAAAACCTCCTCTCACTGCCAGGAACAAGTTTGCCAAGTGGAAATTCTGCTGCCTGTGTGCCTTGGGCTCTCACGGAATGAGGCTGAAAGAATCATCGAATCACAGAGTGGTTTGGGTTGGAAGGGACCTTAAAATCAACAAACTCCACCCCTGCCATGGCAGGGACATCTTCCACTGGCTCAGGTTGCTCCAACCTGCCCTTGAACACTCCCAGGGATCCAGGGGCATCCACAGCTTCTCTGGGCACCCTGTGCCAGGGCCTGCCCACCCTCCCAGCCAGCAATTCCTTCCCAATATCCAATTTAAATCTACTCTTCTTAAGCTGAAATCCGTTCCCCCTCATCCTATCACTGCATGCCCTTGTCAAAAATCCCTCTCCAGCAGAAAGAAACAGGAAGAAACAGATGAAAGTGTCAACCAGGAATATATTTCAATTTGATTACATTGCCCATATAGGAGCAAAATATTTATATATACACTCTTAGGGGAAGGGCACCTCCAACTCCAGGCTGCTTTTCCCTTTGTAAAAACCTCCCTTTGATCAATCAGGAGGAAATCATGCACTGCTGCACCTTCATCCGAGTGCCAATATTATTGGAATTTTCTGTGAGAGGTTCCTCCTGTAGAATTCGGATGGCAGGAGCTCTGTAGGCTCTGTCTCCCCAGACTTTCCAGACTGGATAGGATAAGGTACAAACCACACCTCCAGCAGGCTCAGCATTGTTTCTGTCAGCTCTCCTGTGACCAGACCTTCCCAAAGGTCTTTCAGCCTTGCAGAAAGCAGGATTGGGCAGCTGGATCCAGAAGATCTGAGCTGTTGGTTCTGGTCTTCTAACAGGGAATGGCCTCAATTGAGCACCCCACATGTTTTTGCAGCCCCAGACTGGAAACTGGACCATGTTTGAGGTCACCCTGTGTTGCTTTTTGTCATCTAGAAAATTAGGCATTGAATGCCTTCGTTTTCTGCCATTTCAGGCCCAAGTTTTGCACCTTTGCCAAATCCCTGGGATTGCCTGGGGTCAACACAGCTGACTAGCCCTGAGAGGTCAGGGTGTCAGAAGTGCAGCACCAGATTTTGAATTTCAAATTGCTTCTAATTAATCTAATGAAAATTAATTGCTTCCGCTTCTTTGGAAGGTCTAGACTGGGATGAGCATTTTCATCTCCCCTATCCAGCCCTTCGTCTCTGCTCGGCTGCTTTGAAGTGAGTTTTTCCAGCACTGCCATCAGCCAAGAGGGCTGTGTGAAGGAGGTGCAAAAGCTCTGCTTGTCTGTCACATCCCAGGATGTTTGGCTGAATTTTAGAAGCACAGATTTAACCAGAAAATTACCCAGTAAAGGGAGATGCAATAAAAAAAGTAAAGCATGGATGGAAGCTCTGAGGATTCGAGAGCACTTCTCTTTCCTCTTTAATGACCCCGTGCTAACATGACCATTGGCTTTCTGCACGTTCCTGTTAATAGATTTTTATTAACTTGGGGTCAAATTGAGTGAAAATTCAACGTGTTCACTTTTGGGTATATTTTGGTGTTTGAGTCTTAAGCCAAGCCATGACTTCCTTAAAAACAGGGCTGTTCAAAATGCTCGAGAGCTGCTCCAGTTTCCAGTGAAGTCTTTGGAAAGGCTGGATTTTGGCTGAGGACAGGGTTGTCTGCACTGGTGGCCATCACAAGGCAGTGTTTGCCAAGAGCTGCACATGCTGCAGTTTCATGAGCAGGACAATTCTTATCATACCTGGGCTCTTATTTAAGGCACAAGAGTGACCTTGGACAGGGGTTATTGTAAACCATCTGCCCAAAAGTGCCTCTCACACGATGGAACTCTGTAGAAAACAATAATCCACCTCCTACACACCTTAATTATCAATGAATGAGCTTGTTTCACCTTTTAGATACTGAAAAGTTTTATGACAAGGTATTTTTGAGCATTTTCTAAGTCTACAAATCAAAAGGACACTTGTTGTGGTGAGGCTTGAACCCCATAACGGAGACACAATAATTCAAAATTCACGTTCATTTGGCTTTCCCTTGATTTTAATTGTTCTCTTTCTTTATTTGGATTAAGAGGAAGAAATATCTGGTTTAAGGGCTTCTTCTTCTTTCAACAACCGATGGTTCACTCTCTGTGGTCCCGCAGTGAATGAATTATTGTGGATTTATGAACATATTAATCATCTCCATGGAAACAGTTTGCAATTTCACAGCACAGGAGTTTGACTTGCCTGCGTGACAATGCAGGAAGGGGCTGAGGGGGCATAAAACACCCCTCCCCACTCAGAATTATCCCCAACCAACCTCTGTCTGCTCTGGGAGACAAATCAGCCCTTCCAAGACCTCTGCAATCTGCAGGCAGCAGCTCAGGTCACGTATCCTACAAAAGACTCAACCTGCCCTCCCCAAAGGGCTTTGTAAGGGTAATCAGGATTTTTTTTCCCCTGCAATGGGTTATTTAAGGAATCAAGTAGCTGGTGCTGTGTTTGGCAGGGGTTTTGAACCGGGGACCTCAGGAAACAAAACACATTCAGTGCAGAAGGAGAAGAGAAAGCTGAACAGAAGAGTGGATCAATAAGACAAATATCAGGTGTTCAGTGTGAGGGAAGGAAAGTTAAGACTAAAATTTAAAAACAAGCTGTACTACAGCAAAGCTTAAAGAGGGAGAAAACCCAGCAAAACACCCCAAACCCTCCATTATTTTTTAACCAAGATCTTCTGGAGTATTGGAACATCCTGGAAGGTTGTAGGAACATTGGTGGCCTCCTCTGGACTCGCTCCAACAGGTCAATGTCCTTCCTGTGCTGGGGACCCCAGAGCTGGAAGCTTTTTGAAGAGGTTGGACAAACATATATTGTCCAGAGGTGTTTCCCATAGTGAAATGAGTCCTCTTGGTCTTCACCTGGTCTTGTTAAACCTCAGGAGACCCCACAGAATTTCCTCTTATCCCAGCTAGAATCCAATCATTTATTGTTAATTGAAGTGTCCAGAGGGATGTGTGGGGGTGGTCTCTGCCCTTCACGGAGGGCTGGTGGAAGGTGGGGGCTGGAAGTGCCTACAGCTGAAGGAATTCCATCCACGTTACCCCTCCCAGCTGTGGGAGATGGGTGTTGCAGACCAGCAGCTGCTGCCAGCAGGACACCTTGGGAAGGAGGGTGGTCATGGGAGGGGGTTTATCAGGTAAAGGGAAGGAGGAAGAAGGGAAAGATGGAACTCAGCTGTTTGGTGGTGGGGTGGAGTCCACGGGCTGAAGCAAACACAAGGTTTGGGTGCTCCTGGAAATGGCGAAGCTGCTGCTTTCAAGGTAAGGACTTGGAGTTGTAAAAGTCTCTCTAAGAACAGGAGATTGAGGATTGGATTTTTCCCCTGGGGTGTTATTGGGTTTTGGCTGCTGTAGGAGAGATGGTCTCCCCAGAGCTGCTAAATTGAGTTGTTTCAGTGGTGTGTGAATTCCCAGGATCTGTCTGTGCCAGGAGATCCATCAGCCCCCTGAGTTCACACCTGTACCTTGGGAAAGAGGTTTCCCATTTGTGCCTTGAGCGTTGGGATGGTTTCCTACCAAGCTTTCTTCTCTTTCTAGTGAAAGAGCTTTAGCTGTACTCAGTATTTGGAGTTTCTGAGGAACACATGAGGATTTATTTGAGGATCTTGGTTTCATGTTTCACAAGTCACCAGTATTAAGGAGTTGTTGCTTTTTGCTGCCATTGGTCTTGGGGAATGTCTTTTCCTAGAGCAGAAAGGTGGTGCCTGTGCAGTTTTCTTTCTGAGCAGGCCAGTGGCTCTGCTATGTGTGTGTATTTAGTCTCCTGAGGTTGCCCATCTCTGCACCATCTAAATTCAGGTCACTGGATTTGATCTACAAGAGTTGTGGAGTATTTAAATGGTGATGGAAATCCAAAGGGAAGACTTCTTTTCTTCTACTCTGACTTTTTTGTGACATCCCCCTCTCTCATTTGATTACTGTGATTGCAACACTCTCAAATGTTGTTTCTCTTTAGGTTATAACAAAATCTTTCCCCTGTTGATGCTTTTCTCTTCAAAACTCCATAGCTGGGTAGAGTTTGTGAACAACTGTAATAATTTGGTTCCTGCAAACCCTCAGAGAATGAATCCAACCTTACTGAAACATTTAGTGTCAGGGATCCATCTTACATTGCTGGGTTTCAAGGTCTGCTTTTCCTCAGTGTTTCCCTATTTTGACAGTGTTATGTAAAAATTAGTGTGTTGAACTCCACCTAGAAAATCTCCAATTAATGCATAAGCACCTTTAAGAGACTTTCTTTTGCTCTGCTTTCACTGTGTTAAACTTTGCACATTTACCTGTGCTGAACCTCAGTGTCTACTTCCCTTGCCAAATGGACTTTGCATTTCCTGACATGTCTCAAATATTTGTTCTTTAGAAACAAGATGGACTTCATTTTAACTTGTCATTTGGTTTGGATTGCCAGGAGAGCTGTGTTTTAAAGCATAATAAGGCAGTTGTGTATTTAGCTCTACCTTTGTGCTACCACTGTTAGGCACTGATGGTGTCCACCGAGGCCAAAATGAGATCTCTTATTTAAGGAAAGCAGGAATAAAACCTCATTTCCTCCATCTAGGACCTTGTGGTTAGGCTCTTGGATCTGTAAAAACCCCTATGGCTTTGGTTTGTAGGCATGGGCTCCTTTGAGGAGCTGGGAAGCTCCACAAACACCACAGAGAAATCTGGGGAATTGGAGAAGGTTGCCGAGAGGGTTGTTTTTCCTTTTCTGAGCAGGGTTTTGGGTGGCATCTGGAGAAGTGCTGCTCTTGCACTGTGATTTAAAGGCAGTTTGCACCTGTTTTTTAGAGAAACAAGAAGGGAGTTTTGGATTAAAAAGAAACAAGTGAAGGAAGCAAGAAACCCTGGAAGAACTTGGCAGTAAATCACAGAATGGTTCTGGTTGGGAAGAGCCCACAGTGAGACATCTGGGCCAAGCTCTCTGCTCAAGCAGGGTCTCCTTAGAGCACATGGCACATGATTGCATCCAGAAGGTTCTGGAATACCCCCAGTGAGGGGAAACTCCATGAGCTGAAGTCTCTAAATGAGTTGGCAGAGCTTTGGACTGGAGCAAACCCAAGTGTGATGAAGACAAGGACATGTGTCTACATTGTCCTGCAAATCTGTGAGCTCTTAAGACTTGTCTCCCTTCTCTGGCAAAGAGGTAGCAGAGTCATAGGCAATAAATTTGATTGCACAAGAAACCATTTGGCTTATTCAGAGAGGGAATGAGGAGAATCTTCAGCTTTCTTGTGATTTTTAACTGTGCATTGCAAGTCCTTTGTCAGGAAGGAGCTGCTCCTCACTGTCTGCTCGAGGCAAGAGGGCTGGAGGAGTTTGATATTTTTAGCTGTTCTCCATGCTCGTGGTTTTTATATGCTAATCTGTTTGTTTCTTTGCAGCCTTTGGAATATTCATTTCCCAACAGCTAAAATTTGACACCTGCTGTAGCTTGTATTATCACTTTCACCCTCAGAAACCCAGAAATTATTAAGGTGGAGTAATTGCTATCCGATTATATAATAACTACTTTAATCCAGCAATCATAATATGATTTGAAACGAACCCTTTTGTGCCATTGATTTTTTGGAATAATTACTGTTATATTGTACTTCTGCAAGAGTTATTCTCAGTTAACCACTTGAAAATAATATGCTCTACTTATTGAAAAAAAAAAATAAATCTGATTATCATCCCCCAAAGCTCAATGTTCTTTCTCCATCTGCGCCTCAATTGTAGGGAGGCACAGGATTGCAATGTGTGCTGGTGACCTGGGAGAGGCTGCAGTGGGCTCCTTTCTGGAACTACTCTAGGAAAGACCAATGGGCCTCATTCCACATTCCAAGCAGCCTCTTTTGATGGGGGCTTTTCCCTCTGAACCAGGGATGAGGTGGGTTTGTCAATTAGGTTTAATCAGGAGACAGCGATAAAGACATAAGGAAAATTATTTTTGTTTTCCACTTCCTGCGTCCTACTTCTGTCATTTACTTGTCTACAGACATGAAAGTTCCTAATTAGACCAGCAAATTTGGTCAAATCAGGCCATTAGTCCATTTGCAGTCAGGCTGGTCTGGAAGGAGATGATGGCCATACTTCATGGGTCTATTATTTTTCTTTATATCATGGAATAGTTTGGGTTGGAAGGGACCTTAACGCTCATCTCGTTCCACCTTCTACCATGGGCAGGGACACCTTCAAGCTCCAAGCTGGCCTTGGACACTTCCAGGGATGGGGCAGCCACAGCTTCTCTGGGAAACCTGTGCCAGGACCTGCCCACCTGGTCCATTGGATCGTGCTGGCCATGGGAAGTTCCCAGTGGGTTTTGCTCCTTGGTGTGCTGGTGACTGCTGCCAGTCTGGAATGTGGTCAGGATCTTGTTTTGGGGCCAGAAAGCCTTTGGATGTCTGTCCTGCTTATCCCAGGTGTGCCCCAGGTCACTGCCAGGGGCAGGTGTATTTATAGCTTGAGTATTTAACATTAGCATTTCCTTCCTGAAGGCACATCCAATTCCTTCAGGCTCATCAGGCTCCATGAGACTCCTCCTGGTTTCCCTGCTCCAGGCAGAGCTCCCTGAGTCACTGCCAGTCTTCCCTTACTGTGGATTTTTCTCTTTTAAATATGCTTTGCCCTTTGGATTTTGAGTAGGATCAGCCCCTTCTGGTTCTGGCACTTAAAAGAATGGTGTCTTGGTTGTGGAAGATGGGGAGTAAATAGGACTTGGTTATAAGCAGTTTCTTCCTTTTCCATGGATAAACAAGAGGTTGATGGTTTTTTTACCTTTTTTCTTTTGTCATCTTTTTGACTTGTATGTTTTCACCCTGATCCTCCCTTTCTTCCTTCACCTGCTGGAACTCTGAAATTCCTTGTATTAGTGCCAAAATCCACGGGCTCAAATTTGACCAGAATGAACTGTTCATGTGGTGATGGAGATGAAGACCCCATGATGATTTTTTTTCAGCCAGGGCACTCCATCCCAGCTGTGGTTGGATCTCCCAAAGTTCCTGAATTGCACTCTCCAGCCTCCTGCACTTGAAGTATTGCTCCACATTCTTTCTCCAGCAGTGGCCAGAGGCACCTACTGAATAATCACCTCTGAATTTCATTGCTTCATGTTTTTAAGCTCAACCCTAAAATGCTGAGGCAGCTCTGTGTGTTTGGAGCCTCTTTATGAATCCTGATCATTCAAACATGAGACCTGTGTTAGGTTGGTCAGCACAAACTGCCTTCAATGTTTTTGCAAGAAAAGGCTGACTTTGACACTCTTCTAGGCTGGTTTTTACAAGGTTTTGTCATTAAATATGCATCTTTCTGCTGTTACCACAACACGGGTTTTGTTTTATTGCTGGAGTGGTATAAATTCCACTGTGAACACTCCCAGTCTGCTACGAAATTCTATTTATAGAGGAAACAAATGTAGCTGCAGTCCTGTATCAGGGCTTTACTGGCCCAAGCAAAGCTGTATTTCCTACCTGACAATTAGAAACACAAAACCAAGAGGCAGAAAGGTGCTGTTTAAAGTCATCGTGGGTTGTGTGGGGCATCATAAACCTCAAATAGTGACTAGTGGGACTTAACAGGATGATCTGAAATAAAAAATCAGAGTGACAGTGACAAATTGCCCTTTCCTGCTGTGTTTGTGGCTGGATGAGCCATCCCCAGTAATTACTGCAGAAAGGGTGATTTGGGGGTCTGTGCAGCTACAACCTTTGCTGGGAATGTGGGCTTGGAGACCCTCCCTGAGGGACTGCAGGGCTTGAGCTCCAGGTGTGAAGTGCAGGAGCCTCATCTTCCAGGCTCGAGGCCACTGGCACTGGTGTAGGAAGAGCCCTGGTTCCATCTTGGTCCTGCCTCCTGAGCACATAGAAGCAAACAGCCTCCAGTGGCACCAGAGGATGCTTAGATTGGACAGGAGATAAAATTCCTACAGCCAAATCATTGTCAAGATGCCCAGGGCAGGGTGGAGTCCCCAGCCCTGGAGGGATTCCAAAGGTGTGAAGATGTGATACCTGGAGGCATGGGCTCAATGACCTTGGAGGTCTCTTCCAACCAAAACGACTTGATGTCTAGCCCAGCAAAGAAGGATTTTGGTCCAAGGAAGAGCAATTCCAGCTGGATTATCCTCAGGTCTGGGCTGCATGGATGGATCCATCTCTCTGCAGAAGATGTGCAGACCAGGGAAAAAAACACCTCTGTCAGACCTGGCTATTTTAATTCCTTCCATCTTATGTTCATAATTTGCAGATTTTGACTCTTCATGGGTGTGGCACTTAGTGACAATTTTCCCTTCTTTGTATTTCCAGGGTTTTCCTTTATATATGTAAACAAACCCATCTTTGTCATATCATAAATGAAATCCCAGAACAAGCAGAACACTGGAGAGGAGTTTAGTGTTAGGAGGTCTCAGAGTTACTGCAGCCATCACTTGTCTGGTTTAACAAGGACTAGGGAAGAAAAAATTTAATTTAGAATGATTTCTTGAAGATTTTGGAATTATAATTTAATTCAGCTCCAAGATTACGTCTGTGTCTTATCAGTATTACATTAATATGTCATATATCAGTCTATGGGAAAACTAAGAGTTGGAAACAAAATGGATCTAAGTAATACAAACTGATGTAAACCCCCTGCAATCTGAGGTTCCTGATGATTAAATCCATAACTTTGCCAGGCACTGAGGGTTTGTAGCCCAGTTGTCTCGGAGAAGCTGCAGTGGGTGGATGGTAAATTGTGTGCAATTACACCCTTTGGAGGTCTTCAATAAGGACTTTGCCCGGCCTTGGTTGATGTATTGAGGTTGAAGAGCTCCTGTCTCCAGCAGCCCCTGCTCACGCTGGGATGTGTTTTGTCAGCAGCTCCACGATGCTCCTCTCGCTGTGAGGAGCTGCTGGGCAAGTGCTAATTTGCCTGGCAAGGGAAGGCCTGAACATCTGCCAGTCTTCACTTTGCAGGCAGCAAACAATCCAAGGGAAGAGCTTTCCCTGCTGTCGAGGTGTCAGTGCTGTCACAGGGGGTGCTGGTGCTCAGTGGGGACGTGGCCACCCTGAGGACCCAGGTGACCTGATTTTGTCAATCAATCAAGGCTTACTTTAGTAGTCTTATTTGAGTTTGGGGTGTTTTTTAATTTGAGAAGCTGAGTGGTTATAGGATAGATGTGCAACACTCTCAAAATAAAAATCAAAACTAAATAAACCAAAAAATCCCACCCAAAGAAACCCCCAAGGAATAAGATTCCAGACCCAAACCTGAACTTATGTTATGTTTTCTACTTAAAAATCCTTTTCCTGTTCTTCTTGCTCAGTTAATATTGTTTTCCTACTGAGGCTGTGTTTGGGAAATCAAGGAAGAAAGGCTGCTTGGAAAGGTGTGGGGTGAGCCCTTCTCTTGAACACCCCCCAGCTCTCTGGCAAGTGCCAGTGGAAGCAGCTTTCATTATAATGTGATATCATGTGTGGAGAAAGGTTATAAAAGCAAATGAAATGATAGCAGCTTCTTTTATAGCTCACTTAATGTGCAAGGTAACTATTTTTACGTGCCTTGTTGGAGGAAAAGAATTCATTAAAATACAGATTTCTGGCTTTTAGCTTTTTTTCCCCCTTAAAAAGAGCTTTAATCCAACAGCAGGTTTGTTGCAAACAGTCGCTGGGAAATTAAATGCTCCAAGAGTCAGGTGTGGGAAAAGTCCCCCTGGAGAGGATGGGTGAGAAACTTCCATGCTGTGTGGTCAGGTGGCAACTATTCAGAGAAAGGAATTGCCTGTTCAGCTCCCCAAACTCGCCTGTCAAATCCTTTCACTTCATTTTTCTGAATGCATGTTTAATGCAAAAATAAATATCTCTGCAGAGAGTAGGGAACTTGCCAAAATGAGTAAGGCACATGCAGCTGGTCCAGACCGCTTGAATATTTAATAAGCTGGCACTCCACTTTTGGTCTGGCTCGATTTTTTTTTTATTTTATTTTTAATTTGATTTTTCTCTTCCTGCTAAAAATACCCCAAACCCCCATCTTGTTGTCCAAGGAGGGAGGAGAACTTTGAGTATCTGGTGCTTTGCAAATCCCTGTATTGACCTGTCTTAAACCTGCTCTTTGATTTCTATATTTATAAGGAGAATTCCTTGGTGAGCTCCATAATAATTTGTCCATGTCAGTGACTGCAGCTGGACCAGGGAAGCTCTGAGAATGTGAGTCAGTTTTCTGACAGCTCTTGGGCATCATCTTTGCATGTTGGAATATCGAGTCTGCATCTTCTTTATAATTATTAAGCACTTGTAGCTGCTTTTGGGTTTTTCTTGAGTTTTTTTTTTTTTTTTAACCTCCTGGATCTCTATTGGGAGCCCCAACCAGCTGGGAATTATGGATTTTTGGATGCTTTGAAGGGAAAAGCTCACAAGAAAAATGATGAGCCTTAAGAAAGGGAATGTATTCTCAGTTTATTTAACAAGATGATCAGTGCAAAAGGTTTTCCTTCTTGAAATGGCAAAGTCAGAGTCTCACATTGAAGAAACAGTTGCTCACAGAGGTTGTGGATTCCTCATCCCTGGAAGTGTCCAAGGCCAGGTTGGACAGGGATCTGAAATTGTCTCCTGGCTTAAAAGTTTTCTGTCAAAACTTCTCTGAGTTGCTCCGAGCAGGAGTTGTGCTTGATATAAGTTTTCAAGACCATTGATATAAGATTTGCAGAACATCTGTCATCTGTTCTTCAGTCACTGCCACATATAATTTGATTTTTTTTTTCATGTAATGCCGTTCTTTGGGATCCTGATTAAGCACAAATTATCCTGCCATCAAATCGAGCCATTTTAGTGCAAAAATAAAGCCCATTAGAAGGGAATGTTGCCACAGGGACTGATGAGTGGAAAATGGGGATATTGGACAGGCAGCCTGGGAGTCTTTGGAGTTGGATAAATTCAGTTCTAGCACGCAAGGGGAGAAGCCAATGGTTATTTATTGCTGGCCTGGATTTATCTGTGGTGTTCTGATGTGAACTGGGCTTGATTATGTGTGTGATTTTTAAAGAGTCCCAGGGGTGTGGAGAAAACAGGTAGGATGGTCAAATTATAACCAAAACTGTAATATAAAGTGAATAAATGTTAGGACTGGGTGACATACACCTAAAAAATGCTGCTGATTCATGGTGACATGATCCATGCAGGTGTTTCAGCAGCTGGGAGATCCCTGGAGGGTGGCTCCCTGCAGACTTTGCCTTTTTCGTGTGGTCATTGGTAGGTACTGAATTTCTGGGTGGTTCTTTTAGGTGGCAGAGGAGATTCCCTTGGAGGACACAAAATACCTGGCTTGGGAAGGTTGCTGAGGTGCAAAGCAGGACTGATGGAGTTGGGTCTAATCAAAGCCAAAGGGATGGGGGACAAGTGATACTGACTGGAAGGGTTGTCCACCCAGGGCAATGATGGATCCCCATCCCTGGAGGGATTTAAAAGCCATGTGGATGTGGCATTTGGGGACATGGGTTAGTGGTGGGAATGGACTCCGATCTGGGGGCTTTTCCAACCTGAAAGATCCTGTGATTCTGTGACATGGACACCAAGACTCGCTGGCACTTCATTCTGCAGCACATGCTGCCTTTCTGTGGCCAGCTGGCTGCACCTCAGGGGGCCTGTCAGGATGAAACATGCTGGGAGAGAAAAAGAATTATTATTATTGTGCAACTCTTGTGGTTATGAATGTTTAATTTATACATCTCAGGCTGTGGCCAAGCTCCATGCAAGGAACAAGATTGGGGGGGGAAAAATAAAAGGAGTAATTACATGCTGTAATGGCTGGAGTCCTTCTCTGGAGCTTTCCCTACCTTCTAAAAGTGCCTTTTTCTTAACTTGTATTTGCAATTTCTTTTGGGGGGAAATCTGGATTGGAATGGGAGGTTAATCTGTCCTTTGTAAATGCTTCTGGTGGAGCCCTCACAAAGAAAGCAACTCTTACCAGCACCTGAATATTTCTGGGGTTGGGGCTTTTGCTACTTGAATTAATCATCACATTAACATTGTTTATTTGTTTATCTGTTTGATTACGGAAGAGTTTGTAGAGTTAAACTTGGATGTATATTTTCCCAGGTGATGGAAGTCGGACAAATATTGAAAGTAGAAAATAATTTGGCTTAATTTTCTGCCAAAACACCTCAAAACTTGTCAGCTTGGTGTGGATTTTGCTGCTTGAATTTGGCAGCTCGACATGATCTCCTCCTCAAACATGGGGGGGAAAACTCTACAACAAAGCTTTATTGATGCCAAATCCAGCAGGATGATATTGGGGGATCATTTTAATGATTTTAATTTTGGAATGCTAATGAATCTCCTATCTCTTCCTTGGTTTTATGTGCTGGGAGAGTTGTAAGTGAAGGGAAGCAGACATTAGAATTACAAGGGCAATCATGCTTCATAATCACCAGGCAGCAGAGGGGTTTAGTTCAGCGATGAACAGGAAATATTCAGGACAGTGACATTAATTTTTTTGGCTTTGTTAGGCCCAAATGAACCAATTAGAGGTGTATGATAAAGTGAAAATCCCAGCAGGAGCACATCAGCTGCCCAGATGATGATTTCCAAGCCCGAGGCAGGACTATTAAAGATATTTAGGCTCCTTCCATCTGAAAACACTTGGAATTAGGAACCTGCTATGGAGTTTTTGGATGTATTTGGCTTGCAAGAATTTTTTAATATACATATATAAAGAAAACTTGATGCAAGTGCACATGCTCTTGGTAAAACCAAGACTTCCAGGGACAGAAATAAATCAGGATTCATGTGCACTGAGGGAACTGTTTGGTCAGGGTTTGGTGGGTTTTGGCTGCTTTTCCCAAAGCAGGTGGGGACAAGTGTGGTCCCTTCTGCTGATGATCATGGGAACCCTTCCCATGTGGCCTCCTGAAGAGCAAGGAGAAGCTGAATGATGGGGCAGAAGGGCAGTCTTGGGGTAGGCTTTGCTCTCCCTGCCTTGAGGAGCCAGTGGCAAGATGTGATTATATTTTATCTCGGATCCCTCTGAAACCAGTCTGGGCTGTGCATTTTTATTTTTATTTCTTCTTTTACTTGAGTTGTGCTGTCGGAGTGCTTGGATACTTCTTTTCCTCCTTCATTTATTTTTCTGGAAGTGGTTCAAAAGACATTTGGAGAACTTAATGAGACAATTTGCAATTTATCTTGGTGTTTTTTTTTTTTTTTCCTTTTGGGGGTGATCCAAAGCCATTCGAAGGCAAGAGAATGGTCTCATTGACTCTGAGGAGCTCTGGGTGAGGCCCTAGATGAGAATTGTTGTTAGTCTGCTGGCAATTAGGTGATATCTCCATATGTGGAATGATAAAATACAAGGATAAATGTTATAGCTCAGTCTGTTTTAGTGTTGTTTTGCAGCTCTCTTCTGCAGCACTTGGGCTGGTCTTGGGTGTGGGTGGGGCAGAGTCGTGTTTGGTACAGGAACCACTTTAAAAACCACTTCAGAATAGTCAGGGACTACCAGAATGATAAAAACCTGTCCCAAAAAAATAAAACTAAAAAGTGGAAGATGAAATCCAGATTTATTATTCCAACGGGGATGTTTGGCAAGGTATTGTGGGTCACAAAGAAGATGAATGCACAGGTGGAGACACTCCTGCCTTGGGACTGTAAGTGGCCTGGTTGAGTCTGTCACAGCTCAATTTTGGGGGCTGCTGGTTGGGTTTGGCTCTCTTGGCCCCCACAGAGTGAAAACTCTTAATGGCACATTAATTATACATGAGAATATTGTGATCCAGAGGAGAGGGAATGTATAAATGCAAGGAAAGAAACTGAGATAACAGAAGAGCAGAGAGGAGAATTGAAATTGCTCTTCCTGGTAAACAAGGCTCAATGTCACCCTTTGTATTTGCTGCCTGCTGAAGGTGAGGAGGGAAAAGTGTCTCTGTGTCAATATTAGCACATGAAAAATTGAAGCTAAACCCAAAGTGCCCTGGAGGTGTTTCCCTGCTGGTCAGTCTTCAAGGAGCAGTGTCTGGATCAGCCCTGGAAGCTTCCTCAGATGTGAATTTTATTCAGGTGGTGTTGGTTTATTTTCCAGGGTAGCTTTGCTCAGATCTGAAGTGGCCACAGCTGCAATTTTGGCTTTTGTCTCATTAATAATTTCTACTTAGTTATTTAAGCAGAGTAATTGAAGATCTTATGTCTACACTTGGGCTTCTTTAGTCATAATCACAGAATGGTTTGGGTTGAGAGGGACCTCAAGGATCATCTCATTTCACCCTGTGCCATGGACAGGGACACCTTCCACCAGAGCAGGTCACCCAAAGCTCCATCCAGCTTGGCTTTAAGCTGTAACCAGGCAGAAAACAAAGATCTAGAGCTCTGTCCTTTCAAAGGGATCCATTCCCAGAAGATCCTTTTGTCCAAGTGCTATTATTATGGAAGGAATCTAAAATAAAAAGGTGATCAAGAAGGCCTGAGTATCTTTCTTTCTTGGACTACCAGCAAAGATAATAGTAAATGAGAATGTAAAGCAAAAAGTCCAGTAGAATGGAGGCAGGGAGTTTGCAGAAGGTGTTATTGCTGACAGGGCTGGGCAACCACCAGGAAGAGTCTGGAGAAACCTCAGTGTTGGTTTTGTTTCTGTTGAACTGAGTCTTAAGGTGACAGTCGATCTCGTATTAATGGCAACTCAAGCTAATCAGCCTTTTTTTCTAATTTAGAAAATCCAGAGAGTATTCCCTTCCAACTCAGAACATTCTCTGCCTGTAATGTTTTATTTTTGGAGTGGCTCCATGCTGGCTTGATTGTCTTTCCCTGAGTGATGTGCAGTGTGGGATGGAGCAGAACATGCCCTGAGCCCCCACCCTTGCCCACCTATGAACCTCTCCCTCCTCTGTGCCAGGGGGTGCTCAGGGAGCAGGGCTGTGTTTCCCAGCAGGGCTCTGTTTGTCAGCAAAGCTCTGCACACCTCAAGTTTCTCAGAAACACAAGGAAATGACTCTCCTGATATAATATTTTTCCCCTCCTGTTGCTGAGTAATCTCTGGCTCCGGTTCAGCTTGCTTTGGTGGGAACTGTGAATTCCTTATGGCACCTTAAGGGGATGGTTAATAGCTTTATCAGATAATTACAGTGCTGGAAACAATATGTGATGTGTGTTCTGTCGTGGGGATTTGAGATGCACCCCATCTCACAGGGCTCTTCGTATTAATATCTTTTCTTCTCTCATCCATTTCAAATAGCAAAGGATGAGCTGGAACAGATGGTTCTGCCTTGTCCCCTTTGTCCTAGTCCAAATCCCACACCTGCTTGTTGTCCCCTGTCATTCCAAGGGAAGCTCTGTGCTGCGAGCTCTAGTTGGCTCTTCTCCAGCAGGAGAAAGGTCCTACATGCCTCTTCCAAGGACATTTTCCAGGATAAGGGGCTGCTCTGCTTCTCCAAGGGAGCAATTCAGAGTGGTGGGTGGCTTTGGTGTAACCTGCACCCTCAGAGGTGGGATTAAAGGTCTCGGCCCTTTTAGCCTGCACATCCATGTATCTGCTGTGAATATTTTGTAATTTGGGTTTAGCAAACTCCAGCCAGGGCTCCTGAGCAGCCTCAGGGACAGCGTGTCATTCCTGGCTGGCCGAGGGAAGGCTGAGTCACAGTTCCTAAATATGCCAGCAGATAATATTAACAGGGAGCAGGGTCAGGAGCAGGAGGGAAGAAAATGAGTGTGAGGAGGAGATGTTGGCTCTGAACCCCTTGGGGCTGGTAACAAAACTCATTGTGGATTAACTGCTCTTTGTTAGAGTGCCTTGAAATTCAATCTTAAAGGTTCAGCTGAAGTGTAACCTTCTGCTGTAGAAGTCCCTGAGGGCCGAACAACTTCCCCTACAGGAAGGAGGAAGACATGGAGAGGGACCTTAATCCATCCTTTATCCAGGCTACGACTTGCTCCCTGTGACCCTTCCATGGCACTGAGTCAGCTCTGAAGGTTTTGTGCCCTTAAACCAGGCTTGTGCTGTGCTTGGTGTCCCGTTCCTTATTTAGGCCAGGCCAAATATATCTCAGAAGAGAAAATTATTCTAATAGTGTGTTTGTGCACTTAGGAATGTAAACTAATGTATTTGCAGAGCCAGAAGATTGAGTAAAACTTGGAGGAGCTGGATATAAAATTCTCTTCCATCATCAAAGTAGCAGCATCGAACCATGACCTCTCTGTGTTCAGACATGCTGTGAGGCAGGAGCAGAATTTAAATTCTGGCCTCCTTGTTAGCTTAAAAATAAAAAAATATTATTTTTCCCAACTTCCCAAACTCATTGCACAGAGCCCTGTGTGCTGCACTGTTGGAATACAGAGGTAGGAATTGCCCTTCAGTGATTTTTGCCTTTAACCTCCCACATCCCAGGTCCTCTGTTGGCTTTCGAGAGGCACCCAAAGGGATGTGTGTCCTTGTAACCCTCCTCATCACCATCATCATCCTCCTCCTGACCCTCCCCAAGGACACCTTCTCCCAGGAAATAGTTCAGGTTTTACCCAGAGATAATCAGATCTCCAGGGAGTTGGTGTTGAGCCATGGGAAGATCTGACTTGAAAACCAGGAGCTGCTTTTAGAAATAGCAAACTGGTGGCAAGTGAGTTTGAGGTCCTTGGCAGGCCCTCCAAGGACGTTGTGTGGCCTCTCTGGTGGGAATTGCAAGTGTCACTTGTCTCTAAACTTGCACTGGGACGTGTCCCTTGACATGGAAATGATGAGCCACCCACTGTCCCATCACTGTCTGAACATTTCCCATCACAGGCTATTTAGACCATGACCTTCTGTAGAGTACAAAAGGCAAGGTCTTCATGGTGCAGATAGTAATTTCCTACTAAATTATTAATGTAGTCTAATAAATCAGGCTCTGTGATTTATATAACATCCACCCTTGGAAAAACCAAACAATTCTACGCTTTTTACACCTTCCACAGAGTTACTTTGTGAATTCAAGGGAGGTGTTTCACTACAGCACGAGTCAAGGCTGTGCAATGATCATCATGCAAAATAAGTATTCTTCTCTGTTGGAACATGAGCAAGTTTGGAAATCGATTGTTCTTCCATGACATCATTTTCCTAGGCCTGGATCCTTCCTGTTGATTACTCATATGTATATATAAATGTATATAAAAATAATGAGGCTCTTTGTGTATAATGATTCAATTTTCGTTTTGATCAATCCAACTAGATTTAATTTCTATTCTGAGTGTCCTGAAGCCTCAACTACACAAAGCCCTCCTGCTCCCCACAAGGTCCTCAGAAAGGAACGTGGCACACCCCATCCTGTGTGAGGAACCTCAAGGTGAGGGGTTTCTTTCTCTCTAATATCTTTGTTTGGGTCTCTGTCCTACCCCAAAATGTGAAGTTAAGTGGTTTTTATAAAATCCAGGAGATGAATTTAGAATGGCAGTGACTGGTGTGACCTTTCATTTTGGAAAAACGAAGTGTGTATGTATGGGGGGGTTTGAGCTTCTAGTCTTCATTTTTTAAAAGCTTTGAGTTCTTTTCCTCGGTGAAGGACAAATTTGAAGTCGCACATCATCAAATATTGAATATATTTGCTGCTTATGTAAAAGAGTACTTTAGCCTAGTGAGATAGAGGAGATTAAAGCAGGCTGCATCCCCAAATTTAATTGTTTTCCTGGGAGATGCCATGCAGCCTGGCGATAGATTGACACCGTGTCAAATCTGCTTCTTTAAAATTGCACTCAAACGACTTGCCCTCTAAATATGTCCCTGAAAACTGCGCTGGCTGATGAAATTAGGGAATTAAATTTCTGAGGAGGCATTAGCTGAGCCCGAGGAAACCCTTTCAGTTCTGTATCGTGTGTTTGAACATTAAATTGAGCTGCCTCCCCTCCCAGGAGCTCCGGGAAGCGTCTTCTGCTCCCTCTGGAGGGAAGCGCGTTTGCTTTGCCTGTTTGTTCTCCACTCCATCACTGAGCTCGTGGAGAAAAGTGGATCAACACCAAACTGTTAAATGAGGGGGGTGTTGTTTGCTCAGATAAAGCGAGACCTGTGTCACAGGGCTGGAGACACGCTCGGTGAGAAGGTGGTGCCTGTGTGTTAACCGGGAGGGGATTTGATGTTGGCTTGGAGTCAAGAGCCAATATATCCTCCTGGATCTGTCCTCCTGGACTCGGCACAGCCTCCTTTCACTAGCAGTCCTTATCAGCCTGGGCACCACGAGGAGATGTGCTCTGTGTGTGGGCATCAGATAAAGATTAAACACCACAGTTCTCTTATCAGCTCCAGCGTGAGCCGCAAAAAGCTCCGTCCACGGAGCAGCCGGCAGGGCAAGCCCAGTATTACATTTTAATATAGAAACTCTGATCAGAAAAAGTAATAAAATGCTAGAACTCATTGAAAATGCTCCTTTTTCCCCCCTGCCCTGTCTCCTAGTGTGGAGGAATCCATATGAAAATCTCATTTTAAGCAATAAATACAAATATACCAGGATGTTCCAGGGCTGGCCAAACCCAGGAATGGGACTCCTTAAAGACAAGGAGAAAGGAACTATTTTCTCTTCCTTGCCATTAAAAGTGTTTGCTGGGTGGCTGATTAAACTTTCCAAATTTTAGTAAATATACAAAATAACACATTTTAAGTTCTTGCTCATCGGAATGTGCAGTATCCACAAATACAGATTATTTATAGTGGGCCACAATAGGGCTGAGGGGTCTGAATTTGGGGCGTCGGTGTTTGTGTGGGAATGATTTCTGAGGGTGATAACAGGGAAGTCAAAGTATCTCAGAGAAGCCCTTTAGACGTATTTCTCTAGCTTGGAGAGTCTATTTTTTTATCCTTTTCCATTCTTATTACTATTTTTGCTAAGAAGTTTGATTGTTGGGTTTTCAAGGCTGGAAAACATAGGAGGGACATGATAGGATTTAATTTTTCCACAGGAGAGACGGGTCCTGTCTCAGCAGCTTCTTTGGGATGCAATTTCTTTTATTGATACCAAAATATCTGTTAGTTGGTGAGCATAAACAGTGATGTGGCTTCAAGAACGTGGATCTAAAGGGCATTTCTAAGGAGTGTTTCTCTTCTGCAAGTGCTGCCAATTAGCTTTGGGATCGGGAAATGACTGACAACCCGAAGAATGTTGTGTCTGAGGCAGATCTGGCTGCGCTTTAAAGAAATGCAAACAGGCAGTAATTAAAATTAGCAGCAAAGAGTTGGAAGTGGCTGGATGTGGTGCTGTCAGTGAGATCCAAACCTCTGGAGTTCTTAACGAGGGCTTCTGACACTGTTTCCATCAAGTGTAGCGTTCATGGACAACAGGCTTGGATTTTCCAGGGATTGACCATCACCAGTTCACAGAAATGGGCTATTGGTGGCCTAAAATCAATCCACAGCTAACCTAAAAGTAGCTTTTCTTGATGAAAACCAAATTCTTCTGTTTCAGCACTTATAGAGGATCTGTTTTTTCGGTCAGTTTAATTACTGAAGTCAATGACACCGTGCTGGAGATGCATTTCCCTTCTTGGGGGGAGAACATGGTCAGCTGGAGACTTTTGACCACAAATCCTTAAAACTAATTCCACTTCTCAGAGTTCTAAGATGTCTAAAGGATTCTTTAGGTTCTAGCTGAATGCTGTGTAGGTGTTGATGGTGGCTTTGCTGCCACAAGTCACCTCCAGATGGCAAAGCTTGTGAAAGCTCCTGGTGGGATGGGATGTTCCTGGTGAGGTGGGATGTTTCCAGCTGCTTCCCAGAATGGTCCTTTTTCCTCTGGCCCTTTTTCCTCTCTGCAAGATCCACTGAAAAGCATTTAAAAGGTGGAATTCAGACAGCAGCTGCCAGAAGTTTGTCCTTCCCAAAAGCACAACCCCTAAGAAGGGTTGGTGTTCCCTCAGCATTTATAACCCCCTTAGACAACGAGAGTTGTGTTGAGAAAAACCCGCTGCTCTGAATTGATCTGAAAAGGACTTTCTTTCCTTCATTAAAATGAAAAATCTCCTGTAGCAGCAGCATACACACGTTTTCATGTTTCTGTTTTGAGCTCTCCCTTAAATGGGTGCTCCAAACCCCACCATTTTTGATGGAAAATGTTACATCTTGCAGAGTAAGAACTGAAAAAAAAAAACACCCATATATTTTCAAATAGATTGCTATTATTTTAACAAAAATATTTAGCCTCGGAAAGTTCTGTTATAAACAGAGGGAGGATTGTGTATTTTAACTATTTAATAATTTGAAAACATTGTGATCTGACTGGCTAAACAAAATTTACCATGAAAAGACAGTGGTACTGCACATCCACTGATGTTTCTTACCATGAAAAGTAAGTTCTCTCATAGCAAAATGCCTTTTCTGTTCTGCTGGGCAATTTAAAATTAAAGGTTGACAGGCCACGCTAATGAAATAAAGCAACAAACATTTTCTGACAGGTGCAAAATGCAGGAGTAGCTCGATAAGATAATATTTTTGAAAAATCTTGCTTGGTAAATCTAATTTGTGTCAGTTCAATATTGGCTTGAACATCCTGTTCTAATTTATTGAAAGTACCAGCAAAGACTTATCACCATTTGTTCAGCACGAAGCAGTCAGTCCAGAAGGATGAACTTCAGGCAGCTGAATTTTCTGAGCAGAAAAAGACAATCAAAGCAAGAAGAGCAGGAAATCCCTCCAGTGTCTTGTCCCTGGGAGCAAAGGGAGAAGCCAAGTGGGTTTGAGAGCGTTGGGTGGAGCCTCTGCTGGTGATGGGACAGGAGCTCAGCAGAGGTTGTCCAAGGGACTCCTGAGTTGTTCTGGAGATGGAATTTGACCCAAAAAACCTGGAGCAGCTGCACTGGCCCCTCTCCTTTTATCAGCACGGGGAGAGTCAGAGTTCAGATTGCTCTCCAGGTGGCTGAAACTGCAACCTCAGAGGGTGAAAACATTCATATACTGCGAGATAAATGGAAAAACCTCTCTGAAAAAGATAATTTGACAGTTTTTTTTTAGCTCTTGCTCATTTTTATGTGTTTTCAGTGTTTGTAGGGAGAACATTTCCAGCCACTCTTGCAGAGGCTTTTGTGGATTGACAATGAAATTTTGCGAAGCTGGGACTGGATGATCTTTAAGGTCCCTTCCAACCCAACCCTTGGTGGGATTCCATGAGCCTTCAGACCAGTGTTTGCCTCAACCAGTGAAGGTGTTTGAGACTGGGATGAGGTTGGGAAGGACTCTCCTTATATTCATTTAATATTGGTGTTAATTTGAACCAATTAATTTTCACTTGGCCTGGGTCACTAAATGAGTTCATCAGACAGTTTAAATGTGCATTGAATGGCACATTTTTCTGTGGATCTTCCTTCTCCTAAGGGTGATCTCTGCTCTCTGTGTGTTTATATTTATTATGCTGCACCACTGCTGCATTAAAAGGATTGAATTCCAAATATCACAGCTCTATTATGTCTCCCATTGTGGTTTCTTTCTGAGGGGAATCTGTAATGAACCTGGGTGAAATCCTCTCTCCCAAGGCCTTGGCTCTTGGATTTCAGGGGAAAAAAAAGGGATAATTGGTGGTCAGAGATCCTTAACCTCTTTTTAAGGGGTTGGAAATCCTGCAAACATTTTCCCTTTGCCCTTTGACCCGCAGAAATTTATTGGGCTTTGTTCTTTAGGAACCCTCAGCTAATGATCTAATTGGAATAAATCAGTATAGACTAACCTGACTGCTAATTAAGCACGGTTAACAAGGTATTGGTTTTATTATGTACTGTCCCCTGTGTTTTCTATTGCTGTTTTATTGGATATTGCAGAAAGCTGCAAGATTTTGGGGATTTGCTGAGGATGGCATTCCTCAAAGCTCCCCAAGCTGGGCTCTCCAGCTGTGCTGCTGACTCAGCAGCTTTTGGGGCTGCCCCTGCGTGTGAATCCTCCAGATTTGCTGCTCGATGACTGGAGGATTTTCTAGCTTTAAATAAACCCCACATTACTGGAATCAGCAGGGTTATATCTAATTAAAAATGAGGGTTTCTTGGAATTATGATTTTGAAGCCAGGCTTTAACTGCCTTTTCCCTGCAGCAGGTGAGAGCTGAGGGTGGGGCTGGATCCTCAGTGAGCAGTGATTCCTAAAACTGGAAAGCTGGACACCAAAGCCCCTTTTGCTCCCAGCGAGCAGTGATTCCTAAAACTGGCAAGCTGGGCATCAAAGCCCCTTTTGCCCCCAGGTGCCTCCCCAGTTTGCTCTGGGTAGGGGGTGTCTCTGTGGAAGAGCTGCAGCCTGAAATTCCAGCCAGGCTGGGGATGGTGCTGTCTGCCCAAGTTCTGGGCAAAGATCTAAAATCCAGGCAGGTTACTAAGCAATCCTTCTGCTGTTATGGCTTTTGGGTATTGCTTCTATTTACTTCTTGAACAATTTTAGGGTTTATTTTTATTTTTTTTTACCCCCTAAAGTAAGTGTAAAGGGAATATTTCTCAGTTTTATATGTTGAAAGCTCAACCGACCCCATAAAAACTCTTTTTAAAAAAAAAAAGGGAGAAAAATCCATCTGGCATATTTATGGTCAATTATTTTTCTGATTCTTCCTTTCTTCAACTCACAAGTTTTATGTGAGCTTCAGCTTTATCCATTTTCCACTCCAGCAAGCTTTGCAAATAAATACTGATGGTTAAGAAGAGTTACTGATCTATTCTTAAGCCCAGCTTGAGAGGAGCTGTAGTGCTGGTGCTGTCTGGATCACATTGATCTACGCTGAATTAGCAGCTCATTCCTTGTAGGCTGCTCATTTGTACCTTTTAAACACATTGTTATAAAGCAGCCTAAAGTTTAACAGGTATAAAAATAAAAATTGGCTCTATTTATCAAGCTTGCTGTGACTTTTCTGTTAAAAATTGAGCCGGGGCTCGATTGAACCTCTCAGTGCTGCAGTCACGAAACACACTCCAGACAAAACTCACAAGAGGCTATTTTGGGAATGTTTTGCTTATTAAATTTCTGCAGGATGGGGAAAGATTCTTCTCATCTTCTGCCAAAAAACTCTTGTTATTATGCAGGTTTTGCACTACAGAGGCAACTGGAACTGCAGAGTTTTTATACATGTGCTCCAGTCTTATCAGCAAGTGAAACCCACTCTGCTTTGCTTTCTGGAAATCTCCTTTGCAGTTGTGATCTTTGGGTTAACGAGTGTGGAGTCTTCATCCAGAGACCCCAAACTCTGCTGCTCTGAGCACCACCTGGAGATGTTGCTGAGAGGAATCCTCCTTCCAGCAGCACCTGGAGATGTTGCTGAGAGGAATCCTCCTTCCAGCAGCACCTGGAGATGTTGCTGAGAGGAATCCTCCTTCCAG